>JADLZK010003051.1:0-354097 GCA_015847255.1 Hyparrhenia diplandra | reverse complement strand
TAAGTTCCATCACCTGCTGAAACAACCAAGCATTGTGCTCATCAAGGATGATGATGGTGGTCTGGGACTTGGATTTTGTTGACAACACGGAGTACCAACTAGAGTTGTGGTCAATGGTGGCTGGTGGAGATGCAGGTTTTTGTTCTAACAAGAGTCATTGATCTTGTTAGGTTTGCTCCTTGCAGAGCGCATCATCGACAAATCACAAGTAGAGGTGAGTTGTCCTCAGAGTGAGTGGTTTTGTGGATATTGGTGCTACCCGATTCTTATTCATAAGGACTTCCGATGGGCTATATAGCATAGAGATAGATTCTCGCCAGGTCAACAAGGTAGCTAACTGCTGTGACGATGACAAGGTCGTTCTTCCCTACGTAAGTTTTTGTACTCCAACGTCCAGCCGTGTAGCTACAGTTGTACAACCTAAGGATGTGGCCTCTAGGGGGTCAGGGTCAGAGTCCCTAGTCAAGTTCCACATGTGCGTCAAAGACTCAAGTTGTATGCACAATTCTTCTAAAATCAAAAATCATATCTTGTCAGTCACAGTATATATGATTCCCCTTGTCTGAAATTAGCGGTTCATGCACAAAACTGAGATGCTGTAACTGTCCTACCAGATGTCATTTCACTGTTTATCATCGTTAAACTATTTACACGCAATGATATTTAATATTGCAGTGTGGGTTTTTTTATATGGAAAGATTACACTAGGTTGGCATTGGTCAGCTAGATTTTCACACTCTGGCCACGGCTCCAAACAGCGCTCCTCGAATCCCATGTAGGGGCCTTACTTACTCGTTAGAATTCACAACCCTGGCCTCCTTTTTCATGAGAGGTATAGGCTACAGGTGCGACACAACCGACTCAGGGGGTGGCATGCGCGAACACTACTACACTATTTTTAACCGAGGTGGGGAAAAACACTGAACCAAGGCCAACAAGCTAACAACTGTAGATCAAAAAGCCCAAGTGTTAATCATGACCTAATGAGGCAGTTACATTAGGGAAAACCGCTTCGAATTAATGCCGATTAGTCGAGCTAGGCCCGCCTTGGATATAATGGATTAACTGAGAGGTGGGCTCAGGGGCTTTTGAAAAGGTCGCAGTAAAGTCTTTTTGGTAGGAATGGAATCAGAGGAGATGAGTTTGTAGCAGAGAGTTGTGGGGGAGTTGATGGGGGCTACCTCGACACGAATCTTGGCTGTGAGGCAACTAGGGCCAAAGGGTTGGGCACCTACCAAACACATCAGACAGACACGGTAGGACATGTCATCATCAGAAGTATCCTTCCCTTATTAATAGTAATAGGGTTTCTTTGGTAGTATTCCAACATCTTTAATAAAATCTAACACTCTATTTTGGATCTCTCATTTGCCTCAGTAAAATTTCACACACAACATTAGCTCTCGGACTCTAGAGACGTTGAAAAGTACATTTTGTGACTTTTATTCAAATGACCCCCTCGGCCTTGTATCCTTATGAGTTAAAAGGTTAGTACAAACAAAACCAATAAACATGAAGGCTCTTACCTTTTTCTACTTTCAAGGCATGCATTGTGCCATGCCAGAGTGCCAGCACGCCATGAATTCCAAAATTATTTGTTCATCATAAAAAGCAGAGAAAGAGTAGTACTACGCTCAAGTGTTTGGAGAACTAGCCAAGATACCTTTTAAGAGCTATTTTGGAGCCCAAGGAAATAGCCCTACAATTAAATAACATTTAGGGTGAGTTTTGGATCCGAGGGCTATTCCTATTTCTGTCGCTTTATTGTACTTTCCCAATCATTTGGAATACGTTTGTAATAGAGCAACAACAAAATGAAATAGCCCTCCTAATTTTAGCACCCATTGAGGTTTAGTGGGTGGCAGTATTTTACAAGTAGCCCTAAAATAAAGCCCATGTTTTGGATTCTCCATTTCAGAGCTAAGGGCTCCTTTGGAGCATGGGGCAAAAGAAAAGGATAGGAACAGGAAGCGATAGGAATTTTGTAGGATTGCAAATGTCAAAAACATAGGATTGGAGAAGCTATAGGAAAAATTGCATGAGCATGTGTTTTGGATGGGCATAGGAAATTCAAAGGATTGGAAACACAGGGAATGCAACAAAAGGTAAGGTGAAAATAGAATTGCTCTCTCTTTAATCAACCCACGTATCCCATTCCACTCTCCTTGATTAGACACAAGAGTTGCTCCCATAAAATCATTGTTTGCCTAGTTCCTCGTGCATAGGAAAATGCATGAGGGGTCTATAGGTGGATTGTTTGTTTCTGTGCTCTTTTCCCTATGGACTTTGGAGGGAAAGGAAAGTTTCCTTTGGAATTCATGTGATCATTTCTACCATCCAAAGGCTAGGATAGGAATATGTCTATAAGTGTCCCTAATCCTGTATTTTTCCTTTTGTTTCACCTCCAATTTCCAAAAGGAGCCCTGTGGGTAAAGACGAGGGACTATAATCAGGATTAAACAGGGCCATGGTCGATTTGTACCTACGCGCCACTGCCTCCTGGGTCCCACCCTGACAGAGCCACCGCTAATGTCCAACGGAAATTCCCCATTCCCCAAATTCCCCAGCACTCCTCGTGTCGTTCTTGCAATTCCCCCGCCGGACGCAGCCCATACCTTCGCGCTGCCCGCCGCTGCAGCCTTCCATACCCCTCGCGCCGCCGCTCGCCGGCGTCCGTCCAGACAAGCGTGATGGAGAAGCTGGTGGGAGGAGCAGGTTGAGGAGATTCTCCTCCACTTGCCGCCGGGCGACCCGTGAGCCTCCTCCGCGCCGCTACCGTGTGCAGGACTTGGTGCCGCATCATCTCCGCCCCAGTCTTCCGCCACCGGTTTTGTCCAGCGCCACCCCACGGCCCCTATGCTCGGCTTCTTCGCCAACCTCGAGAGACGGCGACGAGGACGAAAGCTTCGACTACGCTGCCCGCTTCGTCCCCGCCGCCTTTCCGCCCGCGCCGCCTCCGAGCACCGCGACCGCCGCGCCCTCGACGCTCGCCACGGCCGCGTCCTCCTCGCCAGCACGCCCTGGGGTCCTGAGCTCGGGTCTGGGACCCCCGTCACGGATGAGCTGTGGGGAACTCCCCGAGCTGCCGCTGCGCTCACCTCTCATACCTGGAACGGAGCGGTGGTCTGCGCGGACTACGGCGCGTGTGACCATCTTGTTTGCCGCCGCGGGCCTTCCTCGTCGTCTTCCTGGACGCCGACGGTGAGCGAGTCGTGTGCACCTTTGTACTCATCAGAGGCTGGCGCCTGGAGCGAGGCCCAGCTATGGCCCTCCGTCTGCAGAAATTGCAGAATATGGGATTGAAAATGGTTCCTACTGCCCTTGTTGGTAATGCAATCTGCTTCCTGATTGAGTGCGAGCAAAAAGCATTCTCAAGTTCGATTTGGCCACACGCAATGTGTCTGTGATCCACTTGCCTCCCTCCATTTCGGACTTCATGGCGCTCGACGATGGGAGATGTTGGGTTGGGGTTTGCTAGGGGTTGAGAGAGATCCAGGCTCTGGGGTCTACTCAATGGAGATTGACCCCCAATGGAGATCATTTTGGGTTCTAACCAGATCCATTCAGCTTGAGCCGTTGCTCCAAGTTGATGCATCCTCAATTATAAATGACCATGTTGCCTTCGCACATGGCATTGAGGTCTTTTTCGTTGGGACAGAGGATGGATTTGGTTCAGTATTGATCTCAAATCTGGACAGATGAGGGAAGAGGAATACTGGCGATGGATTTGGACCCATGGTATCGTTCCATACACCAGCACCTCTACATTCCAGGTACAGCTTTTGCTTAGTCCATGGTTTGCCAATTTTAAGAACTTTGGAATGGCCAATTTAGCAACATAGAAAACACCGAGAATGGTGTATATGCTTTTTGAACTGTGAGTCCATGCAAGTGAAGTATCTGTAGAACTTTTTACTGCTACCTAAAACCTTTTTCATGGCGTCCTGAAGCTTGCTAGATGTGCCTAGTAATTTGTTCATATATCTACATGTTGTGGATGGAGGATTGGGTCCTGGGAATTGATCTAAATTTAAGCCGATGGAGTTAGGGAAATTATAATGCAAATCCAAAAAAAAAATCAGATATCTTACTCCTAATAACGCTTATGTTTTCGCTGAGCATTTAAGACATAGTAGTGTAGCTAATATTGATCAAACTATCTTTTGTCTGTGCTATCGTTCCTAACACAGCCACATGGAACTGAATTGTATTTAGTCTGTTTTCTGTTCTGTAATCCTGCATTAGTATGGTATGGTGTAGTTCCTGTCTGAACCGACAAATGCTAACCAATGTAAACTTTTGTGGTCAATCATGGTTGTTTCAGAATTGTTATGAATGATGAGCTTGTGTTTGAGGTCTACCTTTTGACTTGTTGAGTCATCATTGAATTCATGCTTGCCAGGTTCTTTTGGGAATTATATTATATTGTATAAGTGTCTTTTGGCTCCTGTTTGACATGAGCATTGTTGCCCAAGTAGTAGTTTCAGCATTGTTCTTACATTTTTGGAACTGACTTGAGATTACGGTTAAGTTCCAGTTAAAAAGTTTTAGTGCTAGTTGTTTCAGAAAATAAAAACTTGCATGTGTCACTGTATAAAACTGAAGAACATCTTGAATAAATGTAGTAGTTGCATGTTGGCATTACTGTGAGGTTTATGATCTCTAGATATTTGTACTTTTGTAGTAGCCATTTCATTGCAGTTATCACAAACTTTATCTAACTAGTCTATCAAGCAGAAGGAGCATCTGGAGCACTGCTAGAAGACAGTTCTAGTCTATACAGTCTTTTCATATTATAAACAAAGAGACATGGATTTGACAAAATGTAAAACTCTTGTTGTTCTTTTATTGTTGTGTAGGACTAGTTTTGACAATGATATATAACCATGTGAGCAGTTTCATCTCACATTAAAAAGCACTTTGTTACCTTGACAAATATTATTTGTTTGGCAGCCATATGTTTTGTTATTCCAATACTTATGTGTGCTGTTTGATTTGCTACTCAATCATCAACACTTGCGTTGTATAAATATGCCTAGGTATTTGTGTATCCATTGTACATTTTGTGGACAAATGATGGGGGCTCAACAATTGATCTTGATTTAACCTGAGATACGAATTGTCAGACAAATCAAAAGTCATCTTGTGATCATTTATGTTTTCTACTGAGATTCTAGTAAATAGTAGTCTCATTTATGTGGGTCAAGCTATCATTTGTCTGTGCTATTTCATGTTTAACGTGGACACTTGGAACTGAATATATATGCACTTGTTTCTTTGTTCTGCAGATCTTCAACAGTATGGTGTCCCTGCTGTCTGAACTGAATAAGTGGGTGCATGCTGTAAGTTTCTATTGTCAATTATGGTGGTTTTGAAATTCTTCTTTGTCATGAATGATGAGCTTATGTTTGAGGTCTACTTTTTGGCTTGTTGGGTTATTATTGAATTCATGCTTAGCAGGGACTTTTGTGAATGAGGTTATATTGCATATGTGCCTCACTTCCTTGGAAAACTCGTCTCTGTAGTTCAGCTCCCTGTTTGACTTGAGCAAGGTTGCCCAAGCAATAGTTTCTACCTTGTTTTTGCATTTTTGTAATGGACATATTGGTGGTATGGTCAGTTACAGTAAATAAATTTCAATGTTAGTCTATTTAAAAAAAGCATGCATTTTGATTTTTGAATAAGGTAAAGAGTTTCTTGAATAAAACAAGTAGTTGCATGTTGGCAGTAGGTAACTTTATCTAACTACTCTATCTAGTAGAGGCTTGTGCTTTGAGAACATAGAGCACTGTTAGCAAATGGTTAGTTCCCGATGATAAGAAAGTCCATATTCATATTATAACATAGAAACCTTGAATGTTGACAAAATGTTGAATGGTCACATTTCTGATGAGGGGCTGCAGGGATAGTTTTGACATTATGAAATGAAAATCATGTGAGAAATTCCACGCCACTGCTGCAATGACATTGTTTTGTGAAAAGTAGGAGCGCTCTGGTATATCTAAGTACGCACATGATGTTAAACACATCCATTGCATTTGAAAGTTAGATTGAGGGTTTTTTGCTTTGTTCTACACTAGAGTGATACTAAATTGATCACATTCAATAATTTTGAATGTACTCAATTTCTTACTAACTGACAGATTGTTTTTGTTTGACAGCCCTTTGTTTGGTTACTTTTGAACTTACATGTGCACTGTTTGATTTGTTATTCAGTTACCAACCCCTGGGAGCTTGGAGAAGAGTAACGCCACTGAAGAGGATTATAAGATGTGAATAAAACCAAGTAATATGTGAACATGCTGATGTACGGCTGAGGGAGGGAGATGGTCCCAGTTTTTTGCAGTTGAAGCCTTCAGCGAATCGTTGGTGAGGTCTCAGTAGCGTTAAAACCCTAGGAAAAAACACATTGGTTGTCCTAGTCCATGGAGTTTCAATGTTACCTGAATTGCTGAAGCTTTTAAACTGTATCCTGAAAGTGACATGTGTGACGCCAGCATGCGAGCATGCGTTTTCCAGAGCTGCATGTGTAGGTTCAGTTTTTCTCTGTTGTTGGAGTGCTGAATTTGTAAACTCCTAACTGTCTCGTTTCAGACCCTCTGTTGCTATCCACGATTTTTTTTCATAATGTCTCCACATGGTATTATACGTCTGTCAGAACGCAATTCTATCACAAGTGTCATGATCAAAATGGTTGTGTCGACTGAAAGATTCTAAGTGTGATAATGTGATCCAGTCTTAATGCATGGCTCATTTGTGTGAAAGCTCACCAATACCTTTTTTTTTTTTTCGAAGAATTCTCAGCATTACTGTACCTTTCATGAGAGGGGCCTTGTATTGTATTTTCGGATCAGCTCCTTAGCGTACAATGTGTTTGGTTTCTGGAATGTACTCATCCAAGCAAGGTGCCGTGAGACCGTGATGATCGGATCAGATGATTCCGCATCTATTGATCCTGTAAAACCAAATATGCTTTTTAACCCTTCTACTCCCTATGTCATGAAGTTTGACGTTTTTTGACTTGATCATCCGTTTTATTTAAAATATTTTTATGAATAATAAAATAAATTAATCAATATTTAATTATCTTTATTGATAAAATAAGGCATAATAAAATAAATTATATTTATGTAAAAATTTTGAATAAGGCAAATTATTAAACAAGATAGCACAGAATCAGTGGCAAACTCAATGGGTCGCTGAGAACTAATCTGCCGGAGCCCGAAACCGCTGGAATTCCCGCCGCCGCTTCTCCAATCCACACCCCAAAATGCCTCGGGTGAACGCGAGCCTCATCCTGGACCACGTCGTGGGCGACCGCTCGGTTCCCGCCGCCGCCGTGGCCAAGCTCATAGCCGCGCTCCCCTTCCCCTCCGACCCGACCCCGCGCCTCCGCCGCGCGCTCCTCCTCCGCCGCCTCGCCGCCGACCCGGTCTCCAAATCCTCCCTCGACACGCTCCAGCTCCTCGCCTCGCTCCCCGCCTCCGGCTCCCCAATCGCCGCCGCCCACATCGCCGTCGCGGCATTCCTCGCGGTAAACGCGCCCGACTTCGACGCCGCCGCGAAGGCGCTCTTCGCGCGCCCCCTGATGGCCGCGCGCGCCGCGCTGTCGACGATGAGGGAGGAGGAGGCTCCCCCGCGCTCGCCTCCGACGAGGCCGTCGCCACGGCGGACCAGTTCGAGGCCGCCGTCGGGAACTCCTTCGCTCAGTCCGTCCTCAGGGGCCTGTGGGGCAACCGGTCCGCCACGGAGGAGCGGGTCAGGGAGCTCCTCGAAGCCGAGTGGGCTGCCATTGGGCCGTCGCTGCTCACGGCGGCGGCTGAGCGGATCGTCGGGGATGGGGCCGTCGAGACATGGCGTGCCGCGGATGAGGCCACCCGTGCCAAGTTCCGCATTTTGGGTAAGGATTTTCTTCTTCTTCTTTTTGGTGTGTGGTTTGATGAATAAAATCTGTTGGTAGCCTCTGGATTGGATGAATCGCAATGCTATAATTTGCTCATGCCATGGAGCAGAGCGGATAACCTAGATAGTATATGACAAACACAGATGCAACTCTAAGTTTATATACAAGCATGCACATTGTATTTCACAGTAGCATTGTGATTTGAGTAGATTGCTTTGTCAGTGATGTAAATGCAGTTCAAGGAACTACCGTGTAGTGGGGCTTTTTTATGTCCTTTTTAGTGACATAGTTTTTTTTTTAAAAGGAAGATTGAGTCGGGATGTGGAGGTCATATTCATCTTGGTCTAGAAATCTGTTTGCCTTAAAGTGTTATCTCTGAAACAACCATGAGCTGAAGCTATCCCAAACAGGTAATTGGAGTGTACTTGCCAACTTTGCTGCTTCTAGTTTCTTGTTTATCATAGATAGATCAAAGTACATACTTTTAATCTTGTGAATACTTTTTGACGGTGCGACTACAATATTTTAATGGCTTTATACCACTCACATTAGTTATTTTAGTACTCCCCTGGTTCCAAATTATAAGACATTTTGGCTTTTCTACCTACATAGTTTTTGATATGCACTTAGATATACACTATGTCAAGATATATAGTAAAAGCAATGTATCTAGAAATGCCAAAAAGCCCAAAACGCCTTATAATTTGGAACAGAGGGAGTATCTGTTTTGTTTGTTTGCATGTATGTTTCTTACTGATTTTGCAATTCTATGCATTCCATATTGAGCAGTTTGGGTTTCATCTCTTTTAGGCCAGCTCTAGGTCTTTATGTGCATTGTTACCTGCTAGATGTTTTACTTCTCTAATTTGTTGTGATTCTTGTGTTCACAAGGTCATGGCCTTCATAGCCTATAATTGATTATATGAAATGAAATTTACAGCTGGGGAAGAAAAAACACGTGAGATTCTCGGCAAACTTGAAGAACCTGCCTCCAGTGCAAATCCAATTTCAACACCAGCTGTTGAGAAGGTGATTGACGCACTCAAAAAAAAGCTGTGCTGACCTTCACAGTGTTGTGGAGGATCCGCTTCCAGCTGCAAAGGCAGTTGCAGATGAGGTATTAGCTGCAAGGTTCAAGAAAGGCGTTAGTTCGAATGCTGAAGAAGTAAGACGTCAACCAACAACTTGTGGCACTGCAGACCCGAGTGCTCCTAATGATAAAAGCAAGGGTCCAAGTAGAGGTAGACCTCACAACCTTATGGATTGGAACCCAACAGCACGGACCTTTCAGGTGAGCATATTTGTTTCTGAAAGAGATATCTTTGCTTTTGAATTTTACTAAATTGTGGAGTTGTGATTCTAATAAAGCTTTTGTTTCCACTGTGATTGAAAATGATATGAGTGCCTATATCATGTCAATATTTTGCATTAAACATTGTTTCTGTATATTTTATTCATTTCTCTATTGATTAAGTTTTCAGTACTAACTGTTCTCTGCATTGCCAACTTTCTGCCCCTGCCTACATTCTCTATGTTTTCTTCTGCAAAATCTGGTTGATATGTATTATGAAATATTTTGAGGATATATGTGTTCTTGGTAAGATGCTTGGACTATGACAAGAAATAATTAAACCAGGTCACAAAACCTAATAGTCGTAGGATTTTGTTTCACTTTAGTAAGGTAGCTACTAAAATTTGGATTTCGGATCATGAATGCTCTACTACAGTCCCTCTCTTTGTGTTACACTCAAATGTAAACTTACTATAGTCTAATTTAAGCTCAATCAAGATACCTCATAACTTTTTAGTTAGCCTATAGGATAGCTTAGTATCACAACCGCAAAATATTAGATTCTGGTCATGTTTCTGAAACGAAAACACTTGTTTGCAGTGGGAGGAGTCACCTGGTCCAGAGAGTTCAGAATCATCATTACGTAGACCGCACTTGCCTATCCCAAGGAGAGTACCAGTTTCTCCTTTGCCACCTGGAGAAAACAAAAATGGGCGTAGAAGGTCAAGGAAGTGGTGCTTGTTAGAAGAAGAAACACTAAGGAAGGGTGTTGAACAGTATGTTTTGTCTTGATGACGTCTCAGCTTTCTTGTTCCAAAATACTGGTGTTTAGATTGCTGTTGTTGTATGTTCCTCATCGTTATATTGTGCTGCTTGTTTCATGTGTAGGTATGGTATTGGCAATTGGAAGGACATTTTAATTAGCAATCCTGACGTTTTCATCGGCAGAACACTGGTGGGTACTTGGTTATTACTGTGAAGTTTCTGTGGTTGCCAATCATGGTACTAACGGGTTGTGTGTATGGTGTATTTAGGTGGACTTGAAGGATAAGTGGAGGAATATGATGAAGCGATAATGTAACGGAGAAACATGTAGGTGGACAAGTTACTGGAGCTGCCTGCTCCTGTGGATAGGACTAACCACACTCTAGAACACCTTCTAATGCTTTACTAGGTTGAAGTAGCTAGCCTGTTACCACTTACCACTGTAGTAGTGATGTATTTTGCGACGTCACTAAGTGAGCACAGTCAACCCTATCTAACTCAAGTTTAAGCTAATCTTGACCAAACTTTATGATATGACATATAATGCTTATTGAGTGGCTGATTCACCGCACAGGTGTATTATGAACCCTTCTATATTTTTGTTATTATGTAATGTTATCCTCGTGCTTTTGCATTGTAGAGCTTTTACTCGCTGTGCTATGGCATCTTTGACAGGCCATTTGGTTTCAATTAAAGCATTTATTGCCATAGGAAAGGTTCCCACAATATTTGAGATCCCTACCCTATCCACCAAATTTGATCAAGTGAACATTACGGCAATTGGTGCTAGGTTTAGTGCTAATTTGTGCTATAAATGCATCATTTTAGGTGTTAGCCAAGAGTTAGATGAGGTTTGCATATCTCTCTATGCTTGTAGGTGCTTGTGTGCACCAAGAGTTGTAACAATGGGGCTCGTGCCTCTTCAAATCGTCCATCTATGTTTGTTTGTGGAGTAGTCAAGATGTTGTGAGAGCTAGGAGAGGCAATCGTCATTTTGGCTAAAGCTCTACCTAGCTGGTGATGAGGAACACTACAAAAAGGCATTCATATCACTGTCTATTGAAAGGAACATGAGCATTCATCCTAAGTCAAAGACTCATACTCAATTGAGTAAGTTTCACAGAACGCTTTTTTCACCTAGGTGCACATGCACCACAACTGGAAACAAAGGATACACCATCATGATCCGTGCTGAATACTTATATGCATTGAGAAGTGTGCTAGCACTTCACAACCTCTATCCAATCGCAGCATGGGTGGATATGCACCTAGGTGTAAATTTAACTTACTCGTAAGTTTCACAGAACGCTCATTTCACCTAAACCAACCTTTTCGACAACTAGAAACCAAGTATACACCCTCTCGTCCTGAATATATATGGTTTTACGTCGCCTTCCTCACCACTACCCCGCGCGTAAAAGCTGGATAACGAGCTAGCTAGCTAGCTCGGCTCGGCTCATTAAGCTCGCGAGCTAACTCGTTAAGCTCGCGAGCCGTATAAAAATACACAAAATATAATATTTGCATTTATATAAAGCTTGAAAATGATAATAATATAAAATAATACATCCAACAACTTTAAATTGAACAAAATACTTATATGTGTTAACATATCAACCATTTATAGAGTGCAAAAATGTGAAGTAACATAAAACTAATATATGTTACGATAATTTTTCACCGAAAAACGTAGCTCATTTAGCTTCATGAGCGGCTCACGAGCTGGCTCGAGTTGGCTCGTTATCGCTAACGAGCTAAAAATCTTGGCTTCGGGCTTGGCTCGTTATCGTAACGAGCGAGTCGAAAGCCGTCCGAAGCTCGCGGACGAGCGGCGAGCTAACGAGCTTCGAGTTTTCCGTCCAGCTTTACCCGCGCGCGCGCGCTCTGAACGTGGACAGCTGAAAATGTCAACCATAACTTGTGTAGTCCGAAACTCTGAACTCCACCGTGCCAGATTTTCCAAGATTGTGCATTATTCTGCATTCTGCAGCTGCTTTCGTAAGTAAGAGCTTCCTGGATGCTGGCTGCATCATATATAATTCATTTCATACCCCCTTCCCAGCCGTTGCCAATTTGCCATTGCTTGTCTCTCTCCATCATCATCTCTATATAAGACATGACCTTGCTGTGGTGGTTACTTACTCTCCTACTCCAACATTCGTTTCGAAAAGGTCAATATGAAGAAATAATAGTAACATGGTCCTAGCATTCTACCCACCCACAGTGGTTGGCAACATCGTTGCTTAATTGGAGGGAGTACACAACTGCTTTGACATCGATCGTTGCTTAATTGTACTTGGACACCAACATTCCTAAATCCTAATCAGCTCATTTCTTTTCAGGTGTCCATCCAATGGACTGGTCAGCTGCAGTCTTCCTGCTTCTGCTCCTCCTGCTGCCGCCGCCATGCGCACCCGACGACCGGCTGTCCCTCGACAAGCCTCTCTCCGTCGGCACCACCATAGTATCCGGCGGCGGCGGCTTCGCCCTGGGCTTCTTCTCTTCCACCACCAACAAGCTGTACCTCGGCATATGGTACGCCGACGTGCCGACGCGCACCGTGGTGTGGGTGGCCAACAGAGACGCCCCGGCCACCAACACGACCGCCGCCGCACCTACGCTGTCCCTGACCAACACGGCCAACCTTGTCCTGTCGGACGGCGGCAGCGGCAACGTCCTCTGGACGACCAACGTCACCGGCGTCGTCTTCCCGGCCAACAGCTCATCCTCTCCCACCGCGGTGCTTCTCGACACCGGGAACCTCGTGGTCCGGCACCCCAACGGGAGCACGTTGTGGCAGAGCTTCGACCACCCGGCCGACTCGTTCCTCCCCGGCATGAAGCTCGGGATCAGCTACGGCACGCGCGCCGGCAGCGGCGACCGTCTCGTGTCATGGAACGCCCCCGACGACCCTTCGTCGGGGAGCTTCGCGTACGGCGCGGACCCAGACACGGCGCTGCAGCTCTTCCTCTGGAACGGGACGCGCCCGCTGATGCGCGACGGGCCATGGACGGGCTACTCCGTCGTCAGCAGGTACCAGGCCAACGCCAGCGTCTTCGTGTACCAGGCCGTCGTGAGCACCGACGAGGAGATCTACATCACCTACACCCTCTCCAACGGAGCCGGGCGCACCAGGTACGTAGTCACGGCGGCCGGCCTGTACCAGCTCCAGAGCTGGAACGCCAGCTCGTCGGCGTGGGCGGTCCTCGGCTCCTGGCCGACCTGGGAGTGCAACCGCTACGGCCACTGCGGCCCCTACGGCTACTGCGACAACACCATGGCTGTGCCGACGTGCAGGTGCCTCGACGGCTTCGAGCCTGCCGACTCGGAGGCGTGGACCCGCGGAGCCTTCTCGCAGGGTTGCCGGCGACGGGAGCCGCTGCGGTGCGCCGACGACAGATTCTTCCAGTTGCTGGGGATGAAAGCGCCGGACAGGTTCGTGCTCGTCGCCAACCGAACCTCCGACGAGTGCGCGGCGGCGTGCGCCAGCAACTGCTCCTGTGTGGCGTACGCTTATGCCAACCTGAGCACCACCAAGAGGACGGGGGACGTGACCAGGTGCTTGGTGTGGGCCGGCGACCTCATCGACACGGAGATGCAGCCAAGTAATGTCGTCGGCACCGATACGCTGTACATCCGGCTTTCAATCTTGGATCCAGTCATGCAAGGTAAGAATTGATGATGACTTTGGCCCGTTTGGTACAGCTCAGCTTCACTGGTAAAGATATGTTTTTCACGAGACTTCTTCGAAGGTTTATTTGTATATTGTGCTTTATTTACATATAGGTGTCAGACGAAAGAGCAATAATGCACTGAGGATTGCTCTGCCTACGGTTTTGACAAGTAGCATTCTGATAATCACAGGCATTTTCCTTGCCTGGTGTAAATTCAAAGGTAAAAATATACTTCAAAATTCTAGGTATCAATAGGTACTCGTCAGATGAGAATTGCATTGGTTACTGAAATACCTTGATGTAGGCCATATGAGGGGTAATAATCATGTTCAGGATAACAATAAGATAAGTCATGGTGCTACGAGTGTGTCTGATGACCTCGCTGAAGGAAGCTCAGCACAAGATTTTGAACTTCCCTTCATCAAATTTGAGGACATTGAGGCGGCAACCCATAATTTCTCGGAGGCGTATAAGATTGGACAAGGAGGCTTTGGTAAAGTGTACAAGGTAATTTGGCTCCATTTAGTAGTTCTAATAAATTTCTCATATCAGTCCGGCTCAGCGACGGAGCGTGCATAAATGTGTAGGGGGCCAATTCAAACTACAGCGCTACAGTAATTACAAACAGTGGATACAGAGAACTGAAATTCTGTGGAAATACCTTTGTTTTTTTCAAGTTCCGCTCGAACTAACAATTAAAAATCATGTCAAAGAAGAATGGACAATATGCTCAGTTTGCCATGAACAAAGCTTTCACTCATCACCTTGATTTGTATATATTGCATGCATGCATGCAAACTTCTGGTACAGCTGCCGAGCAAGGGGGGGCCAGGACCCAGTTTGGCCCCCACTAAGCATTACCTGATTAGATAGATTGAATTGTCCATGTATATGACAGACTAATCTTTTTTTCTTGTATTTGCGAAGGCCATGATTGGTGGTCAGGAAGTTGCTATCAAAAGGCTGAGTAAAGATTCAGAACAAGGAACTGTGGAATTCAGGAATGAAGTTATTCTGATTGCCAAATTGCAACATAGAAATTTGGTCCGGCTGCTTGGTTGCAGCGTGGAGGGTGGCGAAAAGATCCTGATATATGAGTATTTGCCTAACAGGAGCTTAGATGCTACCCTTTTCGGTATGCCTTGATAATACACATCATAACTTGTATATGTTTATTCTTCTCATAACAAGCATTTACAGGCAATGCTTTTATTTGGACATGTAAACAGATAATTCAAGAAAAGTGTTGCTAGATTGGCCAATGCGATTTAACATAATCAAAGGGGTTGCAAGAGGACTTCTTTACTTGCACCAAGATTCAAGATTGACCATAGTTCATAGAGATCTCAAAGCTGCCAATGTTTTGCTCGACGCAGAGATGAGACCCAAGATAGCAGACTTTGGAATGGCAAGGATCTTCAGTGACAACCAGAAAAATGCAAATACTCGACGAGTCGTGGGAACATAGTAAGTATACACTTTAATTAATTGCTCATAATTAATGTGATTAGATTCAACCTTTTTGTAATAACTTTTAGATGTGAATGGTTGAAATAGTGGCTACATGGCTCCTGAATATGCAATGGAAGGAGTCTTCTCTATCAAGTCTGATGTCTATAGCTTTGGTGTCTTGATATTGGAGCTTGTAACGGGTATAAGGAGAAGCACTTTTAACAAAATCAAGAACTTTCCCAACCTTATGATCTATGTGAGTATATGACTTCTGCAAAGTTCTAAATTAACAAGCCAGTGTAGTCTATAGTTGCAATTGAAATCATTATAATTATCACAACTCAAATAATTCTTTTGGTTGTTTTAGGCATGGAATATGTGGAATGAAGGGAAGGGAAAAGATTTGGCAGACTCTTGTATTATTGATACTTGTTCATTTGATGAAGTGTTACTTTGTAGTCATATAGCACTCTTGTGTGCCCAAGAAAACCCTGATGATAGGCCAGTTATGTCATTTGTTGTGTCTGCCTTGGAGAATGGAAGCACTACATTGCCACCACCTCATAACCCAGGGCACTATGGACATGGGAGTAGTGATATGGAGATAACAAGAGATAGAACTGATAACTCTGTGAATTCCCTTACTCTCACGAATGTGGAGGGACGATAATCTTCATTGTTGTTTTCTTCTTCTATATATCAAGCAATGTTAAATTTTAGCTCAAGAAAGGGCCCTCCTTCTGTCTTGAAGTAATTTCCTTACTATTTCTTTGTTTAATTTTTTCTTCGCTTTGTGAGTAGCATTGTCAATAAGTTGTGAAGATGTTATTTGTTTCCTCACATAATGCAGACAAAAATCAAAGAAAATAAATTCCTTAGCAGTGGAAATTGGTGCTTGCTCAACCTAGTCTTTATTCCGTCATATATGACTTCACAACATTACAATATAGATTGATACAAAAAAACACTATAATAACCTTTGTTTTTGTAGTTTTAATGCTTAGGAAGCCTCCTTGCTCCTGCTGTGTAGATTGGGCTAGCCTAGTAGTATTATTCATTAAGGTAACAAACCTAGCCACATAGCCAACCGATTTTCTTGTCGATGGCGAGAGACAAAGTGGCGAACCCGACCAGGACAAATAGGGGATACTATATTCGTCGGTTCAAGAATTTAATAATTCGTTTCAAATTTTTTATACATGCAAGCATATTTTAGCTAGGTAGTCATAACTATAGTAATTAATTATGCAATTCTAATACACAAAAGCGAATAGTTTGTAAAAAGTGAGCAATATACCTTGTTCATTTCTCGAGCTTGATCTTGTTCATCAGTAGATATTCCCAACTTGGACGACGTAACGTTCTACAATCGAACACTAGCATCTGAATTTAATCTCTGAACTTTAGGTGGAGCTAGACCTTCTTCTAATTCACCTTCTAATGATTTAGAATTTTGATCAACCCTATTGTTATTATCTTGATCTTGCCCTTGCCCAAAAGTCTTGTTGAAGTAAGAAAAAGTGTCAGTGACCCTATCTTTCTTTTAGGCTTTGCCGTGGGATTCTACAAGAATTTGGAATAACATCGTCAAAATAATTTAAGATTAGGAATAGGGAAATAAGGTTTTTCTTACCGGAGGGCCATCAGAAGAGTCGGCCACGTTTTGCTCCATGGTTCCCAACGATCCCGCTGTCGTTGCTGTGCCGCCGTCTACACCTGCCGCGATTGCCACGCGCCGTCAAGATATCAATCTATCTCCGGTTGCTGACTCGCGTCGCGTCAAAAAAACGCGCCGGCGGCGGCCGTTCGACTTCGTGACTGCATCACGCGCATGGAGAAAGAAACATCAGAGCAACGTGCGTACGTGGGCCAACACTTGGGCTGCTGGTAATCAACACTGCCGGTAATCATTTGGCCTTTTGTGACTAAGAGTCGCTAATTATTTTTCTGTTTAGGGGGGGGGCACGGCCCGCCGCCCCTCCCAGTTCCGCCGTTAGTGAGAGAATATCCACGTTTCTAGCAGTAACTGTGCTGACAAGAAAATCCCAAGGGAAATGATGATGCAATGGTCTAAGCAAAGAGCAAGACAGCAAACAATGCAGAAGGCCATAACACAACGAGGATGATGATATGATTATCGCTCAAGAGAGCTGGGGGGGTTGGATGTCGTGTTGATGGCGAGCAAAAGGATTTACACCTTTGGCTCTTAGGAACTAGTGGACTCCCCGCGCGTTGTCGTGAGTACGAAGGAGGATTCTATGAGTTACAATATTACTATCACCCTCCTATTCTTTTTCTTTCTTCTTTTCTCCTTTTTTTTTTTTTTTTTTTTTTCTCTATACCAATGGGTCCCACTTATAATTTTGTCAAAATATATACATGTGAGATCTTGTTTTAATGGATTTATTAAAATAAATTTAATGGTGTAATCAGAATATGATTTATTTTTTGGTTCATGAGTTATTATCTTTTTTATGCTCATAGACATGTGGGGCATGTTGATGACGTGGCACAAGGAAGGGTTAGTGGGCTGGTGAGGTGGCATGCTAGTGAGGTGTTAGTTGGATGGTGAGGTGGCATGCTTGCATGTCAAAAGAATTAGCTAGTGGGGGGTAAAAGTGGAATGATTGCCTACTGTGATCGGGAGATAGAAATTGCACGGAGAGACTTTGTCCTGAATAGACGATGACTTGTAATGCATCTTAGCTTTAGAGATAAAGATACACGTGGTTGTCTGCGTGGCCAAGTTTGGACTGTTGGTGATGAACGTAAATAGTTTGAGTATCTGGCTGTTATGTGAGTTGGAGTATCTATCTGGTACCCATAGAATAGTTTGAGTACCTGATTGTTACGTTTTAAAGTTCTATCTAGTACCCATAGAATAGTTTAGGTACCCAGGTCCCAAGGTGTATTTTACTCATTCATTTAACTCCAAAATCTTTGAGGAATAAACAAGATTTTGGGTTTAAATCTAGGGCTGTGGTGCAAAAGTTATTACAAGCCCTTTCGAAAATAATTGATAAATCTTTGGCACATATAATTATTGTATAATGTATATATAAATTATTGGTGTGAGCGGTGTGAATAGTTGTAATTCATGGAATCACGTGGAACAAGAATCTTATGAGCGGGTGATACGCGTGCAAGTACAACGTGCCTTTCATTTTTGTACTAAAAAAAAGTATAGAGAAGAGACAAAGAAAACATATAAAACTTGTCAAAAGAAAAAGAACATATAAAAAGATTGTGAAAATCGCCATGGCCGACACGTTCTTGGTGCTCGCTCGAAGCGAGGTGAGCAGAGGCACGCACGCCCTCCTAGCACGCATACACCAGGTCCATAGGCCCACGGTCCTCACCAGTTCACATACTCATGTCACGTCATCCGGGGTCGGTGTGAGAAGGACCGCTGCTCTGCCCTCTGCCTTCCTCCTCCATTCCCTCTCCTCCTCGTGGGCAGGGCAGGGCAGGCACGCTGACGCTGAGCATCCACCACACCTGCTCTCGCCCAGGCAAATTTCTACCATCGAATCACCCCCCTCTGCGTTTTCTTCACCTGTTCACCCCGCGTGCGGGCGCTATCCTTCTCTGGGTGACCGCCGCTGCGGCTCTGCTCCAGGCGCCGTGCCTAGGTATTCGCCGGCGACGAGCACCCGCACCCACAAGGTATGCCGACCCTCCCTCCCTCTTCTCTACCTTTCAGAGAGAAACCAATACCTAAACCCTAAGCTAAAACTGTTTGACTATTTGTATTCGGATCTGAACTAATTGCAAATGCATACATGTATACTAATTCATGTCCAGTAATTTCGATTTTCCTTTCGCAAATATATATATTATCGGGCCTTTTACCCGGTCGGCTCAGCATCAGCATGAAACCAAATTACGGTTATGATTTTTTTGTCAGACACTTCATAATAGGATTAAACTCATAAATTCTGGCCTTTCACAGTAATAGACTCTAATGATATCTACCAATCCCAGCTCACCCTATCACACACACACACACACACGCAATAACTTTATCCTTTTTATATATTTATGAATGACTACACCATCTTTGTGTGCATATATATGACAAAAGGTACATGAGAAATCCTTTGTTTCGAATTTGTAGCTTAGGCTACCTCTGTGGGGATCTTCCGTGAAGCAAACCAAGTTACCTAGCACACAACTCAAAGTTCAGTAGATTGTTATTGAGGACCAACATTTCAGACATCTGTTTTTAGTTAATATGATGGCCGACGGTACCATCTGGTTAGAAAGATAGAAACTCGTTATTGCGCTACAGATGGTTGGCCATAATGACTATGGTAGTGCCCTTTTGGCATAAGAACTAAGCTGGAAATTGATTGATCCAAGTTATTAATGGAGCGCGATTGCTGTGATGATGTACATGAGCATGTTATAAGTGTAGCACATGGGGAAACCGCATCGACGTCAACCAGTCATCAAGACATGTACAGTGACTCGGATGAACCGCATCAGGAAGATAGGCCATCAACAAGCACACAAAGCCCGTCATCAGAGTCTTCGCCATCAATATCACCAACTGCATATAGCTCCAGAAATTTGTCTTTTCCTAGAAGAGATAGTATATATGGTCATGGAAGAAGTCCTTGGAATTCTGGTCTGTGGATCTCGTTTGAAATTGTCCTGTACATTGCTCAGGTTGTAGCTGCTATTGTCATCCTCGTCTTCTCAAGACATGAACACCCCCATGCTCCTTTGTTCGCATGGATAATTGGGTATACAGTTGGATGCATTGCTAGTCTTCCTCTTATTTATTGGCGGTATGTTCATCGAAACAGGCGTTTGGACCAAGAGCCTCAGCAGCCACCTACAACATATCCTACTTTGACTCCCTCTCTGTCATCGGAAGGACGCAACCATCGTACCAGTGGTGTTGTCTTGCGTCTTGGATGTATCGCAATTTCTTGCCCAAGGTAACTTTTGGTCCATGCCACTTTCCAACTAGAATATCCTGAGCCCACTAGATGTGCAGTGCTTCTTCTCAGTCTTTATGTTTTGTGAATCTTATAATTCATTACAAGACTTATAAGAAAACCTGGTGCTGGTAGATGAGTGAACAAATTGTTAGTTCAATTGAATGGGTTATTATCACCAGGGTGTCCAAGAATTACTTTATGTTGAGCAATTCTTTAGTTTACTTAACATTATTTGTTATTTATTTAAAAAGTTACAATAGGGGGACAAAGTTTTGAAGAGAGTAAATCAAGACTTCTCTTGATGGTTCACAAAGATTATTATGACAGGTTATTTTGTCATATAAGTTGTAGATGCATATTGAGACGGGTGTGCCCATGCCACGTGGATGGCATAGCATACCAGTCATTAAAAACAACCTGATAATCTCATTAAAGACAGCAATCCAAGTGCAATGACTAAAATACCTAGTTTTGTGGCTTTGTCATAGCCTATCTCAACCAATGGTACAAGTCTAATGGTCCATGATGCAATGCAATCAATTAAAAGAGGAAACCAATGTAAATGGGGAAAAAATAGAAGCAAATAAACTTATTGGTTTCTGTACATGTTTTGCTTCGTTTACGGGTAGCGTTGTTTTCAGGGACATTATTTTATTTATTCTAGGATTTCTTTCTACACATACTTTCTTTTTTTCTCCATACTCCATTACTCATTTTAATTTGCTTTAGTTGAATTGGGCCAAGAAAAAAGACATACAGTTTTAACTGTGTTTGCATAAATGTACCGATTTTAGTGTGCCATAGAGTCACCAAAAATTTCAAGGGCACAAATTACGGGACATTCAATTTCTGGAGTCATGTTTTGTCATTTTTAGGCATGTAATAAGTACCAATGGAAGGATTCTACAACACATCTATACAATCTTGAGTCAAGTTTTGCAATATGTTCATGTGTTCTGGAGCCATCTAAAATTTTTTTACATGGAAATTTTGAATTTCGTACTTGCATAGCATATAGCATGAACGCATGGTCATTCCCACCTAATCCTGTAACATCATCATGTATATAGGTAGGGTCCTCTCATATTTAGTGAGGAAAAACAGCAAACTAAGTATGTCCGCTTCAGAAGCATCATTAGCTTTGTAGAAGAATGGTCCCTTTGTTCTTGTGTTTGATTAAAACACGATAATGGGGATCATGACATGTGCTATTCAGTGTTCACCTGAAAATTGGAAGTTTGATAGTTTCAGTAAAGTGAGTTTCAAAGTTGGCTAGAAGCATCTTGAAGAATTGAGTGGTCCAATATATAACAGTTGTTAGTTTTATCAGGAAATTGAAATGAACATTGTTGTCTTAACTCTGAAGTGATTATGCATTACAGGCTTAGTGTGCTGGCTTATCACTTCAAGACAGCTGTTGACTGTTTCTTTGCTGTATGGTTTGTTGTTGGCAATGTGTGGATTTTTGGTGGGCGCAGTATTTCATCAGATGCTCAGGACGCTCCCAATATGTACAGGTATCTGCATTACTCTCTGTTTCTGTTTTAGTTTGTTGAATTCACAACTGACTTTGCTCCCTTCCACCAGGTTATGTTTGGCATTCCTCGCGCTTAGTTGTGTTGGATATGCCATTCCTTTTATCATGTGTGCAGCAATATGCTGCTGCTTTCCGTGCTTGATTTCTGTTTTGCGCCTTCAAGAAGATTTGGGCCAAAATAGAGGAGCTACTCAAGAGCTAATAGATGCATTGCCAACCTACAAATTCAAACCAAAACGTAACAAAAAACTGGGGGATTGACCATGCTTCAAGCTCAGAGCATCTTGATGAGGGTGGCATCCTTGGCCCAGGAACTAAGAAGGAAAGAGTTGTTTCTGCTGAAGATGCTGTGAGTATATTTCACATCCTTTTGCTGTCTTACAACAATATCCTATTTTTAACTGAAGGGTTTGCTTTAGTGATATTCTTTAGATTTGTTATCTGTTAACGTCGTCTCTATTACCACACAAATGAAGCCTATATGATTGTGAAGTTGTGATGCTGTTTGTAGACATCTTCTCCAGTGGTGCATGAATACTTACTATTATTCTCAATTTAAAACATAAAAATTCTCTCAAGTGCTCTAGATGAATGTTTTTGGTCTGTGAGTAATACCATAGTTACCAGAATTGTGGTCGGTTGGGTTCATGGCATAGTTTTGCAATTCACAACCTAAATGTGACATTTTCTAGGATTTGGCTGCCAGGCTGTTAAGCCCACCAATCCAGCCCACATACATCATCTGTAACCTAAGCTGTCTGTCAAGTTATTGAGTCTCTCTGGACTCCCAACACCAGCGACTACAGACACTTTGGTCATGATCCTTCTTGGCATCTGTGTTTCTCTGCTCCAGCAGAAAAAGCTATTCTCGTGCTCCCCTGCTCTGCCCTGCCTTGCTCATACTGCTCATCCTCACGCGACTGCAGCTTTGCCTCTTGTTGTCCTGAGTTCACCCAACAGCATTCAAGAAAACTGTGGGGACGACACTGATGCTGTTACTGCTTTGGAGCTCCTTGGGTAAAACCTCCATCTCACATTTTGTTCCATTTGAGTTTGCTCCAGCAGTCCAGCCCCATGTACCAACTTGCATTTTGGTGGAATTCAGTTTACCACAAACTGTGAACGAGTTCATGCGTTCTGGTGACTATGAGTAATACCTTGTACTAGTTTGCCCTTGTATTGTTTTGATACTGTGACTATCTTGTTCATTTCACATTATTGGTGCTTCTAATCATGGGTCTATTTAACGATAGATGTGCATCAGTATTTCCACACATTACCACTAGTGAAAATGTGAAAGAGATTAAGAGATTTTTGCATGTCATTTGATAGTGGCTACTGCTATTTCTCATTATTCTTTTCTGACCTAGTGGTAATTTGGTCTGTGGTCTGTGCACATGATAATTAGGGACTAATATTGCGAAATGGTAGGGGTGTTATAGTTATGTGCACATACTTGTTTGCATGTTTCAACTCCATTTCAAAGCATTGATATTTATTCAGCAACCGATCAATCTTTTTTAGTAGTCAGTGTTGTATTACATATTTTTTACTCGATCATTTGTTAGTGAGCTTACTCATAGCAGGCCTTACCCTTAGTTCATACTCCCTCCGTTCCAAATTACATAGTAAAAGCCATGTGTCTAGAAAAGCCAAAATGACTTGTAATTTGGAATGAGTGTAGTAGTATAGACACAAATACACAATCACATTGTTTCCCTTCTTCCATAGCATGGTATTAAATGTAACGGCTACTGATATTGATGCAGGTGTGCTGCATCTGTCTTACAAAGTATGGAGATGATGATGAGCTTCGTGAGCTTCCTTGTACACACTTCTTTCATGTTCAATGCGTAGATAAATGGCTCAAGATAAACGCAGTGTGCCCACTCTGCAAAACAGAGATTGGGGGTGTGGTTCGATCTTTCTTTGGCTTGCCATTTGGTCGCCGCCGTGTTGATAGGATGGCTGGAAGAGGTGTAGCTAGTTCAAGATTGAGTGTATAGAACAATGTTGTGTTTCTGTGATATCCTCTCTTACGCATAAAGAGCCCTGCTCATGTTGTTGCAATGGTTTGATTGATTGAAAGGAAAGCGCTGTGAGCATGACTTCAAGACAATGACACCTGGTGGAGACCTGATGCTGGGTGCAAATTTCTGTAAAAATGTGAAGGACTGAAGGTGGTGCTATACTATGATGTAACATTTTTTACCCCAAGGATGTAAATAAGGAACACGAAGTTCACTTGCCAGGTATATTGCAAGCAACTTCGCATGTGTTCTAGCATTGGCCCCGGTGTTCTTTCCTTTAGGTTCTGTGGTTCTCTTCATAACGGCAGGGCACTGCATGCATGGTAAATTGTGAAGTAAAAGGCAGTGACCTTTTTATCGGACCCAAGGCCTCGAAGCCAATACCTTACTATTTTCTATAAATTTTTTTTGTTGCTTTTGGGACCCTATTATATTACGTTTGGTTGAGAGAAAAACTAACGTTTCTGACTTGCATGACTTTTTGTGTTTCATCAGAAATCCAAGTCTACTTTGTTCACGTATGGCTCTTGATTAAACAGGTGAAATGAAACTATAACCTAGAAGAGGAAGAGTGCTATGGACCATTGTAACAGGTGAGCTTGAGGATTTGAACTCATGTCACCTGTCATTTGGTATCACCTGGTAGGCTGGTACTGGGACTTGTCGTCTTTCGCATGATTTTGCTTTGGTGTTTAGGATTTTTTGTCCTGTTCGATGTCAAGTGTGCATGTCAGATGCCATGGGTTTGGTTGGTAAATCCAGTCGTGACTCATGAACACCCAAACTTGATCGCATTTGGTTGACTTGCTGGATGCCTGGACGTAACGTAAGGGAGGCCAATACTGAAAAAGCCGTTTTCCTTACACTGCTGATACTGATGTATAGTACGGAGTACTACAATAAGTTGGACGTACAGTGTGGGGGTAGGACTGTAGGAGTACAGCCACTGAATGCCAAGTTGCTCTTGGATGGTCAACACCTGCATTTTCGAGCCCCAATTTGTTTTTTCGGTGGCACGTTCTCCGTGGCAAAAGATTCTGCAGTGCACAGCGAAGTCAGCAGCTGGCCACTGGTTTACGCAGTGTTTTGGACAGGTAGATGTTGCTTTTCTATTCGTATACGTTAGCAAAAGTTGCTAAAAATGTAAGGACCACAGATGAATAAATCTAATAAACATCATGTGCTCTTACCAACCGTAAACATATTCTTTAACCTTAGTGGCCAAACTTTGAATGTGTTGACTAATTGCTACGCATAGTTTAGGGCAAAGGATATTAAACCTGCTATATATCCCATGTTGATTCTTAATTAGAACCGAGGAACCGACAAAGGAAGCCATCTAATTGGCTAATTTCTACGCCATATATCACTATTAGTCTATTATAACAAGTACTCCGTACTAAAAAAAAGTTTGCTTAAACAAAGTCAAGAGCTAGCCATGCATAATTTTGACTGAATTTAATGGCATTTCTCAGGAAGACCCGCTCCAACAAAGATGCACCTCGCGAGCTGTGTGACGAGGAGTTGATCCCAAGGAGGAGTGCAAGGCTCACAGCGAAGAGCATGCATCGTGGGCCTAGGCCAGAGGCGCGGGCTCGGAAGGTGATGATGAAGCGAATGACCATTGGAGGTGTTGGCTTACCACGCTGGAGACGAATGCCTAAGAGGAGCAACAAATGAGCTAGCAGGGACAATGCCCATGTCAAGGGTACGCAGCGAAAGAAAAAGGACTTACTCTCTGCATTCCAAGCCTTAAATTATTTTTGTTTTTTTTAATACATAGTAAAAATTATATATTCAAACATCATGTATATCTAGATACATAGCAATAGTTATGTATCTAGAAGCTAAAATGACTCACAAATCACAATAGTTTGGAATGGAAGTCATTTTAGAATGTACTAGCCTTGTTGACTAAATAATTAATGTACCACCGGAATTTAAACCTAGCACTATTTTTTTTTTTTTTTTTTTGTTCTTGTTTTGTTACTAGGCATGTTATCAAAGAACGAGGTACCTAGCTAGGTTGATGAATCACTTGTTCCAATGATCTTATATCATGCTGATGAATAGAAAACAATATGAAAGAATCTTGGCTTTCTACTTCACTCAAAAATTAGTGTTGGAAATACTACTACGTCTATCCCGTATTATTTTGTCGTTGGGGGCATGGGATTTGAACGTCTGCATTCATTGTGTTTGGCCTGCACCTGAACCTCCCCTCGGTTCATTCATTGCGTTTGGTTTGCACCTGGACCTCCCCTCGGTTTGTGTTCATAGAGTATCGTAAAGGCTAGAATGACAGAAATAAAGGGCCACGGTTTGTGTTCACAGAGTATCTGATGAACCCACGTAAAGGCTAGAATGACAGAAATAAAGGGCCAGAGGGTCATGGCTGTGTTTAGTTCCTCCAATTCTCTCTCCAAAAATCACTATTCACCTATCACATCAAATCTTTTGCCTCGTGCATGGAGCACTAAATGTAGGTAAATAAAAAAACTAATTACATAGCTTTAATGTACACGACGAGACGAATCTTTTGAGCCTACTTAGGTCATGATAGGACAACAATTACCACAAACAAACGAAAAGTACTACATTGTCCGATGCGACATTTTTTTCCCAAACTTCATCCATCTAAACACAGCCCATAGCAATACAAATAGTGATTAATCTAGCTAATATAATTGAACACTAGTCCACTTTTCGCAAAAAAAAAAATACTAGTCCACTAAAATATAAGAAAAACATTAGCTTGCGAGGAATAATGTTGCAATAGATCAACTCATTCAGTTCCACAAACTAGACTAAAAACTAAATAGTAAAAGATGACAATGAACTACTTCATTCCCCATATATACCAAACACCGTGCCTAGGGTGGGTGGGAGTATTGATTGCACGTAATTTGGACTTCATTAACAAACGGATCGATGTTTCCTTGGATGGAACTCACATATTTGGAATGGAATTAGCATGCCCCTAAAAGAAAGATTCAGGGTCTGGCTCTGACTTTGTTGTCACTTCTATTCTATACATAGTATATATATGGAACTGTGCAGACAAATGTGCATCCCATTTCCCTTGTTGGCTTGCTCAAAGTTGATTAGCGACCACAATAGTCCCTCTGTTTTTAAATTATAAGTTGCTTTTGATGTTTTTGGTACATAGATTTTGTTATGTATCTTACTATAAATAGTACATAGCAAAATCTATTCTATGTTAAAAAAAAAAAGGTCAAAAGTGAATCATGTAGTATGCATGTTATGCAACCTACTCCCTCCGTCCCCAAAATAAACGACGTTTTTTTTTTAAAAAAACATATGCCGGCAATTATATACTAAAATAGGATTAATATTTATATTATATAATTAGTATTATTGGAAAGATCTTTTGATCTAGTTTTTAACAAATTTATTTGAAGATTTAAATCTTCTACGTATTTTTTACAAATCAAGTCAAACTTATGGCACGAAAACCCAAAACGTCGTTTATTTTGGGACCGGAGGGAGTACCACACACCCAAAACGTCAACCCTATATGGAGGAAGAAACTAGTTGATTGCTCATCAGATTGAGCAATTGTTAAGCAAACGAAGTTTTAGTGACGAATGCAGCGACTGCCGCCGACTGGCGAATCGAATCCTCCGACGACGAGTCGTTGCCTCGGGCGGGAGCATGCTAGCAGAGAGCACGCTGGCTGGCAACCCCACCGACACCCCCAGTGCACTGCAGGCGGACACGTGGCAGTGGTCCCGCAGGAGCGCGATTGGTCTGCCCACGCATCCTGTCGTCGGGCGTGCGGCAACCCCGGGCGGATTCAAATTTCTTCCTCTTGCTCGATTCTCTCTCTCTCTCTCTCCCTCTCCCCACTCGTCGCCTCCCCGGCCCTCTCCTCTCGTCCACGCCTCCTCCCTTCCCATTCGGACGCGGTCGTCGTCTCGTCCCCGCAGATCCGCAAGCGCCGGGGGCACTAGACACACACACAGAGAGAAAGGGAGAACGGAGGGAGGGGAGGGTCGCGGCGGGGGCCGGGTACGGTGGAAGGAGATGTCTGCGGCCAAGGAGGCGGGGCCGAGCAGCAGGGCGGTGCTTGTCACGGGCGGGGCGGGCTACATCGGCAGCCACGCCGTGCTGCAGCTCCTCACCGCCGGCTTCCGCGTCGTCGTCCTCGACAGCCTCGCCAACTCCTCCGAGCTCGTCATCCGCCGCCTCCGCTCGCTCGCGGGGCCCGACAACGCCAAAAACCTCCAGTTCCACAAGGTAGTGATGACGATACTCCAATCAGCACGCTCGCTGTCTGTCCCATCAATGTGGCCGAGCCCTCTGTGTCGATCACGCGCGCCGATTTGTGTTCCTGTCATATGTATACGCGCCATCGTGCTGTTGGTGTGCTGATTATTTTTGACATGCTAGCTGTTGGTATGGTGATTTATTTTGGCCGTGTTGGATGTAATGCTTTAATTTGCGCCATTATTGCTGCGGCTTACCTACGCTTCGTAGGAAAATTTTGATTTAAGCGTCATAATTAGCCGCAAAGGTATTTTGGTTGCGGTTCCTTTATGGGTAGGTTTCTTGGCCTTCCCTTTTCTGGGTGATTTGAGTTGCCGAGTTGAGTTGATGTTTCCATCTCTGCAGCCTAGATTTTTTCCCATGGTTTATTTGATTGTTTGATAGAAAAAATGATGGTGATGCGAATTTGGTTAACTCGCTCAGATTTTACTTGGGAATGGAGAAAATATGCAGATTGATCTTGGGTAACCTGCATTGGAAATATAAATTCATATGCTGTAAACATGTTGGAGTATGATATAATCTGGACTGCAGATTCTCAACTCCTGTGGTGAAATTTTGGATTTCTCGCTTTTGCTTGGTTGCTGTCTCTGTTTTACTGAATATATAGTAGATGGACAACGCTGTGAAAGCTTCGGTAACTTTAGCATGCTTATCCTTCCTCAAATTCAGATCCTGGCTTTGTTGGATTTTGCTTGACATTACGGGTAGAGCTGCCAAATTGGCGAAGTTTGGATGGTGTCAGTGCCTTCGTTGGTCAATGCTTGAACATGTATCACTTCAGCATTGGAGAAACTGGCTCGAATGATGTGACCTACTCCGTATTTGTTATTGCCATTGACAAAATCTTGGCTGGTTAATGAATTTGGTAGCTTGATTTATCTGTGATAGAGCCAAAGGCGCATGTCCTTGCTGATGAGGACTTGGTTCATGCATTCAGGGTGATATACACAGTTAGGTTAAGTAGGATGGTTTACCATATTCTTATTTGTTGACCTGTGCAAAAAAATTTGCCTCTTCTAGGAAAATCATTCATCTGAGGAGTATTTGTACTTGAAGCTAAAAAGAAGTAAATATTTGCTCGACAATTTATTTTCCATGATAAATGGATGCACCCTTTTCTGCCAAATACTGATGATGTTGGTTCATCTACTTTGGTACACAAATATCTTCTTCCTGGGAAAATACACATGTGCAATATTCATATTTCTGGTAATCTTGTTGCTGTTATAGTGAACAATGAACAAGACATGCATGGCGCTAATTGCATAGTCCATAGTTTTGAAACTGTGTTAGCCCAATTTTATTTCCCTCAGAAATGTTTGCATGAACCTATCTGCTGTTATCCTTCCCGCTGGTCATGTGTAAATCATTGGAATATATGTGGAGGATCACTATATGTGGCGTTGGTTTTCACTTTAGTTTTGTCTGGGCTGTATGCACCATTTCATGTCATATCTGTGTGTGTGTGTGTGTGTGTTGGGGGTGGGGTTGTTGGGGGGGGGGGGGTAATATTTCTTAATAATCTAGGGCATGTACCTGGAAATCAATGCCATATTACATATTTAACCTAGTCATAAAACTGTTAATGGCCTTCTGGGACATTCAAGCAATGTTCTCAAATTTTTTTCTGTTTATGCAGGTTGATATCCGCGACAAAGATGGATTGGAAAAGGTTTTTGCTTCAACTAGGTAAAGCTCACTGGAAGATAGCCAGTTAGTAGGAAATGTATATCTGTTCATCATTAATTACCTTGCCCTCGCCGCTATTGTTCTTGAGCAACAGCCGCGTCCGTGAAACCCTAAGCCGTCGTCGAGTTCAGGTCTGCGATTCGCCGTCCCAAGCTTCGTCGTAAGCCTATGCTGAGCTTCGCCATGTTCTAGCGAACTCGCTCAACTCGTTTTCCTATTTTTCCCGATCAATTTTGCTAATATGACTCGCCGGAATTGCAGCACCGTCGCTGTCCGCCTCGCCTGACTGTGCGTCATCCTCGTCACATCCCGGCTCTTGATTTCGTCCTTGGTGAGTCCGCATCAAGCTCCTCTTTCGATTGCGTCTATTCCCGTGTTAATCCATGGTCTCTAGGGCCAGCTACGTGAACTCCGGCGAGCTCCATGGTCGCCGGCAATGGAACCACCGTGCTGTACGTGAGCAGCCATGGTGTCCTTTCTCTTTAATCTCTCTTTTTTGATTCTCAGCCGTCCAGATCGTGATCTACGATCCAGATTAGAAGATACCTCTTCGCGGTTCTTTTGTTAAAGAGACCCTACCTTTCCTTATATTTCACCCGAGATCCTCACATATGATTTAAATCCGAATTTTATTTATTTTATTTCGAAATCAGTTTCGGTTTATTTACAGAACTGCCATCTAGATTCAAATCTTTATAATTTCTTTGTTTTAAATCCAAATCGACCCGTTCAAATTGTGTTAGATTCGTAATTCCGTAACCTAGATGCTTTCGCCACTGTTTAGTAGGTTTTCCAACCTTAAATTTTCAAAGTCCTTTTTAATTTATTATTTTATTAATGCAAATCTTGTAAATTGCGTATCTTCGCCGCTTTAAGACCGATTTCGGTTATCTTTTTACGTCGTGTGATCGTAGTGACGAATAGAATAGTTTTATAAGCTTTTCAAACTGTTTTGATATTGTTGGTGTACTGTTCTAATTGTAGTCTTATTTGTCATGCATGATTGGATCCATATGTTTGTGTGATGCTTATTGGAACCAAGTAGGCGGTGAGTTTTATGTGGTGTTCGGAAGAAGTTGTTGATCAAGAAGGTGTTTTTTGGGAAAGCTTTGGACTTGAAGAAGGATTTACTTTCTGTTGATGATGTTGTTTATGATATAACATTTGCTATACATGCTTATTAAATTGTTCATGATTTATCGCCGGGCTATTCATTATTTATGTTATAATGATCATGGGTTTTTGGGTAGATAATTCCTAGCTATATTTGCGGAGTTCGACATGGACTCATTCTTGCTATTCCCCACACCTCGGGTGAAGTTTAGGCTTGTGATCAACCGGTCGGTCGGTCCCCTGTGGAGTCCACACTAGAAGATCGAGTATCTTTCCGCTTGTCGAGCTAGCTGAGGTTATGTCTTTTTATATTATGTTCGTTATATTTTAAGCATTGTGAATTGATACTTCCAATAATTTGTAAAGTATATGTGAGATTTGACTTCGGGGCTCACATATAGCATCATCCTTTTTGCTCTTAAAACCGGGTGTTACAGAAGGCACCAACCAGCTATAGTTGTTGTTGTTGTTCAAATGGGGAGCAGAGGGCAACAGGGATGAAATCATCCACGTGCACCTCTGAAACTCAGACGGCTGGAACGGAACAAGGTCGAGGAATGAAGAAGTACAAGAATGTAGGCTAGTATATAGCAATGTGCCAGCGTGTCAGCTGGGCGAGCAGGAGATGAGCCGATTAGGCAGTGAGTGGGGCACAAATATAAAAATAACCGGATTTGGTGGCAATTCAACGAATTTGGGCGGTGGACAGATCCTCCTTGTACGGTTTTTTTTTCGAGATCGGACCATTCACCCGTTTTTCATTAAGAGGAAAAGTAGACACACACGGCGAGCAGCCAACTATGGGGGAAGGGAGCCTACCTACTGGATGCCAAATGTATCGATTATACATGATTATACATGAATAAAGAGTTTTGCGACCAAAATGCAACAATCGGAGCTAGCTTTCCGAGGCCCGCCTGGATCCTATACGATTTTCAATTGGACTTACGAATCAGGTTCACCAAATTACAACCCCCTCTTTTCCAAATTGTAAGTCTTTTTCAGCATTTATTATAGAAATATATCTTTTGTTAAGTAGTACCTAAATATAATTTATATGTATATATAAACTACAACTATGTATCTAGAAACGACGTAACGAAAGGTGTTCAAGTAATTTTTGTTTCAACTAGGTTTTTGTTTACTAGGACTACAGCCATGACAACAGCCACGTACATCTTTCTCCCTCATATAACAGAAAAATAGCAAGTAGGAACCTCCACTCCTCTGGTGTGGCGAGGACTGACAACCACCCCGTTGTATTAACTACTGGGAATAGGGATATACAACAATGAAGTTGGATATGAGCAAGGCCTCTGACGATAAGGGTAGAATGGTTCTTTTTACAAGTCACAGTGGATAAACTAGGCTTAATTGATCGGTGACTGGATTGCACTGATCGTGAAGTGTGTATACACTGTCACATACAAAAGCCGAGGAAGATGGACTTATTCATGGACTTATGCCGAGCAGACAAAGGGGATTACTAGGTCACTTATATAGACGATGGATAATCAAGAACCAAGGTGTTCGCAGGGGAATGTTATGAACTGGTCAACTTTGACAAAACCTAATAGTGAGGATGGGTTGGGGTTCAGAGATATCTTTAACTTAGCGGTGTTGACCAAGCAAGGGTGGTGACTTGTAAAACAGCCTGATTCGCTATGCACATGGATTTTGAAAGCCAAGTGCACAGGTGGGCACATGCTACAAGCAAAGTTGACATCAAAGTATTGGTGGAAGGGACTAAGGAAAGAAGCACTAAGGTTTTCATGAGCAAAGGAGCTGGAGGTTGTCTCATGATGAAGAAAGGATGGCTGCCCTATTCAAAAAGATATGTGAAAAAATTGGGTGCACTGATTCAAAACAAGTACAATATATATTACAACGGCAAATAGACCATCATTGATAATAACAGTTTCTTGCAATATGCGAAGTCAATTCTGTTTGTATAATAGAAGTCTGCGCTTGCAGAACCACCTTCGCCACTTAATACCTGGCGAGGTAACAAATGGTTCGAACTTCGAAGTTAATACCTGATCTAGATTATTTTGTATCTGTTTCTTTTTCTTATGTGTCAATTTGTATTACGTTTGGTAGTATCAGCTTAAATCCCAGCAAAAGGTACCAATATAGTTTCAGCTGCTTTCTACAACAGAACAGATCGGTGGGTTGATGCTTCTTCACTCCCATAATAAAGAGTATTAGGGGATATGGAGTACAAATCCTTAATTAATGCGTCAAACGGTTAATTGGATATGTAAATGCACAGTGTATGTTGTAACCTCATCCATTAATCATACTGAAGGGTTGAAAGTAGAAGCTTCATGTATTTGGCCTTCTCTAGATCATTATCGTACTGAAGGATTGAAAGTCCTTCATCTACTAAATGGAAAACCCCCACGAACTTGTTCACTATCTTTGGCTCGGGAAAATAAGAATAGCTAGCATGTCAACCCCTACATTAAACAAGATTGGAGATAATAGGTGCCCCAGCTGTACCCCTTTCTTGGTCTGAAAATAGTGGCCTATATTATCATTGACCTTGACTACAGTAGTCCCTCTAGACATCACTTTTACAATCCATTCAAGCACCTTGCTAGTGAGAATCCTTTCAATCTAAGGACAACCATTTTTAACTTATCATAGGCGTTTTCAAAGTCGAGCTTTGAGGATCACCCCACCTTGCTTGCAACTCTTGAATCGTTCATGCAACATCACCACTTTTTCCATGATATGCCGACCGGAATAAAAGCCATCTACGAGGGTCCCTGTCAAACTTATCCGTCACTTTCAAAAATCCTATTATTTAACACTTTCATAAAAAATCTTTAAGCTCACATTTAACAAATAGATTGGTCTATATTGTTGTATGCGGACCAAGATCAAGAATCGACAATATCTTATTTCGATATGCGCGAAAAAAAGATATTATTGATGTGATATAATTGAGATCAAGCGAAAGGAATAAAGAAAAGTGCCGATGGAACACAAAATATTCAAGGACTACATTCAATAAAAGATCACATAGCATCCCAACATAAAAAATAGTTGGCTCGTGTGCGGCCTAAAATTTAGGGGCTCGTACTCGGCCCAAAGTCACGCAAAGCTTAACGTGAAAGATCACATAGCATCCACACCAACCGGACCATAGAAGATCACTTAGCATCCGTGTCTTCTCCGGATATTCCACTGCCTACACCGGCCTTGAATTATACTTCTATCTAACAGGATGAGAAATCAAGTCTACCATATAGACATGTGGTTACACGTAAGATCGCACTAAGAGAGAGGGACTACGAACTAGTCCTTGTGACCAAGGTGAGTACCCACATGAACCCACACAAGCGACCCTGCCAAGGTAATCTACCTCCACAGATTACCCTCACTCGCCCCCTATCGAGAGGTGTAGTCTAGTTTTGCCAATTTAAGTTCTCGTAGTCATTATCGTCAGGTTCATACTATCCATATCACATCTTTGTAACCATAAACGATCTCATGGTTCATCATTAATTCATAATATGAGGACTTAAGTGTTCTGGGTTATATATGGTTATTAATTGGTGGGGATGGGGTATGGTGAGTGGATGGAGGAGGCTAGGAAATGTAGAGGTGGTGGAAGAGGAGCGACAGGCTCGGGAAATGGTAATGCAAGGAATCAGTAAGAATTCAGACTTGCATCTACCTGCTGATGAGTATATCCAAGGCTCCTGATCCTTCATACTTCTTGTTTGTTTGTCCTGGGTAGCCGTGCCCTAAGATCCATCGGATTCTGTCCACGTCTTCTATCGTACGCCATCTAGCATCAACGAACAAGGAACCAACCAGCAAGCAGGTAAAGCAAGCATAAGCAATCAAAAGGAGCGATCCTAGATGGGTTGTTCCTGTTGGAGGATGAGTTACTACTAAGTGAAGGGCCGAGATGTGGACTAGAGGGGGGTGAATAGTTCTTTCTAAAACTAGTTGTGTCGCCTAATCGAATATAATGCGGAATTAAAACTATTCGCTAGTCAAGACTTCACCCCTCTATTTAAGACTCTAAATCTCCTCACAAAATATTCTACACAAGATAAATGAGGTGAAGCTAGCTTGAGCTCCTAATCAGTTCTATTGCAATGTCACACAAACCAATGTAGTACTACTTCACAAACCTGGGAGCTCATACACAATTCTAGTGAGCAAAAGCACAAGTCTACCTAAGCTCACTAGATGCACAATAGACAAGGCGACACATGTCTAACCCAAAGACTCAAATTACTTAGCTACAAACTAAGCAAAGCAACTAAACAAGCTACACAAGCAAGATAGTTACTACAACACTACTTTAAGCTATACAAGCAAGAACACAATTAGAGAGCTACACAAGCTAATAATTGCAAGAGCTACTCCACAATCACAAGCATAGGATATATATGAAAGTAAATATGAAGCTTGTAATTTTGGAGAATGCAAACCACCAAGAAGAGTAGACAAGTTGACACCGATGATTTTTTTACTGAGGTATCAGAAAGCTTGCCAACTTCACCATACTCCTCATTGTGTCGACCAACACCTCGATGGTTCTTGGACTAGGCGGCACTCTGCTAGTTGGCCCCTCGAGGCTCTCCAAGACACCACTCACAAGGGTGGTACTCAATGACATGCTCTAGTAGTGTTGCTCTTCGTGATCCCCGTGAGGCGAGCACGGACCTCTCACAAATCCTCCTCCGGAGCACCGCACAATCTCCCTTGTGTGCTTTGATGGAGTCTCTTACCACCAAGCCATCTAGGAGGTTGCAACCACCAAGAGCAACAAGCACACCACCTTGCAACTCGATCACCTAGTGTCACTCAATGCAATCGCACTAGAATCGCTCTCTCATTCAATCGGATGAACACTAACAAGTTAGAGTGAGCAGAGGGCTCTCCAAGCACTCCCCTAGCATGGACACCAAGTCCCAAGGGTGGTAAGCACGAGACATGGCCGGCCACACCCTTCTTTTATAGCCCCAAAGGATAAACTAGCCGTTAGCCCTTTCAGCGCAGGCAGCGGACTCACCGACACTAGCAGCTGACTCTAGCAACTGACTCTCCATGAGTCTGCCGTATGATTCTGTTAGAGGAGCTCCGGACGCACGCACCGATGGACCACTTGCTGTGCGTCCGGAGTGGCACCCGAGAGATCTAAAACAGCCCAAACGGCCTCCGGATGCGTCGGGTGGTCCCCAAATAACGCGACCGTCGCGTCCGGAAAAACTACGCGCGCGAAATAGAGACAACGGGCGCGTATCTAAAGCCAGCCGGACGCCGCGTCCGCCATCGAGTCGACTATGTGACCCATGCCCGATAAAATGACCATAAATCTTTGATCCCAACTTCGCTTTCGATGATCCAAGACTCTATGGAAATCTTACTCAGAGGTCTACAAAACACAACCCACATGGTTACTTGATCCAAATCACAATAGATCAAAGCAGTATTCCACTCCAAGAGTAGTCCTAGTGTCCGAGAAACACCGAAACAGCATCTCTTTTGCAAATGTGCTAACACCACCAAGTGTACATCACCATGTGCATGTGTGTTAGCGTTTTCACAAAAAATTTTAAAGGATTTTCACTTGAGCTCACTGCGCCACTCAATCCTAACACATCACAAAGTTAGACTGCACAAGTTGTAACACCCTAGGTGTTAATTACTAGCTAAGCAACGGATTTGGACAAAGACAAGTATATTAGTTCATGATCGTGAACTCGAAGCGTCAATTTTGGAGCAAAAACAAGTTTTTATGTTTATATCTGGAGCCTGGTTAAGGATATAAGTGATTAGTGGGGAAACTATGATTTCCTATGCTCCGCATCTCAATCTATATGTGCCTTAGCCAGTGGTTAAGTTTCATGAAGATCGGAATCAAAAAGTCACATGAAATGATAAGTCATGCATTTACTTATATAGTGTTTTCGGTGGCTCAATAATGTAACTGGAGCAGGAGAAGTTAACCAACCCTTGCCACGGCACTCAAATGACTCTAAATGAACTCTCCAACAAAAGTCATTAAGGGTTCATGTTGAGCAATTGCCTCGAAAATGCTCGGAAAGGCTCAAAACCCCAGTTCGGAAGTTTATTGGGTTAATGCGTTGACCGAAGTGGAACTATATTTTCTGAGCAAGATATGAAGTTTGACCTTTAAGTGAAATTGGAGATTTTGAGGAGTACAACAAAAGTTATTTATGGGTCAAGTCATGCTTTGGCTCCTAAGTGCCTCAAATACAACCCTCAAGTTGAAAGAAAAGGTTAAATTCGGGACTTAGAATTTTTCTAAGTCTCGAAATTAGTATCCGACAGGGATCGGCGCCTCGCGTTCTCGAGATTTTGCTAAGCAACTTGAGTTGGACCAAAAATACGGATTTGAGTTTATGCTTTGAAGACCAACATATCAAAAGTTGAGGATCGATCGGTTTGATTTGACAAGGTTTTGACAATCATTTCCAAGTATCATTAAGTCGTTGACAATGTAAGTTTTGGAGATGATTATCTCTTAATCGGAGCAGATTAATGGTCACGGGCCTGTTATGAAAAAAATGAAGGTTGATCGATGGAGAACATTTTTGCCTCTTGGCCCATCTTCAAACTCGGCCCGAAATAGCCCAAACCGCATCCAAACCGACCTCCGTTGACACGCGTCAAATGTTCGATGGAATGCCGCAAAGGATTTTTTGCGTCGGGAGCGCGTCCACTCCATTGTCGCCACCGATGTTTCTCCGTGTCGGCTCGTCCGTACGTTTGGTCGCTACGGTTGGAGGCGGCCGTGACCGAAAGTGTGCCACTGTCCCAACCGTCTATCCCTCGCTCTTTCGCTCTCTCGCACCTTCGCGGCTGCGCGCGCGCGTCCGCCATGGACGGCCGGCCAAGCTCCATGGCGCCGTCATTTTTCCTCCACCCGGCCACCACCCGGTCGCCCGGAGGCGTCCCGGCAGACCGCCTCGCCTCCCTTTTCCGCCTCTCGGCCGCTCCTCGCAAGGGCCGGCGCGGCTCGGTGCCGTCTTGCCTCGCCCGCCGTCGCCGTGGCGGGAAGCCGCCTCGCCGCCCGGCCGTGTCGCCGCCGACGCCGTCCCGCCATACTTTCTACGCTTCAACGAAGAAAGAAGAAGAGGAAGGGAAAAAAGAAGTTGAGGAAGGACTTGTTTGTAAAATCGGAAAACTCCAGGGAGCTAGGTGAGAAGTCTCATGACTCATATGAATAGTGTTTTGTACCTATTTATAATTTCATAGAAGTCCGAGGGTCTTTTTATAAAAGTGCTAAGTCAAGGTCCGGATGGGCCGCTTGTTGGGCCGACCTTTCATTTGTTCCTTTGGGCCGGCCTTCTCTCGTTAGATGGGCCGGACCATGCACAAAGACCATCAAGCACGATCTTTTGGCCAACTTTCGGCCCGAAGGCCTTTTCCTTTTTAGCAATTGATTTTCCAATTTCTATTTGTTTGAATAGTGTCGGTTTTTTTGTTATTTTTATATAAATTTAAATACAGACTTCTAAAAATTCTGAAAATTTTTGTGTAGCCTTCCCATGATATGTCTATCCATGAAAAATTTGAAACTTTGATTTTGAGTAGTTCTTGCATGATTTAAAAATACAAATTTTAATTAAAAATGCATCTTCCTTGATTTTTAATAATTATTTTATTTATCCAAAAATCATGAAACTTTATTTGGTGCTGTTTTTTATGAGATGGCCTACTTGTGGAAAAAAGTTTGGGGTCCATTGAAGAAAGTTAAATTATTTTCTTTTTATGCTTTATTTATTTAATTAGAAAATGAGATGATTAGAGACTTTTCGACTTAGGTTTTTGAGTGAGTTTTGGGTTGTTTTGTGAACCCTAAACCGTACCACTATCGAGATGGTCCTTGAGAACTCCTTAGGCAATGGTGATGATATCTCGTAGAGTAGTTTAACAAGTTGATTTTGTTGGGTTGCAACTTTATCGTGAAGGAAAGTTGTATTTATGTTGTTTATCATTTCATGCATACATCAAGCATCATGTTTACCATTCCATCATACTAAAGCATGCATCATTATCCACGTGTAGAGTATACGAGAATGAGTCGGATCGTGTTGATGGAGCCTTGGAGAAGATGATGATATGGTTCGCGATGATCAAGCTTCGAGAGAAGATCCGTTCATCGGCGAGGATAATGTCAAGTTTGACTTCGACAATCTTTCTTGAGAATCGACTTTCCCTCGCAACTTCGAGGCAAGCCCCGGTTCATTTAAACTTTCCTTGTGTTTTACAAAACTTTATATCACCTTTGCTTTATGCTTTGCATTAGGTGATAGGAGTTGAGTGACAACCTAATTGATGCATTACCATTCCTTGTTTATTTCAATATCTACCTTGATAACCTGTTTTGCTAAAATGCTAGTACGCTTTAGCACGGCTATACTATACTAGTTAGACTTTTGAGTCAAACTGTGACAAGTCCCTTATGATAGCCCGAAGAGGCTTTTGATGAGAAAGGATGCTATATGATGGAACCATACTTTGGGATATGGTGATAAAATTGAGACCGGTCGGGTAATTTGCATTGAGAATGGAGTCTCGGTGTAGTATTTCCGGCTTGTCGATTAAGGACTGAAAACGTGTAAGACATGTGGATCGAGACTGCGAACGCAATCTGCGCTGAGGTCGTTGGACCAATGGCACGTCTGTCATGGGTGTCATCCCATCACGGTCGACCCTAGTTCCCACACATACTCCGGTAAGCCTTGATCTTGGGGGTGTCAAATCGGAACGCATACAACCGCGCGACCGGGAGTGGAGAGATGGCGGGAGTACATGTTACCCTCGTGGGTTAAAGTCCCGGATTGGAGGTGTACGGTATTCTCGGGTGGCGTGGGGCGGTTCCGTTTTGAGTATCCAAGAAAGGGTTGATATATGCAAGCTTAAGTGCTACATATGTCGTGTGGAAAGAACTCCCCAAATTGGGTTAATCGATTTCGAAATCGCCGTGCTTCTCGGATATGGAGACTTGGTTTCCCCTTACATCGTAGTTTAAATATGAAACTATGAAGAGATGGAATAAGTGATGGAACTTCTACAAGTGTATGCTATAGTGTAAGATCACCTAGAATAGGTGAGAAACTTACTTGAAAATAAAATGTTGAAAGTAAGGATTTACCATTAGTAAGCTTTTCTGCAAAAAGAATCCTTGATTCTTGCTAAAAGCCTTACCTTGATTCCTATTAGACCAGCATTCCTGAGTCTTCTCCTATTTTCTTTTAGTCGGGTAAGTCTTGTTGAGTACTCCCGTACTCAGGGTTTGTTAACCCCTGTTGCGTAATCTTGACTCGTCTTTGTTTAACCAAGGTTATGTCGGTGGGCACGACATGATCCGGTTTATCTTCGATTCTACCTAGCTTCCGCCAATTAAGTTAAGTTTACTCAAGTGTAACTTATTCACAATTTGTAAAATTAATGTTATTATTCTTCCGCACTCGATCTATATGTTTATAACAAATGCTTTGTAATGTTGTAGCTACTCCTTTGTTGATCCCGGTATGAGATATCAACAGGGCTTCTTAAGTTATCGGGTGTATCTGCACAGCTGTCAGAGGTCTTTGGGGCAATGACAGTGCGCGTGTGGGCCCGGTAATTAGGAGGTTCTGTTACACAAGTGACACTAGATGACCGATATGCAAACAAGTTTGGCCCTCTTGATAGTACGGTCATCTATCCTAAATCTGGTCATAAACTTCTCTAAGCTCCCATGACCAGAGAAATGAAATGCCCTAGGTTATACCTTTGCCTTGCACATTTTCATTCCGCTCTATCTCCTCCAAGTGTCGATGCAACACATGCATCAACACGATCAAGAATGATATGATCCACTCCATATCATCACATAACCCTCTTTGTCCATTGATCTTGACCTAACTTGCTCTTCATCGTTTCGGCGGTCCGTCGGCGCCAAGTTTTGCTCAAGCTTCACCGCCTCGCAGTCCATGACTTCAAAACCTCGACTAGCCCTTCACACTTGCAACCGATCTATCAAGCCAAGCCTCATCTTGATCTTCACCATCTTGGTCACATGACTCCATGTCATGTCTTATATGCAATAAAGCTCCTGCATTGCAACATCTCATGTGAACTAGTCTCCTATGCATTATCTCAATCACACATATTAGTTCACCTAATGTTGTCACTCAATTACCAAAATCCACTAGGAACATTTCACTAAGCCTATCATTACTATGTGATTTGAAGTAAGAGTTGAATGAAGAGAATCCATCCAACAAGGTGGTTCCTACATGCTATGTTAGTGTGGTGCGGTTATCTAATGGAAAACCGGACCACATTATTAGGGTTCACTATTATGTGAACTTGAGGAGGGAAAGCCCGATCCATCATAGATGACTAGGCCGACTCCCTTAGGTCCATAGGATTAGCGGCACATACGCACATGCATATGTATGTGTCTCGGGTTAGTTAGGTTATGGGGGGAAGCGATGGTTTGGGTTAGCTATAAGTCGGTGGGTATCCGAGTTCATGTCCATTATACACCAGGCGTAATCATGTATGTATAGGTATTTACTATTTGTGGTTATTGGGTATGGACATTTTTCGGACATGTGGATGGTGCACCTATGCGAATATTCCATTAAACCACCCCTATGGGGTTGGTTACTTTTTTGAGCATATATGGGGATTACTACGCTTATTTATTAATTAATAATAACGTTACTACGATCATATAAAGAAAAGAAAAGAAAAGCAATCATATCTAAACTTTAATTGGGCACCAAATAATGGAAGAAAATGTACCAATATGTAGAGCATGATTTTAGAAGAATTTTGGTGGTGGAATGACGTGATTTGGAATTGGGATAGAGGAGGTATAATGTATCAAAGATTTAGTAGGAGTAAGATATATATGGAATATAATATAACCTTGGGAAGTATTTCTAGAAATTGGGATAATGATAATGAGCTCGAAATGCATGGGTAGGATATGCGGTGTACCTAGTTTATTTAGGAATTTTCTAGAATTTTTCTATATCAGGAAAATAAGATTTTAAAATTATGTGTACATTTTCCGCGGGTACCTAGCATTTTCCATTGGTGTACAAGTGTGTGCTGCGCGTGTGCGAGTACCAGGAGGCCAGTGATATGTGTCACTGACACATAGGCCCACGTGACAGAGAGAGGGAGAGACGGAGAGAGAACGGAGGGGGAGGATGGGATGGGGACGGGACGGCGGCAATCAGAGACGACGTCCCGATGCCGGAACAGAGGAAGGGAAGAACTGGGCTCGCCAGAGATGAGCTCGCCGCGGCACCGGTGGTCGCAAAGGGACGCGTTTGCCGTCAGAAATCTGATGCATTTCTGTGCAGGGATTTTACGTTTGATCGGTTCTAAGACCGGCTGCACTGGGACACGGTAAAGCTATCTGGAAACGCTTTTACCGAAAAAACCTCTGCAACGGGATGCGCTACATGCTTTACATTCTCTCGCACTCGCGTAGCTTCTGTATGCATCGTGGGGCCGGGACAGAGCATGCGTGAGTGGGAGGAGCAGTGGGAGCATGCACCAGCAGTGGGCCCCACGGTTTCAACCACCTAAAAAAATGTTATAACTCACAAATCAAAAGTTTAAATTAAATTCGATTTCACCATCAATTCGTTTCAATTAATCCTTCAAAAACTGGGGATGTCACGTGAATATATTTAAATAAAATTATAAGTGGATCCATAGATAGGCCATGTTCGCGCGGCTTATCGGTCAGCCGTCGGCCGGTATTTTCTCTCACAAAGATCGGTCGGTAGAAGATTTTCTTCTCGGCGTCAAGATCGTGGGGCGAAGAGCGAATTTAACAGTGGCTCATAGTAGTTAGTATAGAGTAGAGATATAAAGAAAAGATGAGTATAGGAGAGAGTGTTGTAAAGGAGAGAATTTTAATAACTAGAATGTATAGAGAAAGAAAATAGAAAACATGAGTTCCTGTCGCAGTGTCGCGTGTCATCATCTCTGAGAAAACTCGGAGCCACTTGACATTCCTGTGTTGCCTGTACTGTGTTGAGATGTGCGACACGGACATCTTTCCAGCCGACATCGGCATGACGTGCTGTCAACGTCAGGCACACCTTTGGTACTAGAAATCTGGGTGTTCTTTTCTGGCTTCCGGGTCATATTAGAGATGTCAAAAACTTATTATATCACATTACAGTGCAAAGATAAGCAGATCTTCGTATTCTCTGGAACAAGAATCCAAGAGATACAATACAAGGTGAACTGATCCAAATCTATATAACTCCTTTAAACCTGAGGAAGCTCGGGCACTGTAGATGTACAGTGCTTATAAACAGTAACGGGCCGGATCTCATAAACAGTACCATCAAAACCCGGTATCTACAGTGAAACCGTTAATGAACAGTAAACCCGTAGTGAATAGTAAAACCTGTTAGTGGTAAACAGTATTGGTTTGTATGAACAGTAGAACCGTCAAAGTGAAAAACACTACGCGCACCCAATAAACGTACACGGACGAGAAAAACTCTATTTTCCATGGGGAAAAAAAAAAAAACTACGCACAACTCAGACTTTACCGAACCTCTTACATTTCAGTTTCATTAATCCAACTTCAAAAATTAATTCCCAATTTAAAATCCCCATAAAAAAAAAAAAAAAAAAAAAAACCCTATTAACTTCAAATTGCATGTTAGTCTTGAATTTTTGCCCCATTCTAAGGCTCTTACATTCCAGTTTCATTAACCGTCAAAGTGAAAAAAACACTACGCGCACCCAATAAACGTACACGGACGAGAAAAACTCTATTTTCCATGGAGGAAAAAAAAAAAAAAAAACTACGCACAACTCAGACTTTACCAAACCTCTTACATTTCGGTTTCATTAATCCAACTTCAAAAATTAATTCCCAATTTAAAATCCCCATAAAAAACCCTATTAACTTCAAATTGCATGTTAGTCTTGAATTTTTGCCCCATTCTCTAAGCTCTTACATTCCGGTTTCATTAACCCAATTCCAAAAATTAATTTTACAGTTGTAATCCCCATTAAAAAAAAAAAAAATCCTTATTAACTCCAGATTGCATGTTAGTCTTCAAGTTTTTACCCCATCCTCCAGCACAACTAAATATTATGTTTCCATAATAATTGACTCAAGTCATTGCATATCCTAAATATTATCAACCTGCCACTCCCCACTGTGGTACGCTATGCATACTCACCTCTGCATTCTTCCTGACTTTCGATTCATAGGCTCCTTTCGTCCGATTATTGAGATTGCATATACGGAGTATACTCTAACCTCCGCCAGCGAAAGCGGAAAGTCACCAGCTAGTAATCACTGAAGTTGCAGCAGTCCAAGTAGTTCGAGAATGAGAATCGTGCAAAGCTTATCTCGATGATCTTCATTTTGAAATATTTACAGCATCAAAGATGCAATAAGGCACCTATGAGATCTTTCCTCATAATGAAACAAACAACAAACTCTTCAAAAATTCATGTAACCCGGGTCCACCTACCACATTCACATACAATACAAACTGAAAAAAAAAAATCTGCTTCTTACGCCCACAATTTCACATGGATGGTTGAGTGGGCGCCTCCGACGACGACGAAAGTTTCTGTGGTAGTGAATGATTTCACCGTGGAAGACCGCGTCTCACCTTGTATTTGCTCCTTGTTGCTGATCTTGAGATCTGCAAAATCAGTGATCATGGCAGGCCTAGTGATCTCGTCTATGTTAATTCTCTTCTCTCCTGAGAGCATCCGAACGACATTGGTCATGTTGGGCCGACGCTTCATCGCATCTTGTGTGCATAGCAGACCAATCTTCAAGAACCGGCATGCTTCCTCAACATCCAGGTCATCGCCGAGGTCGATATCTATGATCTTTTCTAAACGTCCTTCCTCATAGAGTACCCATGTCTGCAAGAAAAGCAGCATAGTTGTTATGGTCAGTAATGTTTCTTATATTTTTTGTTCCGGGCACACTGATTCGTATGAATTTAGACAAAATTGTCCAGGTTTGTTTTTTGCTGGTTGTTTCCTTGTCTTCTATGAATGTGTACAGGAGCGAGTTCGCTTAGATGTTCATATCCTTGTGACGCCTGTCACTGTGCCTGCTTGCATATTTATCGAATCTGTTGACACAAGCAATCTATATGTCGAGAATTTGTGTGGACACAAATATTTACTCGAGCTCATATCTGCTTGCAAAGGAACAGGACTACTCGTGGATAGGGACAACATTAGGTCAGTCCACAGACCTCGCCAATGGATGCCTTCAACTAATTTTCTACACCGCACTATTCATTTGAGTCTACGGATTTGCATCTAGAACACTAGAAAAAGCTCCTAATCATTTTCCACCCTTCTACCTGTCCTCCACGCACAGAGCAGAGCAGAGGACGTCTGGGCTGAGCTGATTCCGGCCGGTGGCCTGCAAGCGGCGGGGGTAAAGCAGTTGGGCGGTCTCCGCGACAGCAGGCCACGCTCGTAGGTGGCCTTGGCCCTGCCGAGCTGGCGCTGGCTAGCCTGGCCATGCGCACAAGCAGCAATCACAGCCCAGCCGCTCAGCTCGTTGGCGGTGGCCGTGGCGGAGGGACAGCCACGGCGGCAGTGGCTGGCCCACCGGCGAGCTGCGCCGGGCACAAACGGTCACAGGGCCCAGCCGCTGCTTGAAGGAGGCGGGCCATGCCATAAGTTTGACTAGATTCAGAAAAAAATACGTATAGCATTTGCATCTCCAAATAAATTTATTAAAAAACTAGAATAAAACATCTATCTAATGATATAAATCAAACTTATTTCTTAAGAAGCAAGAACGGCAGATATTACAGGACGGAGGAAGTAGATAGGAAGGAAATGCGACTAGAGGATGATAGGAAACAAAGAAATATCAGAACGATGAACTGTGATTACCAGTGGATACCTATGTGCCAAAGGCCTGAAACTAAGGTGTCTTGGCCGAGATATATCCTAAATACATATATAGGGCCAACCGATTGCAATGCACGGTAACACTAGTACTATATTTTTTTAAAGGAATACTCGTGCACATGGGCAATTTTGATAGTGATAACTTAAGATTCGAAAGGTAACTAAACCAAGAAACCTAGTAAAGCATAGGTAACAGAACTTACACTATTGAGCAGAAATTGGTCTTCCTGGGGCAATCTACTATTGTGATTACATCTGCCACTGACAATCTCCAATAGCACAATACCAAAACTATAGATATCCGACTTCTTTGTCATTTGTCCCCTGATTGCATATTCAGGAGCCAGGTATCCTCTGACATGAAAAAACAGGAGTGAGATAACAAAATGGAAAATCATATGGCGCCCTACTTCTAAAATACCATGTAGCAATGTTTCAAAAATCATCACAAAAATCATGTATGTAGTATACCTATAGTTAAGTGTAGCCGCAACAATTCAGTTTAAAGTTTATCTTTGATGCTAAGATTAAAAAAACAGAAGTGTCACTGTCAGCACATGATGAACAATGACAAGCTGACTGCTTGTCTATTTTGTTTCTTGGCATTTAGGATGAATTTCAAATTGAATTGTTATGGCTATACTTAAATTTATGTGTACTACATATAATATATGATTTTTAATGACTTTTGAAATATTGCAACATGGTATTTTAGTTAATGAGGGCGCCAGGCCCCTGGGCACCAAATCTGGCAAAATATAATTTTCAAAATAATTTCTTCAAACTCAAAAAACAAAGTTATTATGCCTACATTGTTCCTGCAGCTCGAGTGGACACATGAGTTGGCGGGAGGAGCCTTGCCAACCCAAAACCAGAAAGTTTTGGGGTGAAATCCTTGTCAAGAAGAACATGGCTAGCTTTTATGTCCCTGTGGATTATGGGGGATGGCTTTCTTCGTGAAGATAAGCAAGCCCACGAGCAACACCTATAGCAATTTTGACACGAGCTCTCCAGTTGATTCGGATGCTGTTATCTCTGGATCCTACAATACCATGCGACACAGGTATAATAGTAGTTAGTATTAAAAGGATGACTTGATAAACGGAAGACAAAAAGTAGAAAAGCATGGTCACCTAACAGTGTGTCTGCAAGGCTTCTGTTCTCAAGATAATTGTATACAAGGATTCTATGAGACCTTTCACAACAGCATCCAACTAAGGTAATTAAGTTTTCATGCACAATGCCAGAAATTAATCTAAGTTCAGTTAAAAACTCTTGCATGCCCGGCCTTGAATCATGTGCAAGCAACTTCACTGCAACAGCCATTCCATCTTTAAGCCTTCCCTGATCACATATAATAGATTATAAGCAAGAAGATTCCGAGAATAGATACTAGAACTCCATTGAAGTGATCAATTATGCAAATTACCTTGAAAACAGGACCGGAAGCACTGGGAGCAATCTTATTTTCCTCACAAAACTTATGTGTGGCTGTTTGCAGCTCATTGTAGGAAAAAACTCTCAACACGTTTTCTCCTGGTATAGCCAGAAATACAAGTTTATCAGGAGAAGCTTTATACACTGAAAAGATTATACTGATGAGATAATAAGATGTAAAATGCTCACCGTCAGCTTCACCTTCGATATTTTTTTTTCAAGTCCGTTGTACACATAAAACACCGGGACATTTTCGAAAAATCGAATTGTAGAAGCCCCAAAAAAGCGAACCAGCTGATTTGAACTGGACACCTGAGAAATAAACTGAGGGGTCAAAAGAGTGTTTCTCTTTCCATTAATCCAGATCTCAATGCGAGAAAAGCCAAAAGAAAATGAACTAATGGTTCAATCAGAACTACTCCTTCGGTTCCATTTCCATCCTATTGCCAACACATGCCATGACCACTGGCTAACCACCACTACTGGAAATATAAATATATTTCACTTATTACATACCCTAATTTATGTAGAAAGCTAAGGTTTGTTGTATTCCTCTACCCCAAGTAATGTGTGTGTGTATCATTTGAGCCTGTGCCCCTCGCTTTCCCATGCAAAATCATTTGAGCCAGGCAATCATACGACGCCACATCATAACTCAACTCCATCCCTCCAGGTTGCTTTCATGCGAGATCTGTCTTGGTGGAGATGAAAACCCAGAGCACATTGTCGGGGCTGCCACCTTGGGAAACTCTTCTGGGAAAAGCTCCACATGCCGGCCATGCTTGGGATCGACATGGCTAACTTGCACACTGCAACACCCCAAGGAGGTGTCCCCAGCGACGAGTTCTCTACTTTTGTCGCCCTTTGCTGCTAGCATATCTGGAAGGCCAGGAACGCTAAAATCTTTAGAAACGAGAGCCACACAATTGATCAACTGTTGAAGGCCTGCAAGGACACGGCAGAGCTCTGGCGCTTATTGCTTAAGACTCAAAAAGAAGAAGAAACATATTGCTGATGTTTGGTGCCAGCTGTTTCAATCAGCATGAAACTAATTGTACAATTTCCATATTTTTCTCATCACTTCCTTTGTGATGCTGTAAATTGGCTTTTGTAAAGTGTTTTTGTACTCTACCAGACGGGCCGTTTCAGGGCCACTAATAATATAATTCAGGTGGGGAACGCCTCCCCTCCGGTGACCTTCAAAAAAAATGAGAGCCATGATGGCCATATTTTGATGAAGTTTTCTTTTTTCTGGAACATGCAGGAGAGCTGCGTATCATTGCATAAAGAAAGGGGAGTCAAACGGCATAAAAAGTCAACACAACAGAAAAACACACACACTCACACACACACACACTAGATCAAAATCTTATATAAGCGCCAGCTATGAAAGAAGGGCGACCTACAAACGGAAACGCTAACCCCTATGAGCAGCACCAACTAGACCTTTGAGACCATTGGCACCCGCAAGCATCCAGAGGTTTGCCTCCTCCCGTGCAAGTAGCAGCCAACCAACCAACTAGCCACACTCGTCCCACCAAACCAGCAAAGTAGCATTCCCTCCAACCAACCAGTCGCGACTTGGTTCTAACTAAATGTGGCTGCGGGCTTGCGGCTATTCCAATCAGGACTAGTTCCAACTGAGTGTGGTTGCGGCTGGCCCTCCCCCAACCTGTTGAAAACTGCCCAGTCACTGTTGGCCCTTGATCCACCTGCACAGGTGAGCAGCTAGCTCACTATGACACCCACCCACTCACTCGGTTAGAGGTAGAAGAAAGGGTTGAGCATTCTTGTACGCAGCATGAGTAGCTACAACAGCTCTGAAAATGTGAACTGGATGAACTGATTTCTCTCCATAGCCTTAATCTTATTTTGTACACAATTCCTACCAACTACTGGTACAAGGGTAAGGTCACCCATCTACTCCTAAATGGCTGAGATCAGCCTGTACTACTATTGGCCTACTCTACTAGTACAAACTACTTAAAAGAAGTAGTGGCCTATTGCCATACTTCCACAGTAGATAGGAAAGATAGCACAAACTGACAGATTGCCACTCCTGCTGCAGAGATGGAGAGAGGGAGCAGCAGATTACATCTTACAATTCTTCCCCTAATCCTGTTGCTAACCCGATGTCTTAACCTCAACCATGCCAATCATCTTCTTCAACTCCGAGAACCGAAGTCGCCCGAGTGACTTGGTGAGGATGTCAGCGAGCTGCCGTCCGGTCTCGACAAACTCAATGACAATCTGTCCTCCATTGCAATCCCTAAGGAAGTGAAACTTGACGTCATTGTGTTTGCTCGGGCCGTGGAGGACATGATCCTTGGTGAGGGCGATGGTGAGGCAGGCTGATTGTCCACCATCAGAGTTAGCGGACGAGCATTCTTGCCGGTCAGCTCGCACACTAGCCGGCGCAGCCAAACCGCCTAGCATGCCGCCGTGGCCGCCGCTGCGTACTCCGCCTTGCATGTAGACAACGCACTGGAAGTGCTCCTCCGCCCATCAATGTCACCCGCCATGTCTGCGTCGCTAAAGACTGAGCCACAGCCCACCTTTGCCGCCGGTCTTGGGGAAGAAGATCCCCTGGTCCACTGTCCCCTTGATGTAGCACAGCAGCCGCTTCATTGCAGCTCAATGATCCTTCCGGGGATCCTCGATGAACCAATTGAACCAATTGACATACCCGACTGCTAGCACGATGTTCATTCAGGTATGAGTCAGGTACCACAGCCCACTGTCGATGCTCCAGTAGCGCGATCGCGTCCACCTTCGTCACGGTGCTGTCCTTTGGCAGCTTCAGCCTCTCCTCCATTGGAGTCATGCATGGCTTGCAGTCTGCCATGCTGCCGCACTCCAGCAACTTCTCCACATAGCACGTTGGTCAGGGAGATGGAATCACTCCCCTACTTCACCTCAATGCCGAGGTAGTAGGAGAGCAGGCCAAGATCGCTCATGCGGAACCGAGCCGCCATCTCGCGCTTGAAGCCGTCGATGTCATCCGCGCACGCTGCGGTGACAATCACGTCATCCACATACACGCCGACAATGAGCTGCTCCTTCTCCTATTGACGTGTGTAGAGTGTGTGCTTTGTTGCACAAGGTGTGAACCTAAGTGCACCCATGGTGGCATCAAGCTTGGCGTTCCACGCCCGCGGTGCCTGCCTCAACCCGTACAGAGAGCCTTTCATAGACGCAACACCTTGTGCTCAGCTCCCTCAACGGCGAAACCTGGAGCTTGCTTGACGAAGACCGTCTCCGCCAGCTTGTCATTGAGGAATGCCAACTTGACATCAAGGTGGTGGACGCGCCAGTCCTTGGCCTTCCACGCGTGCCACTCCGCGGGAAACGAGGAGCGCCTTTGTGCTTGACGATGGCGCCGCGCTCGTCATGCTTTACCTTGAACACTCACTTCAGCCCAATCGGTCAAGAACACGGTGGTGGATCAAAGCTCCCACGTCTTATTGTCCTCAATCGCCTTCATCTCCTCCAACATCGCCTGTTGCCAATTGGCATCGCAGCCTACATGAACATGGATGGCACCTTTGCGCTGACAAGGAGCAACTCCTGATGGCCAAGTACCCGGCTCGCCCGCCCTGTGTTGTCGACGAGGTGGAAGGCATCCACGCACTCAACAATGTCGCTCGGAGCGTAGGTGAACTTGACCAGTGTCGCTGGAGGTGTTCTGCCATAGCGGGGGACTGTTGTGGAGGCGTTGCGCGGCCGTTGGTAGAGTCTGCTCACCCGCGCCCGCCATGGCTAGACTTGGCGGCTTACCCGGCATCGCCATAGTGGCTGGACTTGGAGCGTCCACAACGGCTCCTCTTCTCCCCGCATCTCCTCCTCCATGGATGACCAAGAGCTCGGCCGACGAAGCGTCTGGCCGGCGCCACCGCTTCCCCCATTCCCGGATAATCCGAATCCCAAGCCACCATTTCGCCGAGCACCACACCCCGTGAGAGCACCACCTTGCCTCCCTTTGGATCAAACAACCGGTAGGCCTTGCTGCCTTCCTAGTATCCCAGGAGCACCATCGGTGTGCTCCTAACCCCGAGCTTGGTGAGATTCCGCTTTGCCTTCTTGACATGGCCAATGCAACTCGAATGCCCTAAGGAAGGAGGATTCTTTCCCTTGATCAAAAAGAAATTCTATCCTCGGTAAGCGGATTGTGGAAGCCGGGGTATCCGCTTGGGACCCAAAGCAATTCAAATAGTACCGTTACTCCTAAGCATGAAACCAATGATAAGGGAAAGACTTCGCTTGCGGATTCGTCCAGCTTCCTCCTCCTGAACCAAGCCTTAAACGAGTGTCATGTCCTTTAGGATCTTCGTAGGTGCATGGTTGAGGATGAACACCGTCGTGCTCACCGCCTCACCCCAGAACTCCATCGGCATGTGTTTCGCCTTCATATTGGGATAGCGAGATGTGTAGATGTCCGGAGTCGCGGTGCATGACGATGTAGAGGTTCCTAGCGGCGAGGAACTGGCGGCCGACGTCATTGAAGAAGATTATCGTCATCGATGGTAGTGTACCTTGGGGGCATTCGTGTGCCATGAGCACGCTCTCAAGGAAGGTGTAGCTTACCTCCACAGTCATTGGCGTAGTGTGAAAGCCCACCGCAAGGAACAATAGGATTGTCGTTGCCCAACTATAGGAAGAGTGTCCAACAAGTCCGACAATAGTGGTGATGATGTTGGAAGGCAGAAGCGAGCGTCGAAGAAGAGTATCCCTTGGTCGAGGGACCAAGCCAAGGTTGTTATTTCCACCAAGGAGGTTGCGATGGCACGTGGCTCGGGCACATCCCGGTCTATCTATCGGATGTTGGTGAAGATGGTGGTCCGCTGGCAAACCAAGCCAAGTGTGTTCGGGCGGCGGGGTGTGGTGGCCCGAGTCTAGTTGTAGCGTGGTTCTTTGCGCGGGCGGTGACACCCGCCACCGTGGTGGCGCCGGCGCCTGCTATAGGGGATGTTGTCGAGGTCAACCATCCATGTCGTGCCGAGGATGACATCGACGTCAATGTCGATGCCAAGGTCCACCAAAAGGGCATCGATTTGGAATGTCTTAGACTCGATGTAGAGGATTATGTTGAAGCAAGCTCCTCAACAGGCAACCTCATTGCCACTACCGATGAGGATCGTAATGTTGATGTGTCGCTCCATGAGGTCTACCAAGCAGGCAAAGTTGATGTCGAGGATATTGTGTGTGGCGCCGGTGTCGACAAGGTTGTGCACGCCTTGCCCCAAGCTAGCCCCCGCCAAGAACATGGTGCGTCAACCACGCACACCTGAGTTCTTGGCACCAATCATCATCATGAGGCTGGGGTCAGCCTCTTCCCCATCATACTCGTTGATGAGGGTGACGTTGAAGAGGTGCTTGCACTTGTGGCCAGCAGTGAACTACTTGTCATAGTTGAAGCATAGACCCATGCAGTACCATTCTGTCATCTCATCGGCAGTCAAGCGCTTGAAGGGTGAGTTGGTGCAGCCGACGGTGCTGTCGATGATGATGCCGGTGTGGTAGCTGCAGCAGATGTCAACGATGGCACTGTTGGAGGTAATGAAAGGCAAGCTGTAGAACATACCGGTGCTGCTGATTTGTAGATGTCGGCAACTACGGCGGCTCATCACTTATATGCCTGTGCCAAGTTCATGGATCCTTTCCTAATACTATGTACCCTATACAATGAGCCCATGAGGCCCAATGAAATACAACGTATATTCCACCAATTCTATTCTCATACACTACAGGTATCAGAAAGTGTGTATGAATAAAATACATCTTCGTACCAGTAGGGGTAGTGCGATGTAGAGGAATGCTAGGACTTGTATGCACAGATGAGTCCTCAATGGCTTTCTGAAAAAATATAGAAGTATACATATTTTATTTTATTTCAAGGATATCAGTGGAAGACACAAATTGTGTGGCTTATATTTCAAAAATCCAAAAGTAGAGATGCATGCTTAGGTAGAATTACCTTGATGGCACATTCAGAGTCACCAGTTTGTTGACATGATTGACTTGCCCTTGCTTCCCCAGTTTCATCATGCACATTCAGTTCATTGCTGATCTCTACTTCATTGTAACTAGGACATACTTGCTTGTGCTCAATTAAGCGTCGAATATGTTGCTCACAAGTTTGTAGACATTCAGGATGTAGTTTAGGGAAGTCTACAGTCCACCCAGGCATAGCATAGACCTTACGACATCCATCCACATTAAGATTCTCCAGATTATTATTTGGTAGCATTTCAAGGTCCATGTAAAGATCTGCACACCCTGAAAGGTCTAGTATCCGTAAGAATGCAATGTCACTGAATGATTGAGGGAGATTCTGAATTCTGCTGCACCCCGAAAGTATAAGAACCTCCAAACTAGCAAGTCTTCCGAGAGATGCAGGCACTTCTTCTAGCTCACAGCAATATGATACGTTCAAGAACCGAAGAAAACAATGATTGTCACCAAGTGATTCTGGTAGCTCCTTGAGTCTGGTGCATTTGGACAGGATTAGGTCCTCTAAATTTGTTAGTCTGCCGAAGGATTCTGGCAATGTTTGAAGTTCTGTGCAACTTGATATATCCAAAAAGCGAAGTTCTTGAAATCCACTGATTGATTCAACTAGCTGGTGAGTGGCAGGACAGTATGACAGGTTAAGATGCTGCAAACTCTTAATATCATCAAACTTTGAGGGCAAGTGACGGAGTTCCCGGCATTCTTGTAGGTTAAGATATGTTAGCTTCTTAAATTTTCTAACAAAATCAGGTAGGACCTGAATACACGTCCCCTCGAGAGATCCAGTGCTTCAAGGTTTTGTACGGAGCTCATTTGATCAGGTAGTGATTGAATAGCTGAACAAGAAATATCAATGTACCTTAGATGGGTTAACTGGCAAATAGAACTAGGTAACTCCAGAAATGAGCATCTGCTAAGGTCCAACACACGTAGATGCTTTAAAGCAGAAAATATTTTCTCAATAAGCTTTGCTCCCCCGCATTCTTTCAAACATATCGCCCTTACACTTGTCAAGATTCCTCTGCTGACTTTGGATCTGTCACTGCATCTAGTCAGTAGTGCATATCCAGAAGTACGATTCCCTGGGGTGTCATTACCTGAGCTTTCACCATTCAGAATAAATAAATCATGACTGGTAACATATCTGGCAAACTCATGAACTAAATTGTGCATATTAAGGACTTTTGAAGCACTAGCATGATTAATTCCAAAATCCTGTACAAAGTTCAAATGTAATCATATATGTATATATATTGAATAATTTACTACTAGTACAAAGCAACCATCTACTCAAGGCCAGTGGCAGATCTAAAATGTCAAGTGGGGGTGCAAACTACAAGTCATAAATAAATTACAAATAAGTCCAATGTCTTGTATAATAATCAATATTGTACTCCCTCCGTTCCAAAAAAAGCTTGCAACTATGGGAGGCGTGTCACCAAACTTTCTCAACTTTGACTAGGTTTGTAGAAAATACGTGCAACATTTATATCTCCAAATAAATTTATTAAAAAACTAGAGTTAAAGATCTTTTCGATGATACTAATCACTTAATATAAATATTTATATATTTTAATATATAATTGCCGATATTTTGAAAACGTTGACTTCTTGAGAAGCGAGAATTGCATGTTTTATGGAACGGAGGGAGTATATTCATATTTCCTTATATGGAAAATCCAACACAAGTAACATCAAAATCGAAATTGGAACACAGGCAAGCTCAAACAATTGGTACTAAGGAAAGAAGGCTGGCTGCAAAGGAGAGCATCAGCTACGCTATCATCCAGACCGCCGAATGCATCAAGAGCTACTAACGAGGTGAGAGATGCCAATCCATGTGTGTAACCTGGTGATCCATTTGCACTTTTTCAGACCAACCTCAAATCTTAACTCCAGCTTCTGACTGCCATTTGCAGGCAAAGCCAATACCACCATCAACGAGGCCACTACTGATGCTGACTGCCTATAAAGAGATTGCACATCTGTGGTCCAGTTACTGCCAGATGGTGGCTTTAGGACAAGCTACTTATAATTCTAAAAGTCCCTTTGGCTTGGCACCTGTGGCTCTGTTTAATTCTAAAACTCCAAAGATGTCTGGAGTCTTCTCTGGATAACCATCGCTCATAACTTCATAACCTCCAAACATGCATCGAGGTCAAGAAAGGCAGGCATGAAGCACTCAAGCTCTTCTCCCCAAAAGCACTGCATGAACTATCAATACTATTGGTTTGAATCCTAGATTATCACTGCCATAGCATCATTGACAGTTCAAAGACTGTTAGTTGGTGTGCGATTTGATTTTCCAAAGAAACCCCTTCAAAGAGGACAGGGAGCTCCAGCAATTCACAAGGAAAGAACTGACCTTGTTTTAAAGGGAAACTAGTTCAAAAATCCTTACAGCCACACAATTTATTAGGAGGAAAACCAGCAAAAATACCTAGGCATGAAACCACATACAACAAACCCAAAGTATCCTCGAACATCCATGCCAACCCAATGACGGAGCCCATTGTGTGTCATCGTTGCCAAGCTTGTCACAGTAGCAACCAGCAGCTCCAACTCCACACTGTTAGAATGCTTCTTGTGTTGAGAAGAAGGGCAACGTCCAATATATGTTAATGTACATTATGCAGAGACACCCTCGTACTAAGAGAAGAATATACATACACCACCACCCCCCACACACACACACACACACACACAAAAAAAGGGTGGAACGCAAAAAACTGAGTTTGGAGCGAAAAGAACCAATGTTGAGCTGAAGTCAGCCAACTGAAGCTCTGAGGGCACATAGCGAAAGATCAATGACAGCATCATGCACTTGTGCTCGAGTGTAGTAATGCGCATCAACACCTATATGCTTAGTCAGCTCATGCTTCACCGGATCACGAGCTATCTTGGTACTGTCAGACAGAGAGGAGTTGGTGCAGAAATGGAAACACAAAAATCCTCAAGTAACCACCATAGCCAAGTAACCTCTGCTGTCGCAAGAGCCATAGCTCGCAACTCAGCCTTTGCACTCAAACGAGAAACCACTGTTTGCTTCTCAGTTTTCCAAGCAATGAGAAAGTTACCAAGATAAACACAATAGGCAGAAAGAGAGCAACGGTCGGAAGAGTCACTAGCCCAAGTAGTATCAGAGTAGGCTTGGAGTTGAAAAGAGCTAGAGCGCGGGAAGAATAGACGACGAGCAATGGTCCCACAAAGTTAACACAAGACACAAAGAAGATGGCTATACTGGATGTGGGTGGGAGTAGAAACAAATTGACTGAGAATGTGCACAGCATACGAGATATCAGGACGAGTCACACCCAAATAGACAAGACTCCCAACAAGAAGGCGATACCGAGTGGGATTAGTGAGAGGTTCACCATTAGTGGCACGAAGCTGAAGATTAAGCTCAATGGAGGTATCAGGAGTGCAACGATCAGTGAGGCAAGCGCGAGCAAGAAGATCTTGAATATATTCTTACTGGGACAAATAAATACCATCAGAGGTGGAAAAGACCTCAATCCCAAGAAAATAACGAAGACCAAGATTGGACATGAGAAACTGCTCACTGAGACGTGCCTTGACAAAGGCAATATACTCAAAATCATCGCCAGTGATAATCATATCATCAACATAGAGAAGAGTGCGACCATGAGGTGATGTGTGAATAAACAAGGCAGGATCATGTTTACTCGGAGAAAAACCAGCAGCAGTAATCACAGAGGCAAAGCGCTGAAACCAAGCACAAGGAGCTTGTTTCAGATCATAAAGAGAGTGACGAAGGTGATAAACCATGCTATCAGGAACAAGACAACCCAGGAGGTGGTCGCATGTAGACCTCCTCACGGAGTTCACCATTAAGAAAGGCATTTTTAACATCAAGTTGAGAAATGGACCAAGCACAAACAGAGGCCACAGCAAGGAGAGTGCAAACAATGGTCATATGATCCACAAGAGCAAAGGTCTCATGATAGTCACGACCATACTCTTGCTGAAAACCACGAGCAACAAGACGGGCCTTACAATGCTCGAGAGAGAGAGAGCCATCGGAGCGAGTCTTGATCTTATAAACCCACATGCACATGATAGGACGAGCATAAGAGGAACAAGATCTCAAGTGTTAGTGCGCTTGAGAGCAGCGATCTCAACCATGGCAAATTGCCATTCTGGATGACAAATGGCATCATGGTATAATATGTGGTTGGCTCAGAAAGGACGGTGCCAGCAAAACCCTACCGGTCGGCAGGCAGCGAGCCACAATCACGAAGATTACAACGAGAGGAGAGCTGAGAGAAGGAATCCTCAACCAAAAATGTCTCAACAGGAGATGAAACATCAGAAGAAGAATCAAGAGAAGGCGAGGGATCATGTGATCCTGTGTGAATCACAGGAGGTTTGGAATCATAAATGGACCTAGGAGCATGTAAAGGCGACTCACAGGGCAGCGGAGGAGAAGGTAGAGATGGTGATGATGGTGGAGGTGGAGATGGTGGGGGTGGTGGAGGAAGAAGCACAATTGAGATATCTATATTTGGGAAAGTTAAGTCAAGAAGGGCAGAGGCTCAACAACGACCTAAGGAGAAACATCAGAGGAGGGCCGAGGATAGAAGGAATGAGACTCATCAAAAGTAACATGCCAAGAGATCCACATACGACGGGCAATCGGATCCCAACAACGATAACCCTATAACCGAACAAGCTTCGTAGTCTTGCAATTTCCATTCAATCCAAGTGGCCCTCTGATCAGGCTGACCTCTGGGCATTCCACCAGAAGTGGTGTGTCTGGGCAACAACCCTAACTAATCCAACCCGTTAGGCTGAAACTAGTGGATGCACTTAGTGGCTGATGCTAGTCAAATACTGTGGATAAGATTTTCTTCTTTACATATACGATCATACAGCAAAACGAATGCTAACAACGAATTAGTCACTTACTGTGGATTTATCAGGTGCTTCAAGGAAGAACACAGAAAGCAGTTCCTTGATATACTTCCTCCCTTGGGCATAAACAGGCAATGATCCATGTGTTGATCCAAGGATGCCAAGTGCAGCCCACTGTGTAATCATATTTTCCATACGAATACCAGATCCTTTAGGAAACATGGATAAATAGCTGAGGCACGATTTCAATGCCGATGGCATTTTGTAATATATCCGTTTGACTGATGAGAACATATTGATATGCAATGGAAATTAAATGCCAATTTCCACAGCTCTTCATTTTGTCATCCCAATTCCATGTGCTTGTGCCTTTATCATGCACGAATGCACCAAGAGAATGAATAACTCCCGGTATACCTTCACACCTGTTCACAATCTGCTTCCCAATTCGTGTGAGGTCTGAGTTATCTCCACTACCAAATACCCTCTGAGAAAATATTGTCCAGCAATTTTCTTCAGATAAAGGGCCCAATTTGTAGGGATGAACAGTATGCATCAGATTTGCAACATTTTCACTACAAGTAGTCACTATAATCTTGGTATTCTGTGTGTTCTGCAGCATTCTCTTGAGATGAAGTAATTGCCCTTCATCTATGCTCCATAGGCCATCCAACACAATCAGACATCTTTTGTCATTAAGTACTTCTCGAAGACAATTCATTAGTATCTGAGGATTATATTCACCCACATTATTAAGTTGTGAGGTGCCTTCCTCTGTTCTGTTGACTTTTGAGATTATAGTACTAGCAATACTATTAAAATCATAACTCATGTTCAGATTGATCCACACACACGAAGGTCAAAATTATATCGTTCATCTTGATCACTGAAAATGAGTTGTGCAAGAGCTGTTTTCCCCAATCCCCAAGACCAACTATAGGAATAATGGAAATCTTTTGTTCACTGTTACTCAATAGCAAAACTCTTACATTTTCCTTATCCTTATTTCTTCCAATGATTGCATTTTCATCAAACACATTGTGATCACAAGATAGATCTGCATCTGCTCTGTGGTGCAATAAGCTGAATATGACGGAGTCTTCTGATGCATAATCCAAACTTTTTCTGATCTTCTTCATTTTATTCACCATACGACGATGCAGAACTGAGTGGTTAGATGAGAAGGAAAATACTACCTGAAATTTGGCCATCAAATGATCATTAAGTAGCTAGGTGTTATGGTGACTGCTAATGCAAACATTAACATTTAACATTGTATAATCGAAATTGCAATTCAAGCTAACAGTTTTCTTCTGATAACAAACAAGTTACTCCCTACAGTTCTATAGTTCATTTTGGACAAAAAAAAAAGGTTCAGGTCAAACTTTTAGAGCTTTGACTATCAATAAGTTCTAAAATATTCAATCTTGAAGAACCTAAGACCGCAAGAATAGATTTTTCTTAAAAGGTAGTCTAATAAAATGGTATATTTGTTGATTTTTTCCCTTCTATATAAATAGATGGGAAGGTCAAAAAGAAAATCTATCCAACAAGGATTCTTCAAAAAAAAAAAAAAAAAAAATCAATAAGCATAACATAGAGGTGAAGGTGGCCTAATTATTCAATACTACACACTATTGAGTTGGCAAATTAGTAGCTTTAGATTTAATATTTCCGGACAAATAACATGTAGACAGTAACTGAAGAGTGGGAGAAAAAAGCTCTGATAATCATGGAAGCTACCATATATGTGCCTAAAATCCCCATACTACGCACCTGTGACCAGAGATCTGAAGCCTCAGGTAGCTTCCAACCCCTGCGGCTCCCTTGGGCCCTGAAGCTTCCATTTTCAAGGTCGTCCAGAATATCTTCCACATCGTAAATATTCTGTTTGATCTTGCTCAAGCAGGGCTCACTGCTCTCGTCAAATGGTTGATTCTCCACATTAGTCAGGATGCCTTGCAACCTGTAGAGAGCTCTTGTCATGCGCGATAGATCCGTCAGTATGCTGGAGGGAAGCTTGATTCGTTGGCCGCCGGAGGCAAGCCTCCCTTTGGAGTCGATCTATATCAGCGCTAAGAGTGGCCATGGCTAGATTGGCTTCAACCTCCAGAGAAGGGGGGGCTGGAACTGTGGCGCGGGGTTGGCGACGGAACAACCGGGTTACGGGGGGCAATCGGGCGTGCGGGGAAAGGCGAATCTTCTGGGAAGCGAGCACGAGTACCTCGGGCTTGTTTAGATCGTTAAAATTTCTTAAACTTTTTCTCGCTCTCTCTCACATCACATTAAATATATCAAAAAAACATATATTTTTGAGTATTAAATATAGATAAAAAATAGCTAATTACATAGTTTTAGATTTACATCATGGCGATTTTTTTTTTTCTAGTTATTCCATGATAGAATGATATTTACCACTCATAAACAAAACACGCTTCAAAGACGATTTGACATGCGGTTACAGATTTTAGCAATCTAACAAGTCCCTCGTAGACTCGTAGTACGTCCTTATCCATCTTCCCGTACCCCTTTTCGTCTTTTTTTTTTTTTTTTGTGACCTGTATCACTTTTCATCTTTTGACAATCGGTAAATAGGTGGGCAATCATGTGTAAAATTACGCGATCATGCTTGTTATAGATTTATTTAGGTTTATACTTGTTAAATTTAAATGAATCTATAAGTAAGTTAGTATACATGATCCAATAAGAACGAAAATTTTATTTAGTCTACTATAAAAAAAAATTCACCACAATTAGACCATAAAAAGCGCAGTTATGAATTATTCTAATTAATTAATCATAGAAAATCATAGATCTAAAGCTAGAGAAAAAAAAATATACTAAGGGTTTGTTTGTTTCATGGGACTAGAGACTAGGGATTAGTTAGGGACTAATTAAAAGACTAATTATTAGTCCTTAGAGGTGTTTGGTTCCCGAAACTAGAGAGGGACTAATTGCTTGCACAAATACCATTATACCCCTGTTATTATTGCACAAAGCAAAGCAGGGATTTTTATGCCGCTGTACACAAAGCAGCAAAGCTGCTGCCCTTTGCCGCTGTACAAAAAGCACCCTTTTTACTGCAAACCACGTATGTTGTGCTAATGAGCTGCTGCACAAGTAGCTCAAATGACGCACAAAGTTGCACATATACGCACAAGCAGCTCAAATACGCACAAAGTTGCACATATCAAATATTCAAATTGCACTGTCACATAACGTTTGCTGGCACAAGTAGAACGATCAAATGAGGTGTTGCACAAGTAGCTGAGCATAGCATGTTCATGCAGTTCACAAATGTTCAATATTACAAATCATCAAATCTACGATCTCCTACATAAACCATCGGCTATCCAATCCCGAAACTCATTCATACTTGGATCTTCTTCCCCATGGCGACCATTACGTCTTCTTTGTGCTTGGGGCATTGGATTGTAGTTTTCATCTTGATCACACATATCAAATTCAGTATCCGGTAAAGCACTCTCTCGAATGAAATTGTGAAGGGCCATGCAAGCCATAATTATTTTACTTTGCTTTTCGCATTGGATAACTTGGCAAATCTAACAGTATTCTCCACTTCATCTTCAATACCCCAAAAGATAAACCGATAACATTTCGAAGTGAAGAATGCGAATAATTAAAGAGCTCCTTTTACCTCTTGGCCTTGGTCCTTTCCGAAACTCAGGTAGATGATACTTGGTTCCCTTATGCGGTGCAAGGTAACCTGGTCGGTTCGATAACCCGAGTCAACAAGATAAAATTTCCCTGCATAATCATAATTCTTTTTTAGTAACATGGAAAAGCTAACAAGTTCAGATTCAAGTAGAAGAACATTCTGCTACAGCTACAGCTTAATTTGGTATGTCAATTGGCTTCTGTTAGGTAGGTGTATAAATTAGTAATCTGAGCCAATATATGGCACCGAGTGTCGTCTAAGCAAATGGAAACCTGCTGCAGATTCATGTTCAATGGCACAGCAGTACACAATATTGTAGATGGACAAGGAAAAGATGTTGCAATTCTAATTCCTAGGAGGGGAGCATAGATTGTGTTTTTGGTCTAGACATGTTACCAAGCAAAATCACTGCTGATTCATAGATGGACAAGGAAAACATTCATATGTAACAAATACAAGAAGGTTATTCACTAGTAGTAATGAACATGTCCAAATGCCTATCCCCACACCTAATGTCACAGTTAAGAGACAGCACATTCTAGATAGAGCAAATTAAAGGAATTCTCAATTGATAATAAACTGATCACACATATCAAGAGATGATAGAAGGCATCAATACCTTCAGGTGGATGTGGAAACTTGTTGCCATACTTCTCAATTGCATCCTTGAATACCCTCATATCATGAACAGATCCAGGCTATCCCGCCACAACAAAGGTAAACCTCATACTGAAGTCACATATTGCCAACACGTTCTGAGTAGTGTAATTATGCCTCCCCGTATGTTGTACTACCTGATTAGTTGGCACAACTACAGGGACATGTGTTCCGTCTATGGCTCCAATGCATTTATCAAAGAAAGGAGAAAACCGAGGGGATTGTAGCCTTTCATGCACAGACCTGAATTTAGGATCAATTGGCCTAATGATATCAACTGCTAGCTTGGACACACTAGCCAACACCTTGTTAAACTTCCTATTTTATTAAATTCTGCAAAAGACTCTCCAGAAATAGACATTTATATACTATAAGTTTACCATGCCCTGCAGTAGCAAGCAACTATTGTATATTAGATTTAAGAAAATGACTCTGCTGTTTTCCTACCACTAGCCATGGAAATGGAATGGTATCACAGTTGTTTATTTCAGTTATTGGATAAGGACAGCATCACAGTTGTGATAATATATGCTCGAAGATGACAAAATAAATGCTCATTGCTGTGATAATATGAAAAATTAATGAAACAAAATGGTAACAATAAGCTGGTCAGTCAAGGAGTTTCCTTCAATAATAGTAGATCAGATGCATGATCTCTCAAGTTTTGCAAGCTGAGAAGTGAGCAAGATTCCCAAACTTAATGCTAGTTTGTTGATCTACCAATTCACATGCACAGTCCTAGAGGATTTTTTTAGAGACAAACACATGCATCAAAGAACATTTAATTTGGCACTCCAACTAGCATCAACAGGGTTCAGTGTCTATTGTCATCTAGTTAACACATGCATCGTTAGGCTGACATTTCCTTGCGGACATGAGGTGGAGCTTACCGACTGAAAGCGTGGATCAAAGTCGTTGTCGTCACCTTCTTCATTGTCATCGGAGTTGTCCTCATCGTCTTCAACGCGGCTGGGCACCCTTCCCTTGCGGCCACGACTTCCACCCTCATCATCTTCAATGCGGATGGGCACCCTTCCCTTGCGGCCACGACTTCCACCCTCATCATCTTCAATGCGGATGGGCACCCTTCCCTTGCGGCCACCACTGCCGATTCCAGCACCAGATTGTGTTCCCCGCCCGACGGAACCAGCACCAGATCGGCCACGAGCTCCGCTCGGCCGTGGAGGGTTGAAGTTGGTGCGACTGCCTTTGCCGCCAGGGCGAAGCGGAGGAAGGCCATAGTCGTCACGAGGTCCATCTACTTGTAGCTGCTCCTGGTCTGGGAAGATGTCGAGCTGGGGGAAGGAGGCAACCTGGGAATTCAAATCCAGGTTCTCCATTCGCATGTGGGGAACAGATTGGCTGCTGGAGGCGAAGGGTCAAGGAGGGGCCTGGGAATAGAGGCCAAACTCATCAGCGGTGAGGTAGTCAGGATAGGAAGATGAGCCGGATGGGGCGAAGGAAGAAACCGATTGCTGACTGAAGAAATCCCGCTCCCGGTACTGGCTGTAGTGGTCGTCCATGCCTGATAGACCGTGGGGAGGAGGGGGAGCGCCGGCGTAGCTGACGTGGGGAGGAACGGAGCCGCTGGCAGCGAGCGGGCGAGCGAGGCGGCCCTCCATGGTGGATGTGCCATGGGAACGAGTTGGAGCGGGAGGAACGGAGACGCCGGCGGCGAGCGGGCGAGCGAGACGGCCATCCATGGTGGATGCGCCGTGGGAACGAGGAGGAGCTGCGGCGTTGACTTGTGGAGGAACTGAGGCGGTGCCGGCGAGCGGGTTTGAGTGACGGCGGCGGGAAAGAGAAGGCTCGGCGGCCTCCATGGCGTCGACCGAGCGTGTAGGGTTTGGGTGGCGGTGACCGATTGCGATGGCGAGCGCCGCGAGCTAGCGCGTGCGAGCGCCTCGACCTAGCGCATGCGAGCGCTGCGAAGTACTGACGGGAAGCGGCTAGCGGCGGCGCATGGCTTCATGCGCATCTCACGGGCGAGCAGCTAGCGGCGGCGCATGGCGAGCGAGCGGATCTCGGGCAGGGAAACGAGTGGATGGAGACAGACAGGGGCATGGGCTGGAATTTTCCACCAACCAGTCCCAATTAGACTCTCAAGAGGACTAATGAACTGTGGAACTAATGGGGCCCAAAATTGGTTAAATTAGTCACAGTGTTTGATAAATTAGGGGACTAATTAGGACTAAAAAATTAGTCAGTAGTCTCTAGTCTCAGGAACCAAACAGGGGCCTAAATCATACCAAATTATATGTTGGATTTACTCACATGGAGTCTAATAAAATTGGGTTTTTTCAATTCTATGATTTTTCTATGATTTTTTTTTAAAGTTTTAGCCAAAATAAATATATAAAAAAAGATAAAATCATATCATTGTAGCAAAACCACTATCCAAAACCGTTTGAGGAGGTTATTTGACCGGTTTGAGGAGGTTATTTGACCGGTTTTACAAAGTTTAAAAGATAGAATAGCTAATTTTATAGTTGGGGCTTTTTAGAGATAGAATAATTCCTCAAGGTGTACCGTTTCCTAGGGTACCTATCTTTTTGAAGTTTTGTACTTCCACATGGAATTGTTGTAACTAGTTAATTACCCACGTTGTCTCAGCATGTTCGCTTCATCTCCCATGCGCGTGGGAAGGTAATAACCTCACTAATTACACGCTTTTTAGATATAGAGGCGAATGTTACGAATCTAATTAATATTTACCATAAATAAACAAAAAAAATACTACAATACCTTCGCTTCAAAGCATCGTGCCAATTTTTAGGATCTAAACACAACTAAACTCAAATTCATTTTATTTGGGAGGGCAGCAGGAGTAGTTTAATAAAAGCCCTAAAATAAATTAAGAATAGGTACTGACACTAACTCTTGCAACTACTGCCAGTACTCAAGTCACTGAGACTAAACCGAGTAACCTTGCAAATTGCAATTGCAATCGGTGCAGGTACATCCAAAATTGCAATCTTCCCTGTGACCCCTGGTGTCCCTATCTCCCGTCCCCAAATCTTCTTCAGCAAAGAACAGAGAAGCAAAGGAGACTAAAAAGAGTAGTGGATTGAAGGAACTACCACAGAAGTCGAAAAGGGACGCGAGTGGCCGCTGGATGCAGATCTGTAGCTTTCCCCTTTGTTCTTTTCTCTCTCGATCTCTTCCCCTGTGACCATGAGTCATGGCGTCTAGGCCCAGAGCAGATGACGGCGCTTATCTGGTGATGTAGAAGTATCCAAGCGGAAAGATACGGCGCCATGATTGCCATTGAGACTCTTATAGCTATCGCTGTGGCGAAGATGGTAGCTCAAAAGATCGCCAGCTGCAGCTTTTCTACTTTGAAGCCATATTGTTGTAGCTTGTTCTGCGGCTTCAGAGATGATCTGGAAGATTTGGAGAAGGAACTTCTCTACCTTGAAGCCCAGCTCAAGGAAAAAGACAAGTGGTTATTTGGCATCGAGGTTGCTGACGATGGCCAAGCCGCGCTGGCGCAAAGTTGGCATCGAGATGCAAAGCAGCTGGCTTTTGAGATCGAAGACACCATTGATGAGTTTGTTTGCTCCGAAGAGTTCTACCATGAGAGCACCTGTGCCCACAAGGTAAGAGCAACTTATTTCTTATATTGCATCTCAAGTTGCAGTAGATAGCTTAAAATCATTTCAGCTCATAGGAGAGCACTGCAGCATTCACCAATCACCATATAGGAGAGCACTCCTGCTGCAGTAGATTATCTAAACCTGTCTTCTATTCTTTAGGATAGGGGAGAGGGGTTCTCTTCTTTATTTTGGGTAAGAAGGCTATTTAGGGGGAAAAGGCTGTTTTTTAGGGGATCTTTATTCTGAGCAAAAAGTTCTCAATTAACTTGTAGCTAGACCTCCAAAATAATCTTATTTAACAAGTTTGTTGATGGTCTAAGAACATATAATCCTTTTCGTGTTCTCCTCATTAGGACATTGGAATGGCTAGGTTCTAGGTACTGCTCTGATGCCATTTGTTTTATGTTCTTTTCATTTCTCTGCATGGTAATAATGTTCCCTAGCTGTCTACTCGCAGAAAGAAATATAACGCAAGTTTGTTTTAGCTTTGTCCATAATTGCTGTTTTTTCGTTCTAATAATTCTTGTTATCACAAGCTCCACTGAATGACTTAGTTTAACAAATCAATACTCAACGCACTAAAACTAAAAATAACAGTAAATAGTGGACAATTCGCTAATATTGGCTCTTGATTTCTCAATAAATCGAGTGAATTTCAAATAACCACAAGTATTTGACATGTTAGCTGCCATTTTTCTATGAAAACTGCAGGCATCATTACTCTGTTAGTATTCCGAATCCAATTGCAGCTAGAGTCTGGACAGTTAAAAAGGATGATATCGGAGACAAAGAAGCTGAATTCGGCTATCAAGTTAAATGGGCGATATGGTACTGGACCTACTGGCATTGATTTAGAGTCAAGGTTTTCTGCTGAAAAAGAGACAACATCATATGATGGCCCTGATCCAGTCATTGGTAGGGTGAGCGATCTGGAGGCTATTGTGGATACTATAAAGGAACATGCAAATCGACTATGTATTATCTCCATAGTTGGGCCTGTAGGTGTTGGGAAGACGTGTCTTTGGCGCCCTAGTATTTAATCACATGGATAGTGGGAGCAGATTCACTTTCGTAGAATTTGGGTATATGTACACAAGTCTTATTCGGAGTTGATATCAAAAGAATTGCAAGACAAGTAATTTCACAAGGTCTTTTGGCAGGCCAGGAAACGACCAAATGCTGATTACACAATGCAGGAAATTACAACTAAAGTTCATGAGATAATGAAAAGAGAGAGATGTCTCATCATACTAGATGGCTTGTGGGGCTCAGATGATGACGTGCTTTCTCTGAAACAGATGTTCACAAGTTGTACTGAGGAGACAGAAAGTGTAATCATTGTGACCACCCACAATGAACAAATTGCTCAACACATGTCAACTCTTCCATTGCACAGATTGGCTCCTATGCTTGAAGGTGATTATTGCTCAGATATCTTTGTCAGCGCATTGCGTGGTCACAATTCACTCTTCCCTAGATACAGAAAGGAAATTATTTCAAGGTGTGAAGGCATACCTCTTGTTGCTGATTTCCTGGGTTCTATTGTATGCGTAATGGTGGATGGGATCAGCGTGCTGTTTGGGAAAAAATGCTAGGGGCAAAGATTTGTGGAAATTAGAGGAGGATTATGCAACTACGCTAAGTAAGGAGTTGACTTTGTTTGCTCCCTTCAGGCTAATGTTCTATAATATACCTCATAGTCTGAGATTGTGTTTTGCATATTGCTCGGTCCTCCCTAAAGGATCTAGTATACATAAGAGAAAACTTATTCAGCAGTGGATTTCACTTCACATGGTTGAGTCTGCAACACATGGGTCCGTTTCGCAGAAATGAATGCTGAGAACATCATAAGGCAACTAAAGTCTATTCATTTCCTTCAGGTATGATCTGAGGCTTTGGTTACATGCTAACTAAACCCTTCCATGTGTATTAATTGAGTGCAACTGCGCTTTGAATTTATCATATCATGTTTCCATCTTTGCAGCTCATTCCCTTTTAGAAATTAAAGGGAGTAATTTGTTAATGTTATATATTAGATTTTCTTTGTATTATGAGATGAAAAAGTTTAACACTTTGTTGCAACTGTTCTTGCTGGATAATTTGTTTTCTTTCCTGAGACCTGGATTGTTGGGTTCAGTTGTTTTTCTGATCTCTTGACTCGTTTTGATGGGTTCTTACAGTTCAGTTATTTTTCCTGAACAAGAAAACAAGTCATCCATTTTCAATGCCCATGCATGACATGGACACAATTTGATCATGTCCAACTGTTTGTGCTCAAGAAAAGAAAACAAAGATATACAAGAATTGAATTAATCTCTCTTTCATGTGATGTATGCTTAATCTGACTTGCTTTTTTCAGGTTGAGGGGCGATGCTGAAGGAAACTCTGGTGCAACAGGTGAGGTGCTACGCATGCATTACATGGCATATGAACTGGCCCGTTTCATCTCGCACAAAGATATCCTTGTGGTTTTAGAAGGTGAAGAGGCTGTCAGTTCTTTTCCTCAAGAAAAAGAAGAGGCCGGTCGGATATGTTGTTTTTTCTCAAGAAAAGGAACAGGACATTTTGACTTATTGTGACCATCGCTATGCACAGCTCCCGGTTTTACCAAATACCGTCCACAAAGGTCAGGTCATTAATTCTGAGACCCACAGCTGATCTGCAGGAACTCAAACCTGAGATTCTTATTGCTGTCAGTGAAGTGATCTCAGGAAATAAGTACTTAGCGTGTCTTGGATCTTAGTGGATGTGGTATCACGGAACTGCCAGCTTGTGTTTGTCAGCTGAAGCAATTAAGGTACCTTGATGCCTCAAGGTTGGACATTAAAGAATTGCCTTGTGTGGGGAACAGTTTGAGAAAGCTTGTTTACCTGAACCTACAAGACTGCCGCAGTCTTGGAAGTGTGCATGAGTCCTTTGGCATGCTTCCTAGTCTAAAATATCTTAATTTATCATTGTGTGTTAAACTCACAAAATTGCGGCATCATTCAGGAGACTAAGAACACCCAGGCGTCATTGCACAATTGACTTGTCTGGTTGCCAGGAGAGTGTAATGTTACAATTTAATTCTGAACTGCAAGGTGAGCAAACTCAGACAGAGAAGATTGCTGACCCTCAACCTGATAAGTGTCCTCAGCCAGATAAGGATCCAAATACCGAACATTATCGACACTCTCAACCAGGCAGGGTACCTTATTCTCAGCCTGATAAGGTTCCAGTTCCACAACCCAGCCAGACAGAGATATCTTCTGTGGAAGACAAAATTATGGGAAGCCATCCAGAGTTTGCATTGGAATCAACTTTTTCACCATTAGCTGTAGCTGATAAACCAGAGGAATCTCAGGTACTTTATTCAGACACAATGCTTGCTATGAAACTGTGGTATGCCCAAATTAGCTGTAGCTGACTCAGTTCAAAGGAAGTAGTTTTAAAATGAAGATGCCCTTTCACCAATGTCATTTTGGAAAAATTGAACTTAAACTTGAAAAGTTTGGTTTACAAAATATAAGCCAAAAGGTGGGGACAGAAATACTCAAGTTACTTTCTATATACATATTCTATGTAAATTTGCTGTGTGTTAAGAAAGGTTTGCTATGAAAGCACAATTGGTGCAGTGATGGAGTCACTGGTGCATTATTCCACCTACTATATTTCAAATCCTAGGGTCCATGTATTTAGATGTTTGTGAGATGGCTTTGGGCATCCCTAGTTGGTCTGTCCATAAGTCACAAGTTCTCTAAAAAATAAATCCTGCACTTGCGTGATGTACTGATCAATATCTTGATGCTCCTCTCTCCGTAGTCCTCGCTGGAAACTAATGGAGGATCACTATCATCAAGTAACTCAACAAATGGGACTCCTTATGATGGAAAAACAGCAGGTACATCATTCCAACTACATTCTAAACTTCCATCTATCAAAAGAAGAAAAAAAGTTTCACATACTATTGGTCTAGTTATTTGTATCATATATATGCTGTTTTTTTAGAATGGGACAGATTTCCTCATGCAGTTATCAAGATGCCAAGGAATTTCCAAAAGTAATTTTCCTATTGCTACTACTGTGGTATCAATGGTTTGGGCTAGATGAAAACAGAACTTTCAAACCTGGGCTACCGAGCTGACCAAATGTACTCATAATATGTTCTGTGAGATTTTGGGATAGACATCTTCCAGAATTCAGTTACAGAACCTTGATATAATTTTGCATCGAAATCACAGTTGCATCCGAAATTCCTAATAGCAAACCAATAGGAATTACTAATACACCATATTCATCAACTATTCAATCATAATACTTTACAAAATAACAATTTAAGAACTACTCCCAAGTAATCCAGAATCTGCTGGGTTTGTTTGGTATATTGTTTTTTTTTTTCTAGTTTTCTTGTACAATTTTCTTGTTTTTTGTGAACTGTAGTCCAATGTTTCATGGGGTTTAATACAGTTACCTTTAAAAAACAACTATGTAATACTGCTCTGTTGTAATATTATATGCCTGCACCATGAATCCTACTCAGTAGTCAATACTAAGCTAACAGTTCCATGCAGGTGAATTATCATTACTATTGTCAATTCCTTCAGTCAAATGTCAATTTTTCTTCAGTTCTAATAAGAAACTAAAATGGGGAAATCGTAGCCTTCATGTCAATCTCATGAGAAACTTGTGGTGTTTCCAGCCTGTAGACAGAAGACTTCGCGAAATAAGGTGAAGGGCATCCTGCTGGACATTCGGCGTTCTAGTTTGAGAAGTAATGTGAAAAAAAGTGCTGATAGATAGCCCCACATGTAAGAGGATTATTGGGATTAAACTTCTCGTACTGTTATAACAGTGCTCCGTCTGGATTCAAAAATTTATTTTAGGATTCCCCAATAACTATTTTTGAGACTGAGTATTCTCGTTTCTGCTGAAAACTCCATGTATGTACTCAAAAGACACCACATGTTCTCAAAAGTGCTCTTGGATGATGTGCTTCCACTACCATTGTTTGTAAAGCATCCATACACCCTTGACCTTGATGTGCACCTGTCCCACAAAATCTTCATCAAGTTAGAAGTTAAATGTTGTATCATTGAAAAGTTAATAGTTACATGCATGTGAAATCATCGTTAGTCTTGTCAATTCCTTGATTTCAGCGTTAATGTTTATTCCTTTCTAATGAAATTTCAAAATGGGTAGATTACAGTCACTACTGCTACGGAAGTATTCATGTATATGGTGAGGAATACATGATGTTCCCACCTTGTTAATTCCTAATGAAAAGGGGATTCTGTTGAATATTCAGAATTCTAGGATACTTTCGTTACTAGCAAATGCAAGGCATCAAAGATATTTCAGAATCACCACTGAAATGAATTTTTCTATGGATGATGTGAATTTCGGTCATGAAATCCTTCAAATTATTCAGTTCAAGTGAGCTCTCAAACAGGAACTGACAGTGATAAATGGTAGAAAAAAAATGAAAAACATTAACTTCATGTTCAAGTCAATTGCGCCATGAATATGATGCTAACACCGCTCTAATGAACGAAAGGATGGCAAGGATCAATGATTGTGGTGTTTCAGAACTATTTCTAGACAAACAATTTATAGTAGAGTACAGTTGGACCTGTAGGGATAAGCAGAATTGACTGAACCACATGATATGAATATTTGAGCGAGGCCGTGATGGGATTGAAGAGTTGGACAGAGATACTTCAGTTATGGCCTACGCCTACGGGATGGGATTGCGGCGTCGGTTTCTTGTAAAAAACACTTTATTTCCTCCTTACACGGAACTTTTATCTACTGTGCATTGTATATTAGGGAAAAAGACAGAGTAAACAATGAAAACAGTTAATTAAAAAGATGCAAATTCTCATTTCAGACGAATAAATTGGTGACAAGAACAAAGCTCAGTTAAAAGGACCATATGTTGGACCATGTGAACATTCAGAAAGAAAAAAAACATCAACCAGTTCGTCAGGCTGATGTCGAGTCTTTACTCTTAACAATGAAAAAAAAAATGCAGCTCACAGTAATGAAACGTTTGGTTTGGAGAATCAATATGAAGTGATGCATCCATCAATCCATCATAAGTTCACCCCTTGTGTGATGAAAAGTTAATAGTTACGTGCATGTGAGATCATCATTTGCCCTGTCAATCCCTTGATTTCAGCGTTAATGTTGATTCCGTTCTAGGAAACTTCGAAATGGGTAATCACAGGCACTAGTGATACGGAAGTCTTCATGTATATATCGTGAGGAATGCATGTATATATCGTGAGGAATGCATCAGGTTCCCAGCTTCTTCAGACTTCCTAAAGAAAATGGACAGGACTCTGTTGAATATTCAGAATCGTAGTCTGAGAAGTAATGACAAGACCTACCTGCTTATAGAAAATTAGCATCGAGAAAAACTTATGGACAAACGCGAGATCTGACTCTGAAAGGTCTCGACTCCCTTGGTTAACAGAAAGAACGGCGTGAATTAGGGGATATTTCGGAATTCTGTCACCAAAAGCAGTGAATTGTGGAAAACGAGATAAGCAGGGCTGACTGACTGTTGAGTGAGACATCCATGTGAGAAAATGGTCCAAGTCTGATATTTAGAATTCGGTTATGTTTGACTAGTGAAAGGGACTGCATTATGTTCTGATGACCAGATAAGTTGTACCAGTAACATGGAAAATACAATCTGCTCAAACAGTTTGAACAAGTGTGGGTGATCATAAAACAAGAGCAGACAATGGCCTTTGGCAGTTAACTGACCAAGAGTTGGAGCCTAACACATTTCAGCATCAAGATAAGATTCCTCAACCCGCCACCAATTACACAACAGAACAGATTGGGACAAAGCTTTTTGCCCCGCACAAGTCTGAAGTTCAGCATGAACAAATTAAGGCACAATGCAATACAGCAACACCAATCCTAACTCATCCTCTTTGGATTGCATCAAGAATCACATCACACCACACTAATCCATCTAGTAGTAAAGTAATCATCCCATACAGACAGGTACAGTAGAAAACAAACTTATTAGATAAACGACATTATTATGCTCTGGACGACGACATCTCCTGCCCTTGCTGGTGGAGGTTGCCCTGGTACTTTGGGTCCCTTCGGACGATGCGCTTCCAGTACCAGTGCTTGTCGAAGAGCATCCAGATCTCCTCGATGGGCACCTGCTTGGTCTCCGGCAGCAGGAGGACGACGAAGATGGACATGACGACGATGAGCGACGCGAAGAGCACGAAGACGCCCCAGCGGAGGTGGCACAGCGCGGCGAGGAAGCACTGCGCCACGGCGGCCGTCCAGAAGAGGTTGACGCACACCACCACGCTCTGCCCCGCCGACCGCATCTCCAGCGGGAACAGCTCGCTGGGCACCAGCCACCCCAGGGGCCCCCACGACCAGCCGTAGGCCACCACGAAGAGGCAGATGGCCACCACCAGCACCGTGCTCACGCCCTTGCTCAGCTCCTCGCCCTTGCCGAACTTGAGCGCCAGGATCACCGCCACCACCACCATGGAGGAGATCATCTGGATGCCCGCCTCGATGAAGAGGAACCGGCGGCCCAGGCGGTCGACGGTGACCATGGAGATGAGCGCGCCCACGACGAGCATGGACCCCGTGATGATGGACGAGTAGAGCGCCGCCGAGGAGCCGAAGCCGAGGCTCTGGAAGATGACGGGCGAGTAGAAGAGGATGGAGTTCATGCCCGACAGCTGCTGGAACGCCGGGATGCCGAGCGCGCCGATGACGAGCTGCGGCCGGTTGCGCACGGCGAGCAGGTTCCGGAACGTGCCCCGGACGGCGCGCGCCGCGTCGCTGGCCTCCTTTGAGGTCCTCGAACTCGGCGTCCACCTTGTGCGTGCCGCGCACCTTCTCCAGCACGCGGCGGGCCTCCTCCAGGTGGCCGCGCTCCACGATATGCACTTTTGTGTAAGTTCAGCAATAATAAGCTAAAGAAATCATTTTGGCAGCAGTCTTGTCGTGCGCGTAGCGAAATTCACAAAAATTTACACCAAAACTCTTTCACGTGAAAACAACTGGCCAGGGAACAGTTCCAGCTCCGCCGGCACGTCCGTCTTGCGGCGTGATGTATAACACCTAAAAAAAAAAAAAAGAGAGCAGAGCCTCCTCTTGGAACGCAGAAGAAAAGGACTTGCAAAGGCAGACGTATCTCGTCCTCCTCGCCTTGGTAGCAGATAGTATAGCAGGATCACACCGATCTGATCCCGTGGAATGGTGGTGGCGCGTACAACAGGAAATAAACCCTAATTTTTTTCGCCAACCTCATGTCTAATTGTTGATACCATTTCTTAGCCAATAATGCAAACACAGATCAAATAAGCGTGCAAAATTCTTAGAGAAAAAAATCACGAGCTACAACCAGCAATTTTCACTGTACGAGAACTTACGGAACGCAGAAAATTACAATGAGTGATACACGCTCTTTCCATTCTGTTTACAAGATACTCGTATTAATTTATACTAGTGGCAGGGCGCGCGCCTCCCATCCAGGTGTAGATTTCTGGAGACGATATTATTTGTAGTTCTGGAGATAATAAAGCCATTACATGGTACTAAACTAACGTTATAATGTAGAGGTAGCATAATTTTACATATGTAGAGCTGGTACGAATACATAAACAGCGTGATTTAGTTAACGCTGATGGTACAAATACTTGACATTATACTATGCTAATACAAGATGGTCAGTACATAGATAAGTGTAATATTACATAGTCTATTATTGCAGGCAACTATTTACAGCAACAGTTGTAGGTCCGAGGATTTCAGCTGGCGATGGAAAAGTGAGTTGGGGCCGTCTCTGTACTTTAGATTGGCCTGCAAGAAGTTGGTGAATGCTCTGAAGCATAGACATAGACTGCATCATGGTGATCTTCATCTTAGTCCGAAGCTTCGGTGCTGGAATCAGCAAAGGCATCTACATGGTAAAGCTTGATGAGTGATCTGCGTATAAAACAGCGTAGGGAAGATGTTAACTTGGTCTACCTTGGGGCCGTGATGTGGCTTCATCTTCGTCGGAGGTCTGCAGCAAGTCTAGGCGCATTTCTGTGTCAAAAGCTGAGAGCCCTGTTGATTTAAATAAGTTAGGATAGCATCAACGCTGCACTGACGATGTATACATGGTTTTGTATGTATATATGTGGACATAAACTCTCACCTTGTGGCTCAGAGATGCGACATTCTGGTGGAGTCATTCGACCACACATTTCGTCAGTGGCCACCTCATATGACCTTGAGGCCCTTGAATACACTTCCATCTTGTATGCCATTTGGTAGATGTCAACAAGGTCAATTCCTATATTTTGTACATTGTAACGTTAAGAAGAGGCAGCAAATGTAAATCAAAGAGCTCTAGTTTCAAAGATGCCTTTTGTTTGAAAATGATTTTGTAAAGACAGAGTTTTATACTCAACTAAAAAAGATTTGTAGTCCAAAAAATCAGTTCATGGTTGAGTAACGCACATACCTCAAAAGCTTTGACACCTACGATCCGCCGCTCCACCTAGCTTTGCATTAGCAGCATTCATGAGAAGACTGCATTTATTTGCAATGACAGGTTTACAACATGGTGCATGGGCGTTGATTTTCTGACTGGCACTGTAGTAACCGTACATATCACTCCACATGCACATTTGAGAAGGTAGCTAACGGGCAGTACCAGAACTGAAGGAACCGCTACACTGTGCAACGAAGGATTTAGCAGTTAGCTAATTAGATCTTAACCAATAATAAGTTGTAGTTAACCAAATAATCTGACTGCATTTCAAATAGGAAAAGTTGAGCGTGCTAGGTACATGAACAAATCGGTAATATTATGAGGAGAAACTCAACCTGAAGCTACCACAATTACACATAGGAAGAGAAGTACCTAATGTTGTGCAGTCTTGACTTAATGCATGACACATTGTGCATTTTTTTTTAGATAATGGAATTAAAATTCCGGCCTCTGCAGTAACGCACACAGCTTAAAGCCTCTGCGTGACCACACACAGCCAAACTTATTACAAAAGCTAAGAATAAAAAAAAACTTTAGTACATGAAGATATATGTACTAAAGATCTACTACATCCAAAAAACAATTGAGTTTACTACTCAAGATAGTGCTAAAGATATCGATGTCGTTTCATGGCAGTCTATCGAATCAGCCACCACGCCTTGAACACCGTGCACCAAAATAAACTTGAAAGAAACTCATTGGATGTAGATCGCCCGACCGAAGGTGGCAAATCGCCCACGCTTGAAATCGTGCGCCCTTACCGTTGCTTCCACTCCGACGCTTGATCGATCACTCTTGCACATCAGGTGTACCCGTCGGATGCGGGCGTGACGATACCGGGAAGCTGGGCGGATGTGCCAGCCCGTCGACCCGAATCGGGCCGTTGGGGCCGATCCGCGCCACCGGCGCGCTGAGCGTCGCTCATCCGCACCCGCCGTCCGGCACGCGAGGAAGAAATCGGGCAGCTGCCTGATTTGTCTTGCCGCCGCCACCCGCATCGGTCATTGAGCACGGATCCGCGCCACCGGGCGCTGAACGCGAGGGGGCGGGGAGGGTCGGTCACCCGCGCTGTGGAGTGGATCCGCCACAGCGGCGACACCCTGGTAAAAGTTGAACTCCGCCTCCGCAGAGAAGCTTCCTCGTGGGTCGTCGGGGATGGAGACGACGGCGAGGAGCCCGCGAAGAGGACGGCTGCCGGTGGAGACCGAGGAGCAGCGCCAAACACGGGAAGACTATGCCATAAGCGCTCCCCGTGGCCATGTCGATGAAGGCATGCGGCGCCACGCCAGCTGCCAACCCACAGGCGGGCGAGGCATAGGAATGTCGGCGTCATGGTCGGTAAAGCGCGGTCGCGCTCCAGCACCAGAACCGACGGCGGCGAGGCCTTGGATGCGCCAGCGACCGCGTCGGGCGACCGCCATGGGTGCCGGCCGCCTGGGACAGGGAATCCCTCGCGTGAGCTGCTCGCGACACAGAAGATGGAGCCACATGCCCACCGTGATGAGAGATGGCCAACGGCGTTGACACATTGTGCATATGCAACAGCGACCTATTCTCCTGTAGCCATGAATTGTGGTTGAGGTAGTAGTTGCTGAAGCAGAGTGAAGTAGATAAATACAAGGTACTAAATAAAATGGCAGTCCATGGATGGAACTAAAATGTCACTGGAGCGTGGCCTGTTTGTTCTAGTTGTTTATAATTCATTGATTTTGCCTACAGGAAATGCAACAGATGAGACATGTGAGTTACAGCGTCAAAAGTACTGCTAAGCCAATAGACTTTGAATTTCAGCTTTTCATATATGTGCTCAAGGTGGAAAACAATTTTTTTTAGGAAAGAAAGAACAGATGTGGAGAGTCCGGTGTTTTGTGCGTATCAGCAAAACGAATAGGTAAGAACTAATCAATCTTTAGTTTTTTAAGGAAAGAAAGAATATAAGCGGTCACATCAGGTGAGTTCATTGAGACAACAACAAGCAACTAATTTAATTCTGTAGTTCTGATATGAAGTAAATAAGCATGGGGAAAAAATTAAGAACTAAGAATGGCCCTTTGGTTTTGATAAATCTCAACATTGAGGTACTTAGGGGCACTTCAAATTGTAATCGAGGCCCATTCGAAATTTGAAATTGAGGTATAAAATGCATGCCCAGAGAAACAGTCGTGTGCCCCCTAAATGGCAAACGAAATGCAGGAGATAATCTACAAATATGACCATTCAAATCTTATAGAGGACTGTAAAAGTTAGTCCAGTGACTTCATTCATATGAAATAGGAAGACACACCTAACATATAGCATATGGATATCAATCTGGGTGATCAGGAAGAGCAAGACCAAAGCAACCTCTTGGTCCAAAAAGAAGGGAAACACGGATCGCTAGCACTACAGTAGGATCGAGCATATCAACCGTGATAACCATGTGGACAGGGACACCGGATAAAAGAATATATATGTACATACAGAGGAAACTAACCATGGCCAACATGGTGGACCTATCCTCAATTTACTTGATGACACATGGGCAATTTTTTCATAGATGCATAGTAGCCTGACAAAGGCAAATTTTCATCTTAAACTAAGAAAAAAGTGGATAATAGGCAATTTTTTCATAGATGCATAGTAGCCAGACAGAGGCAAATTTTCATCTTAAACTAAGAAAAACTGGATAACGTGGGTGGCTTTTTAGAAATCTGTTGGACAATCTATGAATGGAACAAAACCTTTAGTATGCTCAATCCTTGGAACAAAACTAAATTGCAATGGACACAAATCACAATATGTTTGATCAAATTACAAACCAATGAAGACTTACTCTCTATGATACACATATATGAGGAATATCCGAACAAACTCTTTTAACTCCTGCAGTGCTGACATCACTGGGCTCAGTGTTGACCTCAAATTGTAGCCCATCTCTCCTGTTGAAGGTAATAGATATTAGGTCAAATTTAGTGGTTTGTATCTCACATGTACCCAACTATGGAGTTTGTCCAAATATTTAATAATAAAGTGCAGTTCCATCTTAAATGAATTTAACAGGTGGAGCCAACATGTCTGGTAGTCTAGACAGCCTAACAAAGGAATGGCATGGTTGGGCCAAATAAGAAATGCATTCAACTGTACCTTCAGCCTTCTGTACAGAGCAGCAGAACCACTCCAGGTACCATTCAGGCTTATGGTAACAATGAATTGCAAAAACGATTAATTTTGGATAAAGAAAATAATATCTGTGTTATCAGCTAGTGACATGCAGAATTAGATTTTAGGGAAAATAGTATTTTATTCACCTGCCAAAAAATACATAGGCAATAGCTAAGTCTGATAGCAAAAACAAGAACACACAACAACAACAACAACAACAACAACATAGCCTTTAGTCCCAAGCTAGTTGGGGTAGGCTAGAGATGAAACCCATATGAAACAGTATAAAAGAACGTAAAAAGGCACAAGGCAAAAAGATAAAGATAGGGTAGGTAGAAAAGGAAACAAAGTCATACATTTAAATTCCATGATCCATCCTGGGTGCGGGTCAATCTGAGGGGCACTCATGGTCTATCAATCTATTCATTTGTGTACAGGTTCAACATAATATTTTTCGAATTACCTTCACCTTTCTCATATTGTTCGTTTTGGATGTCAATAACTATATTTTTAATTAGACATCTGTAAATCCATAATTGCATTAACATTCTTTAATGTAAGAACTGTTTAAGCACAGATCAGTAGCCTTCAACATGCGTAAAGTAGGTGCGAAAAAAACCATGCCTTTTAAATTAACAACTCAGAATGCAGATAGGTCAACAAAGAACTTACCAAGTAAACCAAGAGGCAGATAGGTCATCACCTGATGGATATATCTAATGTGAGGTTGCAGATAGGCACCATGCATCACTTCCTAAACCTAAATAAACTGACTGTAAATATGCTATTTGTTGAAATCATATCATTTTCGCAAAAAAACTGACTCAAGTACACAAAAGGCGTACACATGAGCACTACACATAATCTGTAAGCTTCTAATTTCCTCATGGACAAAAATTACACTTGGAGCGATTTTACCTGCCACTGAAAATATCAATTTAGATTCTATAATGTAGGTACTCAAAATGCCCAAAAAACAGATGCCTGTCCAATTGGTAATTACCTCTGAAGAGATGGTCAACAACAATATGTTTTATGAAATTAGCAGCAGCGTCAATTGCCACAACCTTATCATTGCCCTTGCCATGCCAGGTGGGTGAAAAGATAAAATTCCTTTATATGGCTGGTATAAAAGAGAGGAGAAACAACAGCAGTTAGTTTTGTATCAGGAAGATTCATGTGATCTTGGCTCACACTTTCAATAGTTTGAAAAAACAAACAAGAAAGAGTAGACTGCCTTTGTCCAGTTAAATAAACAAAACTAATGAAATAGTGCATAATTATTACTGTTGGACATCTTCCCTCATAAATCCTTGTCAATGAATATGCAGACTAACAAAACCCAAAAGACCAAAACCAAGATCTCATGCACATAAAGCTATTTCTGGTGAGAATTTGTATCACACTGATCAGTTTTGACAGGCTCCTTAGTTTTTTTTTTTTTCCATGGCTTTCTATGGCCCATGCGTCTAAGCATAGTGAGGCTCGATGTAACATGGACAGAAATGTGTTCACCATATGGGAAATATACCAATATATAATACAAGGAATGGTTAAAAAAAAAGAGAGAGAAATCCAAGTCGCAGAATGAACCCCTTAATTCCATTCGAACTGCTATGCCAAAAAATAAAGCAAATTATAGCATCTTTAAAGAAAAAGGTGAGGAAAAGTAATTACTGCCAATGTGAGCCACCAAAATATAATTATTGTCAATGTGATTGAGTGACCAAAACATAATGTTAGTAATGTGATTGAGTGACCAAAACAAGAGCCAATGCAAAGTAATTTTGTAGGACACATGGAAAAGAAGACCTATTTCACAGCTATGGATCTTCTAACGTACCAAGCTGTCATACATTCTGTTGCTCTTGTTTTGTACTACTACTATAACATATATCTAAACAACAGGGAGCAATTACCTGTAATCTGTAATAAAACAATCTTCTGTACATCCAGTCTGCTTGTCACCTCATCTTTTGTATCTGAAAAAAAACACAAGGTTTGGAGCCGGTAATTCAGTCTGCTTGTTACCTCATCTTTTTGTATCTAACTGAATAGGAAAAAAAAAACACAAGGTTTGGAACCGGTAATTGCTACTACCTCAGTTATCAGGACTATGGCACAATGAAAGCCGAGTACTTTGCCCATCAATCTGACCTCCTTGCAGTATTCGGCGGCTTTGTCAGCACATAACCTAACAACATAGTAAGGCAATCAATACACAAGGAATCAGCTTACATATATCAAGTCCGAATAGCTAATTAATGAGCTTCAAGTATTTAAACCTGACAGTAAATTGGAGAAAATGCCTGTACAACCAGGGAGATGACTGTTGTCAACCTATTAAAGGAAAAGGCATAAGGGTACAATGCTAGTTGATTGTTGGAGTAGCGTGGACCAATTAAACTACAGCACACATTATGCTAACTTTTCTATATTCCACAGAAAGTAAACAAGCACATATGTGAAGTTCTACATACTGGACTGATAACTGAACAATCTCCCAGTATGTACACACCAAGAGCTTTTTAATTTAGTTTAGCTCAGTTCAAGATTTTAAATGATGACTTTGCACAACACAAGAAAAGACATTAGGGAGATTACCACTATGAATGGCTCACTGCAAGAAGAAACTATGCAAGACGTGAAATCAGGACGATAGTAAAACATAATATCCATATATGGAACAAATGTGATTTATAGAACATTCCTAACTCAATTTCTTGTTGTAGGTGAAGCGGATCATTATCTTAGATATAACTGCATATGTGCATGTAGAATTCCGGATGGCATATTAGAAGGTAAAGGCAAATAGCTAGAATTAGACTCTCTGGAATATTGTGCAGGAAAGGCACTTTAACTCTGTTTTTGCAGGAAAAAAAATTATTGCCATACATAAATACATCTGTTTGAAAAGTTAATGGATCGAACTTTAATGGGAGTCATCAACTGGTATGATTTAGTGACGCTTTTTGGTGCATAAATTTTTCCATGACAACAGAAAAGTGCACAACTCTCAAATCCTAGTTTTTTATAAGCTTCCAAATACATGAGAAGATGGAGAAGGAAAAATATCAGGCATTACAGAGGAGACCCGGGTTCAGAAGGGGTGGACTCCTTCTGCTTGAATCATAGTTGTTCCTTCTGGTAATTTGTTGTTCTGCAAGAGGGACGCGAAACATCAGCTGGAAAGTTTAGATATGGTTTGAACATTACCAATAATAAACCACTCAAAGAAGTTTCATATCAGGGTGTGACCGTTTGAGAATTTTACAATTTATAATCAGTTGGTAACAAATGATTTTAGAGGAACAAAAAGTCTAGATTTAATGTTTTTTTTAGGGATAATTAATGAATAAGGCAAAAACGAAGAGACACCTCATCCATCCAATCTGGCACCAGTTCCATACTAAAAGCAGTATTGAAAGAATATACCTTATGTAGCCACTTTGCTGAGGTAAAATAATTCCAAAATACATTGGCAGTCACTAAAATATTGGAAGATTATTTAAAATAGGAATTTCCTATAAATTGATTTAACCTTATTCATCAATCTGGTTGCCTGAATTTCATATCCTGTACATCCACGTGCAAACACAAAAATCATCTAAAAATTTCGCAAAAACCCAGATAGTCTGGTTGCCTGAGAGAAGTAAAATTTTTTAAAAAGATTTCCCCACAGCAAGGTGAGGGCAACAGCCCAGCTTACTGCACGTGACACAGCACCACAAACCAACACACGAGAAAGAGATATGGAAATTTACCCTGTCATCCACGTAGTCTGGAGGGACATCGATCACGGTAGCCACCGCCGCTGTGTTGCCGTCGAGCACCTTCACGCGGCTGCTAGGCTAGGGTTTTTCTGTACCACGCGACTGCTGTCGCTACCGCTGCCGGTGTGGCGTAGCAGAACCCCTTGCAAGGGACGAGGAAGAGGGCGAAGACGACGAGGAGGGCCGCCACCGATGCAGCCACCGCCATTGATGCGCGCACCTAGGGTTTCTTGGAACGGCCATGGACCCTCCTCGGGAGGGAGGAGGAGAAGGGGGTGGATGAGGAGGAGGGCAGCGCATGCCCGGCCGGCGGCGGCGGCGCCGTCGGCCATGTGACCGCGTGCGTCTCGAGGGGAGAGAAAGAGCGGCGGGAGGAAGGAGCGTCGGGATGGAGAGGGGGAAACCGATGGAGAGAGATAGGAGGGGGTTAGAAGAAGAATCTGGAATTGAAAGCGGGAGTGAAGCTGGGTATTTATTTTCTTCTCCGGATTCTAGCGAGAAGCTGGAGTTGGTAGTGTAAGCGGGGGTAAAAGCTGCTTCTGGGACAAATTCTTCAGAATCCGGAGCCGGTAGAAGAGATCTCAGCCGTCCACGCGAAGATCCAACAGCGGAGAAGATTCTGGGCGACGTGGGCGGGTGTCCTGGGCAGGAAGCCATTCCCAGTTCTATCGTCTTAATAAGGTGAACCGTAAAGACTAACCTGAACCAATGGTCCTCCGGGCGTTCCTTCAAACGTCACATTGGAATTCGGAGCACAATTCAACCCGTACGAACGTATTTCATTTGAAAAAGTCTTGTCAATACATAGTTTAGCCAACTTTTTCGGCAGACTTTGTCTCGTTAAAGGAAGCTTCTTCAACTTTGGGGAACGAATAATCACCAGGCTCTCAAGGGCTGGGAACGTCACATCAGAATCACACAAACTGGTCAGCTCACGGTTCCCCTCGAAACGCAAACGTATGAGGGAAGGGAATCCAACGACTGATGCGCTTGAACTCTCTTGGCCCGGCCTGCACATTTCTTCACCACAGTTCTCCGTACTCAGAAAAGCTTGCTTCATGTTATCACATCTGTGCACATCTAGATATTCAAGGCAAGGAAGATACAAGACCCAAGAGACGTGCCGTAGCTTCTGGCAAAACGATATGTCCACATGAGTGAGCCTTGGGAATAGACGTTGCGGTGTTATTCCTTTCCACATTATTTCTGTAAGGTCCTCCAAATCAATGAGCTCGAGCACCTTGAGAGCTTCAAATGGTTCCAGAACTTCTGTAGCTATTATTTTCTCTACTGAGCAATCCTCAATATGCAGTTGGTATAATATCCTTCGCTCAATTCCCGAAGAAAAAATACCATCTGTAAGGAACAACCCTGATGTTTTTCTCAATTTGCTTATGACCAAATCTCTAATGGGGAGGTTAGGGGCGTCTTGTAATAGTTCATAATATTCGGTTTCACTTTGGACTGCAATATCAACTGCTTTCAAGTTTGCAAGGGTGCGCAGTTCACGAATTATCCAATCAGTACCAAATTGACCACCACCAGTGTCAGTTATCAGGTCAACTACTTTCAATTCTTTAAGGCTCGATATGATGCCCTCTGGCATCATTCTTATTCCTGTGCCTCGTAGATACAAGAATTTGAGCTTCTTTAGTTGACCAAGGCTCACGGGCACTTCCTTTAAACGCTCATTCATTGCCAGATTGAGATATTTCAAGTTCGTCAATCCACATAAACTCTCAGATATCCCTCTGAGATCGTTCCAGCTAAGATCCAGGTATGTCAGTGCAGTTAAACTTTGACTAGTTCCACTTCCAGCTATGAATGCAGACAACCTATTCCTGTTAAGGTATAATGTCTTGAGTTTCATGCAGCAATAATCAGAACCAAAGGGAGGAAGTTCCTCCATACTACTGTGCATTAATGAGACGCACTCGACTTTGCCCCAGGGAATTGTATTTCTTGATGAATTTGTACCAATTCCTGAACGAACAATCCACTTGTCTCTGCTCTTACCACAGTCATTAGATATCCATATAGCCATATCACGGACCACATCATGCATTTTAACACAAGCTTTAGGCGACAGTGGCCGCTGGGAGTGCTCCTGTCCCCTCAAACTGTAGGACAGCCTGGAGTATTCACATGTCTCTAACAAACATGCAGCTTTAAGTTCACCAACTATACAATGCACCTCTCTGTAGGATGCATGTATGTCACACTTATCCACTATACCTAAGCCCATCCAGCATTCATAGAGCTCCTCCATTTGAATGACACAATCCTCTGGCCACAGGGAGCAAGTCAAAAAGCACTTTTTCAAGACATCATTCTTTAGGCTGTCATAACTATATTGAAGCTGTCTGAAAACAGTTTCCATTGAGAGGGGGTCATTTTCATCACAGCATGATTTTTTCATGTAATCGATGGCATTTTGCCACTCTTCTGGATCACCTTTTGCCCACATTGCCCTTCCAGTTGTTATCAAAGCTAGTGGCAAGCCCTTCAGTTCCTTCACAAGTTCCTTTGCTAGAGCTTCAATTCGACGACTAGAAGATAGAGTCCTCTTATCGACCTTGTCTTGAAATAGTTGCCAGGCCTCATCATCTGTTAAACATGCCACACTGATCTCTTTTCTTACCTCCATTTGACCACACACTTTCCTATCTCTGGTTGTGATCACCACTTTCCTTTTTTGTTGTCCTTCACTTGGATGACGAACCGGTATTCCGACTGCTTCCAGATCAATATAATCCCAAAGGTCATCTAATAATAGCACAAAATTTTTCTCCTTGAGGAATTGAGAAATGATCTCCGCCTGATTTTTCATGCTACCTGCTTTCTTTAACTTGTGATTCTCTACTATTTGATCTTGGATCTTTTGCACTGAACACTCTTTGGAGGCCGTCACAGATATAACATGATCAAATAATGAGTTCGCTTGATCTTGGATCTTTTCTAGAAGATGGGTCTTGCCCACTCCACCCAGCCCCCAGATTCCAATAACATCCACTGGCTTATGCTTAATATACTCCATGTCCTTAATATACTCCATGGCCTGTTCGAACACTGTAACTCTGGAAGGCTGCTGCCAATATTCCTTCTTGTTAAGTATGATATCTTCCCTCTGTTTTGGGTCCCCTATCGTACGCAATTCCATGCCAAATTTTATCAGCTCTGATGGACGAGCTCTTAGTACATCCACGATATCTTCTGCATGTTTTCCAATTCGAGGATTAGAATAAAGATCCTCGCACCCAACCAACTGTTGGAATAGCTGGAGTGCTTCATCCTTGTCCAGACCCAATACATTCTCAACTCTGCTTGCATGCATCTCAGCACACAAGCTTTGTGATCTTGTTGTGACTACAACTTTTTTCTTCAACTTGCCTTGAATTCCGACTGGTGGGAGGCCAACTGCTGCCAGGTCAAGATAGGTCTGAAGGCCATCCAGCAACACAAGAAAACTCTTATCCTTGAGGAATTCATAGATCCCGGTGGCTCGTGTTGTTACAGAATCACCGTCCTGCATTTTGAGCCGTTGCATAATTTGAGACTGGATATTTCCCACTGAGCACTCTTCCGTTGCCTTCAGATAGATAACAAAGTCAAATGGAGGTTCCCCTCTGTTTGATGAACTGGGAGTCAAGGGGTTTTCTGTTTTAAATGAATTGTTGATCATATTCAGAAGAAGTGTTTTCCCAACACCGACTGGACCCAAAATTGCAGTTATTCCCTCTGGATCATCAATAATGTGCTGGCAAGCAGACTCAACAAAACGCTCCTGACTTGGTTGTAGATCATCGTGGACAGAGATATAAATCACCGGTGGTGGCTGTACAATATCACTGGGTCGGTCATTGATACATTCTCGGAGCTCACGAAGCTTTGCTGCGGCAATGCCAATATCCCAGTTAACCTTGGTTCGCTCAGAATCACAGATATCTGTCCCGTCAGATATGATGGTATCCGCTCTAGACAGCCAGGTTTTAGCCTTGCCCGTTGATGCCATGCCATTTTCCTTGGCATGCTCAATCTTACCACGGACATCACTGCTCTCCTCACGCAGCTTCATCAAGTCCTTATTAAGCTTTATAACAATTCGCTCCCTCTGGAAGGAAATAACAATAAAAAAAGATTAGTCACAGAGAGAGAATAAGAAAGTAAAAGCTTGACACGAAATTTGAGTTGATCGTAAACATATATATACCAGCGATTTTGCTTCTGGGTCCTGGATTTTGATCAGTTCCTTGACGACATGAATGACATCTCGCCACTGTCTAGGATCTTCATTTCCACGCATGTCCCTGCCAAAACTCATCAGCTCTATTGGCAGAACCCTAAGTATGTTCACAAGATCTTCCATGTGTGCTCTTATATTGGGACTGGAATAAACATTCTCTTCGCCAGCATTTCCTATGAATAGCTCGAGTGCTTCATCCATTTGTAGACCAGGAGCATTTATATCTTTGTTAGCCTTCATCTTGTAACATAAGTTTTGTGATCTAGTTGTGATTACGACTTTCCTCTTTAATTGGCCATGCACTCCAAGGGGATGTGGGAGGCCAACTGCTGCTAGGTCTAGATCATTCTGAAGGTCATCTAGAAGTACAAGAAAACTTTTATCCCGGAGGAAGTCATATATCTTGGTGGCTCGAGTGTTTTCAGAATCACTGTCCTGCTCCTGCATATTGAGGCGCCTCAGAATTTGAGACTGGGTGGTTTTCACTGTATAATTTATAGAGCCCGTCACATAGATAACGAAGTGAAAAGGAGACCGCCCTCTATCAGATGTACCAGTATTGGTTGGATGCTCTACTATCTCAGATGTACTTGGATTGGTTGGATCCCTTGTATCAGTAGAAGCACTGCAGGGTTCCAATGCTTCGAATGACCTGTTAATCATCTTGAGAAGAAGTGTTTTCCCAACTTGGCGTGGACCCCATATTCCAACCAGTCCCACGTTAGCATCATCCTTAATGTACCCTAGAGCTTGATCAAGAATACTAATTTGACTTGCTTTGAGACTAATAGAGTCAACTTGGATATGCTCTACAGGTCGTGGCGGTGGCTGTTCTGTGATAGTTGTAGGTCTGTGTTCGCTACACCACTCCACTTCATCAAGCGTCTCAGCTGCCTTTTGCTGATCTTGTAGTTGGACCAGCAGTTTGGGGCCCAGCACCCAAAGATCATGCACCTCTGCTCATAGCGCTGACGGTTTCCCTCTTCGTCAGTTATAGCTTTATTTGCTCTTTCCAGCCAAGTTCTTGCTTCATTTGTTTCTACCAAGCCATTCCGGCGGCCAGCTTCAAGCTGCTGCTGCACGTCGTCCCTCGGGCCAACAAAAGTTCGAGTACTGGTATCAAGATCCCTGACATTTCTCCCAGTGGTGAAGAGATACGTTGCATGTTCAATGAAACCATCATATAGTGGTTTCACGGCCGTGCTGACAGTACTACCCAACCAACTGCCCAAGTTCGCTGGCATTGTTGCCACGCTTTCAATAATTTAAAGGAAATCACCTGCAAGCAACGGTTGCTAGGCCGTTAGTACTCTTTCATTATCAGTTTGGAAAAAAAAAATCCTCAACTTACAAATATATTAGATGACGGTTGAAAATAATAATTAAAAAAAGCACTATAGTAGAGTATTGTGCAAGGTGTGAGAGAGTTGTTGTCACACCGCAGGCGACAGGCCCAAAGGGGGGCGGCCCAAGGGGCCCACAGCTGGCGGGCGCCCCCGGCCTGGCGTGCACGCCCTTCGCCGCCGCCGCCCTTTCACGTTTTTTTTGGTAATTAAAGTAAGAGTTCGGTTAGGATAATTTAGAATTTTTTGGTGTGAAGGAGATATTTTTAATCTATAAGGAAGTCTCTTATTGGGATAAAAATAAAGACTTGCTTGTAAAAGGTATTCAATCTATAAGAAAAACCTTTAGAGATTGGTTGAGATACAAGTCCAATAGAAGGGTTATATAAGCAAGGGGATGTAATCTCTTAGGGACGGGCAATAAAGAAATAATTTCCTTTCTCTCGCTCTCAAGCCACCACCACTCCGCCCCCCCCCCCGCAGCCTCGCCTCCCGCCCGCGCCGTCGCCGCCAGCCAGCCTGCCTAGGGCAGCCGCCGCCACCCGCCCGCCACCGCCGCTCGGGCGCGGCCAGCCCGTGTCACCGCTGCCCTCCCCCGTCGCGGTTGTGACTTCGCAAGATCTGTCCAAGCAGTTCACCACAATCACCAAGAGCTTGGACAAGCTCGCCGATCAAGTCTCCATCCTCTCGGTACCGATCCGGCGAAGGAACGCAAGCGCAAGATGATGATCAACCCGGAGAAGGACATGAAGTCAGCCATGGAGCACTTTCACGGCGCCGCAGCCTTCCTCAAGGCCTACAAGGAGGACGCCAGGACAACTACTGAGCCGTGGATAGCGCCAGTGGAGGCCAAGCTGGCCGCCATGCTTGGGCCAGCGCCGAGACCGGCGGCGGCGCCTCCCCAAGGTACACGCGCCCCTCCCGGGTCCCCCCCTCCACATCACTTCCCCTGGATTAGCTCCCCCGCCCGCACAATCTGTCCCTCGATGGCAAGGAGGATCCCCTACCCCGGATCAACCGCTGCGAGCAATTCTTTAGGGTCAAGGTACGCCAGCCACAGAAGTCTGGTATGCATCTTACCATCTCATAGGAGGAGCACAACAGTGGTACATGCGACTATTCCAGGAGAAGCCGGTGACAAATTGGTCATGCTTCGCCCAGTATGTCAATGAATGCTTCGGCCCGGCTACCCGACACAATCCGCTGGGCGAGTTGGCATCTCTTCGCAAGTCCGGCACCGTCGACGAGTACACGGATTAGTTCCTGGCGCCGCGTGGCACGCGTCGGCCACCTCGATGATCAGCGGCGGATCAACATCTACACTGCAGACTTGGTGAACCATTGAAGACCGACGTCGAACTCCAGAATCCCAAGGACATGGAGATGGCCATGTCGCTCGCCAGGGCGTACGAACGACGACTCTCCATCCTCTACAACCCCAGAAAGACAGCACCACATAGGGGCAAGGTGCCTCCTCTGGCGCTACCTGTGGCACCACCAGCATCGACACCGCCAACGACGACTACATCGACTCGGCCGTTCAAGCGTCTTGCGACCGGAGGAGATGACGAAACGGCGCAAAGGCGGGATGTGCTTCAACCGTGACGAGCCTTGCATGGTCACAAGTGCAAGCACCTCATCAACATCACGGTCTTCAACGACTTCGACGACGACAAGGACGGCGCACCCAAAGCGCACAACGCCGACTTAAGGGTCCTCATCGGGGATCTCAACTCCCCGGTGCGTGGTGTCCACTCTCTCTACCTCGTCGGAGTAATTTTAGGCACCCATGTCGGCATCGTCGTCGACTCGGGAGCCACACACAACTACATCGACCCACGCGTGGTGGCTACTTTGCCGGACTCCACACCGCAGCCCGTCGGTGGCGGTCACCACGCACACGGGCGCCACATCTACATGCCATGCAGCGGCATACGATGTACCAGTACGCACCGATGCTGACATCTTCGACATCGACGCCTACGTCCTCCACATCGGCAGCGACATTAACATCATCCTCGGCATGCCATGGCTGGCAAGCTTGGGGAAGGTGATCTAGGACTTCGCATACTATAGACAGGAGCAGGCCAGGACGTTCGCACAAGCACCACCTCCACACATGGACATGGAGGCGCCGGGCCGCGGCCCGGGTACCCACACTGGCGCACGAGGCTTCGCCTCACGTCTCGGCAAGCGCCCGTGGCATGCTAACGCCCTCGACCTCTATGACACATCTTCGAGTCTTCGTTCAGCTACGTCAGGCGACACTCGAGGAGCACCACCTGCGATAGATAGCCCTCGATGTCACTACGGGCGCCATCGCTCCGGCTTGACGCCGGAAGACAGCTTCCTCCTCTTTGACGGTCGCTTCTACCTTCCAGCCTTCTCACCACTACTACCGTACCTATTGGGCGCTCTTCTTCAAGGTGGGATTCGTCGGACCAACTACCTCGCCCTTGGTGCCTACACCGCTCCCCTGACAACAGTAGATCCAACGGCCATTCTGCTCGGCGGAGTGTGGCCAAGGTTCCACCATGTGGGCGTAGCAGCGTCGTTTTCCTCGACAACCTGGATCGCCAGTTCTTCAGCGTCGACAACGTCCACATCAACTACGTTGCCTAGGTTCCCAGAGAGTTGTGGGTATCGGCCATGTGGTGATTGCTTCTATCTTTTTCGGATCAGGCCACTCCAAAGATCATAAATGATGTGTCCCAAATAGCCAAGTTGTGACTGTCCAAAGAGACATTTAGATTTTTTTTAAGAAGATGTTGTGTGATGTTAATACCTTAAAGACCTCCTCGACATGGGATAAGTGCTCAGGCCAGGACTTCTTCAAGATTAAAATGTCATCGAAGAAAACCTGAACAAATTTGCGTAGGAATGGTCCCAGAATATCATTCATCAAGGCTTGGAAGGTTGAAGGCCCATTGCATAAACCAAACAACATAACCAAGAATTCAAAATGTCCATGATGTGTTCTGAAGGCCGTTTTTTCTATATCTGATGGATGCATGCGTACCTAGTGATACCCCGAGCGAAGATCTAACTTGTCAAGAATTTGGCTCCTTGCAATTCATCCAATTATTCAGCAATGAATGAGATATTGGAAATTTTTCTTTCATGGTGTTATCATTGAGTGCCCGGTGAGTCGACGCGAGAATCACCATGTCTTGTCTTGTCCGTTCTTGACTAGGAGAACAGGAGATGAGAATGGTGAAGTGCTATACCGGATGATACCCTGTGAAAGCATTTCGTTGCACCGACGCTCTCCAGCTCATTTTTCGTATCGAGGATAACGGTATGGTTGTACCATTTGTCGGGTAAGTCGCATCCTTCGGGTGAATACGATGATCATAGCGTTGCTTAGGTGGAATACCATAAGGTTCTTTGAAGAGTTCCCGAAATTTGTGCAATAGAGGCTCCATTGGGCGATTAGAGGAGAGGACATGAATACACGGTGAACGATCCTCTTCTTTAGATAAATTGTGTCAAATGATCGGTTGTCCCCGATGCCATGTAACACCTGTGTTTTTGCATCATTTTAAAAATCACTAAAAATTGAACTTTTCGAATTACAACTAAAGCTTGATTTATTTTTACGCTAAACCGAAACCCTGTTTTTCGAAAACCCCGCATTCAAACCGTCATCATTTAGAAAAATAGAAAACCTTGTTTGTTGCTTGAGAGCTTATGGTGGAAGGTAAGTTGATGCATCGACTAGAAGACAAATTATGGAATTATGCATGAGAAGTAATTTACGAATTTTGCTCGGGAATTAAATTATCAAGACACGTGTACCATCTTCCCCGATCCATATATATATTTATATATATTAGATGGCACAAGAGGATAGATATTCTCAAGATATAAGTCTGGGGAATAGAAAACCATGTGCTCGAATAAATAAATATATAAATATATATATAAGTGGGATAATTAAGGGATGAAGAAGGAGAATTAGAAAAGAGAAGGAGAAATCAGAAAAGCCATCGGGCTCATTCTCCTCCTCCCCCTCCTTTCGGCCCAGTCCGGCCAACTCCTCTCTCCTTCCCTTTTCTCTACACCCGCGCCCAAACTGGCCCAGCCCAGCGTCCCTTCCCTCTTTCCCAACCAACCGCATCCCGAGCCCAACGCGAGGACAAGCCCACAACCGAGCCCAGCACCTCCCCCATCTCACCACCAGCCGGGACCCACGGACACTCCCCGCTCGTCTTCTTCCTCTCGCACAGAGGTGACGACCATGGCACAGTGGAGGGATTCCCGTGCTCCCCACCGTACCGGCTGCCATTGCAGGGAAGACCGGAGTACAGGGGCCCCGCTGACCTCCTCACCGGGATCCAGCCAAGCGGAGGCAGCCGGCATCCCTCGATCCAGCTCACGCCAACCCGCACAGTGAGCTCGGTGACTGTGCCCGCATACCATCGAACACTACGGCCCGGCAAGCCAGCTCACCATAGACGGACGGAGGCGCCACGCGGCCGCCCCGCCATGCGTCGCTCGCCCACACAGGAACGAGCGTCAATGGGCACAGTGCGTCCATGGACCATGGGCGAAATACTGCCGCCATGGCGGCCAACACCCGCAACTGCTCACGATGAGACGGCTCGACGAGCCAGCCTGCCGGAGACACGCGGCACACGCGGGAGCCAGCACTAGCACGCCGGACTCCAACTGGAAGCCACCGCCATGCCGGAAGCCGGTCGGAAAAGATCGCGCCCATGAAAAATATCTCCCCGGGCGAGCTCGCCATGGCCGCGCCTATAAATAGCCACCATCGACCCCAATCGAAACCGCCCCTTCACTCAGAAGCTCCGCCCACTCGGGAACATGCGGTGAAATCGCGATTTCCCCAAATCGGCTGCCGCCGCCCCTAGCTAGGTCGAAGTGTGTTCGTCGATTAGGCCGTCGAGAGTCCAAATTGGAGAGCCGGTGAGTCCCTAGGACACCCTTCCTTTCATTCCGCTTTTACTTAGCCCTACTTGTCTCTCTCTGTATTGCCCGGCCGCGTGCGCCACCGACGTCCACCTGCCCGGAAACGCCGCCACCGTAGAAGAAAGCCACCAGAGCCGCCTTGGCAAGGACCATAGCGTCCAAAGTGACGACGGAGTGCGCCAAGCCAGCCGCGGCAAGCTTCCGACAACGGCAAGGTCGTTCCGGTCAAACTCCGGCGAAACGCTGCCGCGCGGACTCGACGGACGGGGAGTACACGACACCGCGTCGTCACGGTAACGGCGCCAAGGCAGGGGCCAACTAGTGGTCGCCACGTCGCCCCTATTGCTCCCCTCCGTCACTGCCGTTAGGGCAACATCCTTGCACGCGTGGCGCTGATGTGTCATCCACAGTGGCGTCCACGTGGACCCATGTGGCACCCACGTGTGCAAGAGGCATTCCTATGTACACTTAGAAAATTTCTATGTACACTCGGATTGTGTACACAAGTATGTTATAAGTCATATTTCCCGTGTCGAAAAAATTCCTAAAAAATTTGTAAATTCATTATTTGATTTATAGAATTTTATCATGTAATCAGTTCCAATTTTATTACATGATAAAATTATATTATAATATTACCCTAATGATTTAATTAGGGATTAATATTATAAATTCCATATCTCATGCAAATTAACTCCGTTTCGCGTGAAACGACTTCCATAATTCATCTAAAATCTAGCTCTATGCATCTAACCCATTGTCACCATAATGTTCTATGTTTGTTTTGTGTGCTATAGTTCGAGCTAGGTTTATCGCCCGATCGCAAGTAGCTTTCGACGACCGCTTTAGGAGCTTCCCGTTCAAGCAAAGCTAGGAGCGTTCGACGCCGTGCCGATTTATAAGAACCTCCCGGCAAGTCCTTACCCCCCTAATCATGACCTTAATCAAGTAATGATGAAGATAATGATAATCGGATTAGTATAGTGGTATGAGCCTGATAACGTAGCTATGGAGCTAAGCCGGATGACGTAATCATCCACGTTATCTATGCTCATACGTTGTAATCAAGAATAATAAGAGATCACCTAATGAACCCTAACCAACAAAAGAGGTGAGTGGTGGTAGCCTGGTAGAGCCTAAATACCACATCGGGAATCGCCGCGAGGGGTTCATGCGGAGAGATACTCGCCTCCCCTAAGGACTGGTTCATAGACCTTCTACCTAGTGTAATAGTAAGTACAGCCACACGCCGAGATGGGGCTGCTTGATTCCACACCCCGTTGGGTTGAGGTATAATTCAGAACCAAGGTGGCCGGAGCAGGCAAACGACCTATTAGGAGCAGACATGGGGAGAGTGCCCCCATGGTCCGGTTGGCGTGGATGCTGAGTGATCTTCCACGTAAGGTGTTTGGGCGCAGTGGCGCAGTGCTAGGTGCACATATTTATGATTGGGTATGGTGTTTGACAGTATAGGTTGGGTAATAAGGTATTACCTGTAAAGCCGTGGGTGATTTGGTATCACCATATTGTCTAGGATGAGGCGTCATCCTTCCAACCCCTGAGAAGTCATGGTGAGGATTATACCAATATACTTAGGAGGCATCCAAGTGGGTACGGAATCTCGTTAGGCCCGTCTAAGCCAAGTCGCGGTGGTAAGGGCAGTGCCTACCGTGTGGGGAAATTTGTACAACCTCTGCATAGTTATTTAAATCTATTCGAATAGCCATGTCCTTGGAATGGGCAAGTGCTAGGCATGAACATCTATGATTAGATATACACTTATGATGACTAACCTTTGTGGTGCTATGACAAGTGATGATATGGTATAACTTCGAACTAGCGAGAGCAGATTTTAGAGACTCTGCTAGGGCCCAAACCCTTAATAATTACAACCCCTCGGGTTTGGGACTTGCCGAAATACGCTTGTACTCACCCCTCTATTTTTACGAGATATCGGCATATGTGAAGGTAAGATCGACGACAAGGTAGAGGACCAGCGCATCGTAGGAGTTCGTAAGGTGTTTTCTTAGGAGAAGGACGATGAAGCCCAGATTTCATCCATGCACAAGTCTGCATGTGGAGTACAGGGCAGTGTCATAGCTAATCCACCGCTTCTCGGTTGGCCAACTCGATATTGTAACCCGGCTTGGTGACCCCTCGTCGCCCCTTTGTAGGCCCCTTTCCATCCTATATTTTTATACCTCGGTTTACTATTAATTCTGTTTACCATCATCTGTTACTAATAGACGTGTTTGTGGCATGATCCGGGCGCAAACACATGTGATTAACGACCCATTAAAAGTGGGGGCGTGACATGCCAGAACTTCATGATTAATTTATTAAAATTCCAAACAATGGTTCCTATAGAGCTCGGCCATTCCACACCGAGGACAACATTATAGCCACCTAATTTAATGTTGTAGAAATCCACTTTGAAACTTTCATTAGCAATAGAAAACTCAATATCATCATACCTACCAACGTTTGATATATGGTCCCCGTTGGCCCTGCGACTCGGAGAGATGGATGTGATGGGGAGCTTGGTAGGTTCAATTTGATTGCCGGTCGAGTCCATAAAATTATGTGTCGAACCGGAATCCAATAAAGCCCGATAAATTGGTACCATTCATTGCGATAGTTAATTTCATAGTAGGACATGTAATTATGTCTAATCCATGAACTAATATTTGAACTTCTGAATTTCGACGGATGTGTACCTTTGAGCGTTGCCGACATACTTGATAAATAGAAACGTCTTGCATAGCCATAGAAGTCTCCAGTCGTGGTTGATGCAATTGAACCTGTATCTAAATTAAAGGGGCTATTCCAGCAACATATAACATAACCTGCTATTTAGGTGAGAGCTGTTGTACCTTAAGTGTGGCTGTGAATTTATCTGTGTAGGTGTCCAAATCCCCCCATTGGCGTGTGTCTCGTCAGATCGCTGAGATGATTATGCATTGGCGATCGAAAAACGCATTTTGATTGCTGCTGAGAATTCAGTTGGCTGGCCCAATTCTGTTTCCCAACGAATAAAACAGGGATAGTACGTTCCTTTGAAGGTGGAACGTAGCGATCTGAATCTGGTCACTGTCCTTTATTCCCTGAGTGAGGAAAAAATTATCGCATTTGTACAACCAGTCTTGAAAGATGTCCCTTACCATCATACTCTGAAAAAATAATTTGAGATTGTTGCTAGTTCTTTTGGGAAGTTCTGAAGAAATTTCCGAGCAGTCTGTTGGCTGAAGAATTGTTGAGTCGGAGGCGCGGCGGATGATGAACTCATCGGTGTCCACATACATGAGGGAGCGCTTGGAGGGGCGTGACGTGCCAAGCTGAGGGTGGGGCGATGACGCCTCCATGGCTGCGATGTAGTTGTTGATGATGTTGTTGACGTCCTCCATAAATTGCTTACTCCGCAGGCCACTTGGATCGCCTGGTCTCCGGATACCAATCTATCACACGCCGTTTCTCGGTCAACGCGAGGGGGAAGACGGAAAGCGTGAAGTGGTGTAGATGAACATGACGCCGGCATTGGCGGCAGCGCCGCGCGGGCGTGGCAGCGTAGGAGCTGAGGGCAGTAGGGAATTAACCCTAAATTATTCTTGATTGATTAACCCATAATAGTTACTCCCATATTTATATGAGGGGTTTACAATCGATAACGGACCAGACCTATTAGTCTTTTCAAACTCACTTTAATATAATTAAATAAAATTAACAATAAAAACTATTTAGTAATTAAATATTCAGCCACTACATTTGTGCCGGGCAAATCGTTGACCGAGTGTGACATGCTCTTAGAATCATAGCGGTGAGTGCCGCCTCATATCATATATCTCCGTTGACTAGGCAACAAGAATGGCACTAGCAACAAGAATACAATCCAGAATAAATGGAATGAAACGAGCTGTCCACAGGAGATCAATAGTGAATTACTTACAGCCGTATCTGTTTTCCCCTTGTGCGCTCTTGGCGAAGGATGGTGCAGATAACCAAAAGATCTCGTGAGAGATTCTGTGCCGAATTATGTATCCGAGATAGCAGAAGCAGAAGACACCAGCTAGTAATTCTTCACACAGGGAGCAGAGAGTTGGAAAGATGAAATCATGTCAATAGTGAACCTTTTTCTAAAATAAATGTCAAAAATGAACTACTTACGGTGTCTCTGTTTTCCCCTTGTGCACTCTTCGCGAAGGATATGGGGCAGAAAACCAAAAGATCCAGAGAAGCGGAAGACACTAGCTAGTCGGTCGGTCACACGGGGAGCAGAGAGTTGGAAGGATGAAATCACCCACGAACGCATGCACGCATCTGAATCTCAGACAACGCATGTACGCATCTGAATCTTAGACGTGGAGCTCGTACTAGCTAATAGACTAGTAATGAGGCGATAAGCAGCGGTGGATGTAGCTGCGGAGAGCTGGGCGAACAACGACGAGCCGATTAGTCCGAAAGCGCTAAATATAATATCGGGATTGGTGGGGATCTAAACAATTTTTTAGTACCTGACTCTAGTACCTGTCAGTCGCCAAAAAAAAAAAACTTTAGTACCTGTCGCTCGTTTCTTCTGGTCCTACCATCTAAAAAAATCTAGCATCACCAATTTTCCCACCACACATTCTACATCTCACATTTGTGTCACGGTACTGAAAAATTATTGTGCCATGGCATCATGATGTCATCTGGCAAACCTCTAGCTGTATATACTCTAGAAAGTTACGGATCAAAGATGGTTCAATAATGGCTTATAGCTAAGCTAATGCTGACGTAGAGGAGAGAAAAGAAGAGAGACAAAAACTTGGCTCCCATACAGGTAGGAAAGCATAGATGTTAGTGGGTCCAAATACAACCCTTGTGAGAAGGAATATGACAGAGAGACTTTTTAAAAACAAATAGGCAACACTTATTGTATCACTCGAACCACTACCCATAAAGAAGTCTAGGAAGTACAAACCGATAAAGAGGATTTATATTATAGAGAACTATATATGTATGTCATGGTCTAATACCTAGGGATGAAAACGGATCGGATACGAACGGATATCATTGATACCATATTTTTTTTCATATTTCTGGTCGGATTCGGATTCAAACACGAATAGTTATCGGATACATAAACGAATACGGATGGTCTCGATTACAGATACGAATAATGAGTATCGAATACAGTATGAATCGGATTCGGAAAATGTCGAATACAAATATCTTTTCGGATATTGAGTAAAAGGAACATATATATCTAACAGGTGCCTAAACCACTAAACCACTTTGAGTCTATAATCCATCGAGATTTTTAAATAAATGTGTTGATGAAATGAGTCTGGGCTCATCCTAGAACTACTAGGCCAAGCTTTACCCATCTACCTATGCGTTACAACTCCTTCACTGCTCCACTTACGCTTCAGCCTCCCCCGTACCAATGCTGCCACATGCACACACGCAATTAGTATCACATCGCCACCCCCGAGTGGAGCCCGCAGGAAGGTAGCTCTAAAATGAAGGCTTAGACTTCTATAAACGGATAGTATCCGGACGGATATATCCGTTTTTTTACCCGGATTATCCGTATCCGCCGGATACTGACGATATCACATTTGTATTTGATATCCGTGTAAACTATTCGTTTAAGTATCCGTATCCGGAAAAAAAATTCGGATATCCACATAATTATCCATTTCGGTGTTCATATTTGTTCGTCGAACGGACGGTCGGATAAATATCCGTACCATTTTCATCCGTACTAATACCACGGTCACGATGAATCGACCGGCTAATGTGTGCAACGATGGTCTAATTCAAGAGACAATGACACAAGGTTTATAATTGGTTCGGGGCAAATCGAGCTCCCTAGTCCAGTCGGGGTCACTATCTGAGCACGAAGGCTCGTGCCGGGGCGAGTACAAGCTGGTCGAGAGGGGAGCGGGGTCCCAAGTCTCGTGATTGAGGCAAAACCAATATTGTAGGTGTTGTGCGAGAGTGGAGTGTGAGCTGTTTGCTTGCTTGCCTTCTCCTGGTGGCCAAAGGACCCCTTTTACAGTCATCAGGGGGATACACTGGTGCCAACAGGGAGAGGACTAAAGATGGGAGAATGTCAAAGAAGAAGGGGTAAAACGTATAAACGTCCGGGTGGCGAGCACGCCGGGTCGCTAGGCACGCGTGCTCATAGTCCGCTTGCCTACATTTGGGTAGCGTCGAGGGTGCGGTGCAGGAATCTTGTAGTTTGTGGTTTACTTGACCGAGCTCGAGCTCGGAGATCTTGTGATGATGGTCGGCATGCTTGCTTACACCGCCATCGAGTATCACGGCAGGGAGATGTATTGTCGACTGTCGGGCACGCTTCTATGCCCCCGTCAGGGACTGAGGCGGCGCTCAAGATGTCAACGGGTACCTGAAACCCGAAAACCCGATGGGTTTTACCCGATAAAGTGGCGGGTATGGAACGCATTTGGTATCCATGGATACGTTACTGGGTAAAATATTGTATCCAGCGGGTATGACGGGTACGGGTATGGAAGTGTAGTATCCATACCCGCGTACCCGCGGGTAGAAAATACCCGCACAAATATATAGCCCGTCTCTGCAATTTTAGCCCAAGTAAGCTTATAGCCCATTAATTTGGCCCATATAAGCATTTGAGTATATGTATATTCCTGAACTCTAGTGTATTGTTCATGAATTTGGCCCATGTAAGCATATGAGTATATAATATAGCCCATGAACTCAGGTGTATTAGCGGGTATGGATTACCCGTCGGGTAAAAATTACCCATCGGGTATGGGTATGGAATGAAATCAGTATCCATGTGCTTTCGCGGGTAACCCGACGGGTACAGATTTAACCTGGCGGGTACGGGTATGGATGACTAGTATCCATCGGGTACATACCCGTTGCCATCTTGAGGCGGCGCCACCTGTGCAGAGCCGGGGGGCCCCCGGCGTATCGCAGGGAAACGTGTGGACATGAGAGCTCGGTGGTGGAGCCCGGATGTCGGGTACAGGTGGTTATTTTGTCTGTAGCGGTTGTCTGTTATGCGTGGCGCGGCTTGGGCCCGAATCGTCAGGGCCCTGCCGCGCGTGCGCCTGAAGATTGGATCCTCGTAGTTGATATCTGGTCGCAGAGTATAGCTTGCGATGAGCAGCAGCAATACTCGATTGTGTCTATCTGCCGTCTCTGTAGATTGGACTTTGGGATAGCCTTGCTGCTAGTTCTGACAAGGCACGTCCATAGAGCTCGCGCGAGGCAGAGAAGTGCTCATCGTCCCATGAGCTTGGGAGTCGAGCAAGAGCTCGCACTCAGAGCTCGTGCTTGGAGCTCAAGAGAGATGGAGAAGTGCTCATCGTGAGCTCGCGCTCAGAGCTCGCGTGAAGAGCTCATGCCAAGAGCTCAAGCGAGGCGGAAAAATGTCCGCCGGCCTGCGAGGTCGTGGACTGAATCTAAGCTCGGGCTCAGAGCTCACACGAAGAGCTCGCGTAGAGAGCTCGCGCTAAGAGCTTAAGCGAGGCGGAAACTGGATCCCACCCCAAGAGCTCGTAGGCTGGGCTGTTGGATGGGCCGGGCCGTTGTACGGCCTTTGCTTCGATTTATTGCTTGATTTGGGGTATCCCGAATATAGATATCCTACAATGTATATGTGTGTCTATATAACATGCGACAACCCCAAGAATCAAGACCCTATAGAGGTAGAGGAGGGGAAGGACGCGACGGTTTACACGAGAGAGCGCACGGGGAGCGTGCACATCAGAGGGGAAGCGTTCATCGTTGCCATTGCCATCATGGCGGTGGACGTACCGCACCGCCACACTGTCGCCTCCTCCGCCCTTTCGCCTCGCCTCAATGATTGTGGTCATGGTCGCCTCCTGTCCGACTGCGTTTCGGAGGGTAAGAGACCAGACTCCGATCTCGGCCGTGCAGTGTAAGGGAAGTCCAAGCTAGGCCAGGCTTGGTTCTAGACCAGGCTGAAACGAACACATATTTCAACTTAGGTCTAGATTTAAAACGGGCCACAACCATCCATCTGGAACGGGCCGTGAAACGGACCAATCCGGTGGAAACGAACGAGGCCTACATGGCAGCACCATGGATTCTGTCGGGGAGGGGAAGATGGAGCCTGAGCGCATGGCGCTTTGTGCCATGGAATAGGCTTAGTGGAGGATATATTTGTAAATTTACTCAATTCCTAACTTCACCTCAGGAAGTTAGAATTGAAAGCTTTGGTGGACCGAGGTAGTACCTCCTATTAATTAAGGTAACGTATGTTATGGAACCAGTTTGTTGTGAAAACCTCATGCAAACCACGATAAAAAAGTCTCATCTAAATTTACGAAATAAATCATACATGTAGATGATATGATGAATGTTCACATGTTGACCATGTGAACATTCAGAAGAAAACATCAACCGGTTCGTCAGGCTGTCAGGCTGATATCGAGTCTTTTACTCTTAACATTGACAAAAAATGCAGCTCACAATAATGGAACGTTTGGTTTGGAGAATCAATATGAAGTGATGCATCCATCAATCCATCATATGTTCATCCCTTGTGTGATGAAAAGTTAATAGTTACATGCATGTGAGATCATCATTTGCCCTGGCAATCCCTTATTTCAGCGTTAATGTTGATTCCGTTCTAGGAAACTTCGAAATGGGTAATCACAGGCACTACTGATACGGAAGTCTTCATGTATATATCGTGAGGAATGCATGTATATATCGTGAGGAATGCATCAGGTTCCTAACTTCTTCAGACTTGCTAAAGAAAATGGGCCGGGAATCTTTTGGATATTCAGAATTGTAGTCTGAGAAGCAATGACAAGACCTACCTGCGTATAGAAAATTAGCATCGAGAAAACTTATGGACAAACGCGAGATCTGACTCTGAAAGGTCTTGTTAACAGAAAGAACGGCGTGAATTAGGGGATATTTCGGAATTCTGTCACCAAAAGCAGTGAATTGTCGAAAGCGAGATAAGCAAGGCTGACTGAAGTAGGTGCTGAATGACTGTTGAGTGAGACATCCATGTGAGGGTTTGACTTAAAATGGGAAGTCTGATATTTTGGACTAGGGCTATATGTTTGACCAGTGAAAGGGACTGCATTATGTCCTGATGATGACCATATGAGTTGTACCAGAAACATGGAAAATATAATCTGCTCAAAGCCTCAAACTGGTTGAACAAATGTGGGTGGTCATAAAACAAGAGCAGGCAATGACCTTTGGCAGTTAACTGACCAAGAGTTGGAGACTTGCCCTGGAGGCTCAGGCTGTCAACATTCAGAATGCCAAACAACAAGCAAACATGCTTGGCCTAACACATTTCAGCATCAAGATAAGATTCCTCAACCGGCCACCAATTACACAACAGAACAGATTGGGACAAAGCTTTTGCTCCGCACAAGTCTGAAGTTACAATAACACGCATGAAAACCATGGACAAATTAATAGGGCACAATGCAATGCAGCAACACCAATCCTAACTCATCCTCTTTGGATTGCATCAAGAATAATCACACCACACTAATCCATCTAGTAGTAAAGTAATCATCCCATACAGACAGGTACAGTAGAAAACAAACTTATTAAATAAATGACATTATTATGCTCTGGACGACGACATCTCTTGCCCTTGCTGGTGGAGGTTGCCCTGGTACTTCGGGTCTCTTCGGACGATGCGCTTCCAGTACCAGTGCTTGTCGAAGAGCATCCAGATCTCCTCGATGGGCACCTGCTTGGTCTCCGGCAGCAGGAGGACGACGAAGATGGACATGACGACGATGAGGGACGCGAAGAGCACGAAGACGCCCCCCAGCGGAGGTGGCACAGCGCGGCGAGGAAGCACTGCGCCACGGCGGCCGTCCAGAAGAGGTTGACGCACACCACCACGCTCTGCCCCGCCGACCGCATCTCCAGCGGGAACAGCTCGCTGGGCACCAGCCACCCCAGCGGGCCCCACGACCAGCCGTAGGCCACCACGAAGAGGCAGATGGCCACCACCAGCACCGTGCTCACGCCCTTGCTCAGCTCCTCGCCCTTGCCGAACTTGAGCGCCAGGATCACGGCCACCACCACCATGGAGGAGATCATCTGGATGCCCGCCTCGATGAAGAGGAACCGGCGGCCCAGGCGGTCGACGGTGACCATGGAGATGAGCGCGCCCACGACGAGCATGGACCCCGTGATGATGGACGAGTAGAGCGCCGCCGAGGAGCCGAAGCCGAGGCTCTGGAAGATGACGGGCGAGTAGAAGAGGATGGAGTTCATGCCCGACAGCTGCTGGAACGCCGGGATGCCGAGCGCGCCGATGACGAGCTGCGGCCGGTTGCGCACGGCGAGCAGGTTCCGGAACGTGCCCTTCACGGCGCGCGCCGCGTCGCTGGCCTCCTTGAGGTCCTCGAACTCGGCGTCCACCTTGTGTGCGTGCGCGCACCTTCTCCAGCACGCGGCGGGCCTCCTCCAGGTGGCCGCGCTCCACGAGGCTGTTGGGCGTCTCGGGGAGGAAGAGCGCGCCGACGAAGATGGCCGTGGCGGGGCCCATGGCGAGCCCCAGCGAGAGGCGCCACCCCACGGGTGCAGGCGGTCGGTGAAGTAGTTGATGACGTCGGCGACGAGGATGCCGAGGCAGGTGGTGAGCTGGAAGAGCTGGTTGACGGCGCCGCGGATGCGGTAGGGCGCGATCTCCGAGAGGTAGAGCGGCACGGCCTGGTTGCCGAAGCCGATGCCGACGCCGAGGAGGACGCGGCCCACGATGAGCATGGCGATGTTCATGGCGGCCGCGTTGATGGCGCCGCCCAGGAAGAAGCTGGTGGCGCCCACCATGATGCTGGCGCGGCGGCCCCGGCGCTTGGTCACGTACGAGGCGCCGAAGGTGGAGACGAGGCCCGCGAAGTAGAGCGACGAGGTGAAGAGCGTCAGCACCTGGTTGTCGTACTTGCAGTAGTCCGTCTCGTGGAGGTGCGCCTGCTTCCGATGGTACACGTCCGGGAAGAACTTCTTCAGAAAGTCGTCCATGGAGGTCACGCCGCCTGCAAATACAATCATATCGATCGCCATGGAGTTCGTTCGAGTCAGGAACACCAGGAAGGAGACATTGAACTTTTTTTTCTATTGCTCTCTCTGTGCTTTGAAATGTATATCAGACATGTTTTTCATTTCATAATGATTACAAATAAAATGCTTTATTTCAAAAAAGGGCTAATTTTTAGTGATGTCACTTGCAGAAGTGCGGTTGAGCTGATCTGTACTCCACGAAACAGAGTCTACATCCGTACTGAAAATGAGAGTATATGGATGAGACGAAACAAATTTGGTAATGGTTGTCAACAACAACAACCATCAACCATTTTTCACACATATGGGTGGGTTGATGAGTTGTAAAGCTGTTCTCCTTCCTCGTGGATGACACGAGATGGAGACATCATAATCTCCGTCTCCGATTCCTGCGATGCTTTGGTCTAAACAATCAATTCATTTTCAGTGCAAAGCATTCAACCATGATGGAGACCATCCATGAAATTCGGATCAAACAACATTTCGCCACCAGCTTTTCTAAATATGCTAGTATTGCGTAAACTTTTACACAATATATATAATAAAATGATGAGCAAGAGATGAGAATCATGAAACGCTGACAAGAATTGCATTTCTATTTCTACAAAAGACGGCCAGATCATTTCCAAGAAACAAGAACTGAATTGAACAAAACGGACTACGGAAAACAACAGGGTACGTATGAAGAATTGCAAGAAGAAAGAGAAAGGGATACTGACTTGAGACTCCGAGGTCATAGCCGAAGAGGGATCCGCCGAAGGAGCCGACGATGCAGGCGAGGATGAAGTAGCCGGTGATCTTTCCCTCGTAGAACTCGGCCCTCCCGCCGGCCGCCCCGCCGCCGCCAAACCCGCCGGCCATCCCTGTCTCCTCTCCTCTACTCCTGACAGACCGGAGAGAAGCAGGAACGCCCTCGCTCTCACTTCTCTTCGGAGTTGAGACGACGCCCACCTTACGTACTCAGACTCTCTTCCCTGAAAGGAGGAAGAAAGAAATAGGCAACTGAGGGGGGAGGAGGGAGATGGAACGGACGACGGCGACGGAGAAGGAGAGGGAGAGGGAAAGAGAGAGGGCAAAACCAAATCAGTGAGGAGAGCGCACACAAGTCAACAGCGGCGAGTCAAGAAACTGACAAGGGAGGAGAAGAGAGCCAAGACAAAAAACGACATCACTATCGATCGCTGAACAGAAGATATACTCTACCTCCTCTGTTTCTTGGACCAGCTCAGGAATACGTGCTGTGCCTAGTACAATATTCAACGCCAGGCCAGATAACTGAAGATTAGGTGACTAATGAACAAGGATCTATCGCCGGATTGGTTCCGCTGCTCGGGACCAAGAAGCCAGCCAGCCCCAGCGGCGATCCAATCTGCCGCCGCCGTGCCCGTGCCCGTGCTGATCTGGTTGGCAGCTCAGCTCGCAGAGGAACCCAACCCCCGGGTCTCCAGCTACCTGCCAGTCAGCCACTGCCCGCTGAGTGCTGGCTGGGGATATCATGTCCGATGACGGACGAGTGGTTCCTCGCGTCCCACTGCAACTGTAACTGCAACTGCATGCAGAAAACGTCCTTATCCGGTCCAAGGACGTGTCCGAGTTTTCAGCATCTGCAAAATCTGGGACAGAGGTCGACACCGTTGAATGGAAAGGCACATACTGATACTCTCCGTTGAACAACGGAACACTTGCTACAGGCTCCAATTCAACTACTCCTAATGTACGTAGTACCGGTAAGAGTTTTAGCTGGTCTTTTTAAATTTACATATGCCTAGCTCAATATACACAAACCTAGCAATAGCATTAACCACACACCTCTAGAGTTCTAGAGTAACAATAACAAGATACTACTGTCATACTTATTAGAAGACAATGGATGATCGATAGGATCAATGACTGAATTGTATTAACTTGTTTATGACAATGTACAGAGGTCAGAAATATATACAAGGCCTTAAAGGCCGAACCGGTGCCTCTTGAACCGGTGGCTTGCCACCGACATAAGTACCCTAAAGGGCCTAATCGGTTTGTCATGATCCAAAATTGGGTCAGCCCCGGAAGGGCTAGAAGCGCCGCCGCCCACGAGGGGGCGGGGCGCGTGCGGGGGCGGGGGGCCGGCGCCCCCGCCGCCACCGCCGCCTCCCTCCTCCCCCGAGTCCAACTCTACTTCGCCTTCAAGTTAGGATTATCTTAGAATTTTTGGTGTGTAAAAGGGAATATTTCAATCTATAAGGAAGGCCCTTATTAGGAAATAAATAAATATTGATTGTAAAGGTATTCCGATCGTATAAGAAACTTTATAAAGAGATTGCTTAGATTACAAGTCCCACTAGCCGGGCTATATAAGCAAAGGCATGTAATCTCTTTTGGGATAAGCAAGCAATAAAAATAGTTCATACCTATCTCGCTCTCCGCCCTCCACCGCCGCCATCGCCCAAGCGCCGCCGCCTCTACAGCTTGTACCTGCCGCCGCCCCGGCCACATACGCCCGCCTCCGCCACGGTCCTCCGCTCCTCTGCTGCTCGTCGCGCCGCCGCCGGCCGCCGTCGTCGGAAATTCAAATTTCCACGCCATCTTCTCCGCCTCAACGGCCGACGATAGGGTGTCGGCTCCGGCCCAATCTAGTGGGTCCCGGCAACACCGGTATCCGGAAACCGGGACGATTCCCACCACCCATGGCTTCCGAGATGAAGGAGTTCACCATGGCGCCAAGGCGCTCCTCGACGACAAGATCGCGCCAAGATCGCCGGCGTTTCGACGAGATTGAGACGTGTCGCGCCCCGCATGGAGTACGTCCCCGCATCGCCTCGAGGACTTCCCCATGCTCGACGACCACGCCGGGAGGAGAGCCCTACGCGCTACCGCCGCCGCCGCACAGGGCGCCTCCAGGCGCCGCCCGCCGTCGCCCTCCCCGCCGTGGCCCCCGCCGACGGCTCCGATCCCGCCATCCTCCCGAAAGAGGATGCCGACGCTGCACGCGACGCCGACCGCCACATCGACGCCATCGCCGAACACCGCAAAGACCGGCCGCACTCTCTCCCCGACACCGGCGACCGCAGACTCCCCAGCCAGACGGCGCCACCCGCGGCGCCCGCCCCGGGGCGCCAACCGCGGCGCCCAGTCCGTGGGTGCCACCCGCCATCTCACACCCCTCTCTACATGACACGTCCAAGTCTAGGAGTACGACGGCACCGACAACCCGGACCTGGGATACGGAAGCTGGAGCTCTTGTTCGAGCTCAACTTGGACATCGACCCTGACTACTACGTGTGGTATGCTGCCCCTTCCACCCGACGTAATCTTTGCAGCCGGTTCCTCGATCCGTCCGGAGGAGGTCCCCGCCGAGTGGGACAAGTTCACACGCCGCCTCGTGACGCGACTTCGGACCCCCGTCATCTTCGACACTATGGGGGAGCACGCACCGCCTTCCCAGGAGGCAAGCCGGGCGATTACATCACCGCCTTCGAGAGCTATGCACTACGCATGGATCTTGAGGGACACGCCATCGTGTCGGCCTCTTCGTCGGAGGCCGCGTGGACACGCCGCACGACACTCGAAAGTGGTTCGAAAGCCTCGTTCGATGGAGGAGGCCACCGACCTTGCCCGCCGCTACAACGACGACGAGCCCGCCGACGCCGAGCAAGGCGCCGGTGTCGACCAGGCCGGCCACCACGACGACCCCGTGACATCGACAAATGACATTGCAGCGTCCCCGGTTGACCGCGATGCCGCCGGCCGCCAGCGCCTTGCCGCCGCGCGATGGAAGACATCGACGGGTCGACGACTAACGACATGATTGCCGAGCTTCACTTGGCCACGACGACCAACAAGGAACTCGTGGATCATCGCCAACGCCATCGAAGTTACGGGCAACCACGCCTAGTGGAGCCTCCACTATGGCATCATGAGGTACTTCCACCGCTACTACATCCTTGCCGCTTCGAGCTTCTCCGTGACTTCCGGCGGAGGAGAACGCACCACTACATGGCGTGGCAAAGGGCTTCCACCTTCCTAACCGCCCAAGGGAAGATCAGGCGTTCCCGGCCGCGTCCCTCCTACTACAGGCGTGCCGACGACGTCGTGGTCGTGGCGCCACCGCCATCCTCTTCGACAACAACGGCGACGTCTTCTTCCGCGATCGACAACGCCACCGTCGACGCAAAGATGGACGGGAGAGAACTAGCTGGGGCGCCCGTCCCGCACGCCCAAATGACCTCCTCTACGGCCTCCTCCGACTTCACCTCCTCGCCTCCTACGCCGCCGACATGTCCATCGCAGCAGCTCCACACAAAGGTGACAAGGTCGACGACCTACGCCACACGTCCGCTCCCCGACACGCCGATGCTCGAGCCGCCGGGCACCCCGCTCCGTCATGCACCGTGCATGGGCGGAACGCCCACTTCGTGCAGCCTCCGCCCGAGCTTCAAGTTCAAGATCTATTTCGGCGACCTCCACCCGACTTCTCCTTCGCCGACAAGGACGCCAAAGATCTCGCAACGACGACAACGACAAGTCGGGCCCTCTCGTCTCTACTCGGGCCGCATTGTCACTTCACCACACTCGTGCCCTTCGCCAAGACTGTGGGTTACGGCATCACGTGGATGCGCCGCCCGTCGAACGGTGGGGAAATATCATGACCCAGACTGGGCCACCCGGAAGGGCTAAAAGGGCCGGGCCGCCGGCCCACGAGGAGGCCAGGCGCGCCCAGGCAGTGGCCGACGCCTCCCTCCTCCTCGAGTCCAACTCTACTTCGTCTTCAAGTTCGGATTATCTTAGGATTTTGGTGTGTAAAAGGGAATATTCTAATCTATAAGGAAGACCCTTATTAGGAAATAAATAAATATTACTTGTAAATGGTATTCCAATCGTATAAGGAAACCTTATAGACAGTTGCTTAGATTACAAGTCCCACTAGCCGGGCTATATAAGCAAAGGCATGTAATCTCTTTGGGGATAAGCAAGCAATAAAAATAGTTCGTATCTATCTCGCTCTCCAACCCTCCACCGCCGCCCCTGCCTGCTTGGCCACCGCCGCCCCTCTTCGCCGCCGCGCTTATCGCCGCCGGCCTACGCGCGTCACAAGCGCCCTTGCCTCCCCGCCACGGCTCCTTCGCTCCCGCTGCCGCCGTGCCGCCCGCCGCCCGCCATTGTCGGGAAACTACAGCCCCTATGCCATCTTCTCCACATCAACGGCCGACGATCGGGTGTCGGTTCCGGCCCAATCTAGTCGGGTCCTCACACGGTTACTATGTCAAATTTGGCTAAAATTATTGAAAAAGTTATAAAGATTTGTGATATCAAATAAGTATATTAAAAATATAATTAATTAGGATTATAATAATAATTAGTTGGCATCATAAATGCTATTATTTTATCACATAAATTTGATCAACTTGATATTCTTTGGCGCCATATTTTTATGATGACTTGTAATTTGAGACGGATGCATCACCGCTCAAGATATACACGGAGCTACCAGAACACCCCCTCGTGTTACTATTACTAAAACGTGACATGTCATCATGATCATTGCAAAGCATGCATGTTTAACCCACCATGTCTTGCATTGAACTAAAATGAGTTTATTTTATGTTTGGTTTTAGTCGTCGGTCGAAAAAGACGCGAGAGGAATTAGAATCCGAAGTTACCCCCTTGTCGGAAACCCTAATTTCTAAACCCTAGTTTGTCCCTCTTTCTTTATTTCAAAATTTATCAAGAATTTGAGGGTGGTCACAAAAGTGAAATGGTAGAGTTTTCAAAGTTGAGCAAAGTTGGTATTTTGAGTTTTCAAAGTTTAGTTCAAAATTTTAAGGTAATTTTGAATTCGACAAAACCCTTTTTACCCCCTTTTTCCTTATTTCAAAATCTAGGCAAAATTTGACAAAACTTCCAAAAGCTAGTTTGCATATCTTGTTTTGATGAACAAAAGATATGTACAAAGTTTTTCAAGTTTCTATATAATTTTAAAAGTAATTTTGAAATCAAATTTCTTACTTTTTGACCCCATTTCAAAAAGTCCAATTTCGAGGCCGAATTTGAAAATGTCCCAATTATGAAATTTGTAGATCTTGAAATTTTAAGCAAACTTTGTTTTTGGAAATTTTTGAGTTTAGTTCAAATTTTGAAAGTAATTTGACAAAACCGAGTTAGGGTTTGGATGCTACAATCATCGGCCCTATGGTCGGCCGCCACCGCCGCCGCCAAGCGTCATAGCCGCCGTCCACCGCCGTCCTCTCGCGAAAACCGACAAAGCCGAGGAGCTTCGCGACGTCAGCCGCCCACCGTCCGACCTCCCCCCTCTTATAAATAGGACGCCGAGGGTCGCCGTTTTCTTCTTTTTTGAAAACCGCCGCCGCCGAAATCGCCGCCGTCCCGCGCTGCTTGTTTGTCGCCGCCCTCCATCTCTCACCTAACCGCTTGCGGCAGAGCACCGCAAATCGCCCACGCTTCATTTGAGCCTAGACCGACAGACCTCTCATCGCCGGAGTCATCCTCGCTGCCGTTTTTCCCCGCCGCTTCGCTGAGCCGCCGCCAAGTCACCCCGGGTCGCCCGGCCGATTCGGTGAGCCGAGGCGAACTAGTTTGCGTTACGCGTTGCCTTGACGCCGTGGTCATGAACGACTCGTTGGTTTTCACGCTTGGAGCCCCGACGCACGGAACATCGTGTCCGAGCCGCCGCCGCGCCGCCGCCGCCGGCAACCCATCTCTCGCCTTGCCCTTGACGCAACCAAGCCTTGTTCCAAGTCCGCGGTGAGCTTCTAGCCACGCCTCCTTTTCGTTTTTCATTTGGTCCATCGCCGACGCCGAACGCGGCCGCGCCGCCGGCGTGAGCGCCGCCGTCGCCGCCGCCGGGCGAGCACATCCCGCCGCCGGCCAAGGATCAAGCATCAATGCAGCCGGGCCCGTTATCGCTCACCGGGGCGGCCCAACACTGCTCCAACGGGCCGCTCGCCATCGCTCAAAGCAGGCCGGTCCATCATGCACGCAGTAACAGGCCATGAACAGTGCCAGGCCGTGCACGCATCGGGCCGATTCAACCCGAAACCCTTTTTCATTTATGAAATGTTTTATTCAATTTCATTTATTTGAATAGTGTCTCGATTTTCCAAATTTCATATAAATTCAAATATGGGTTCTAAAATCATGAAAATTTTTGTCTAGCCTTCCCATCATATTTTCTATCTAGGAAAATTATGAAACTTGAATTTTAAATAGTTTGGGAATGGTTTAAAAATACAAATTTTAATTGAAAATGCATCTTCCTGGATTTTTAATAATTATTTTATTTATCCAAAAATCATGAAAATTAGTTTGACACTGTTTTATGACATGATCTATCTGTACAAAATTTTTGAGCTTGTTTAAAGAAAGTTAAAATATTTATTATTTTATGCTCTATTATTTTATGTGTTAAATAAATTGTTTAATGTTTTATAACCTAGGGTTTTGGGTGAATTTTGGATTGATTTATGAACCTTAAACCATACCACTATCAAATGGTCCTTGAGAACTCCTTAGGCAATGGTGATGATATCTCGTAGAGTAGTTCAACAAGTTGGTTTTGTTGGATTGCAACTTTATCGTGAAGGAAAGTTGTACTCAAGTGTTTATCGTTTCATGCACTCTCACGCATCATGTTTATTTACACGGCATCATGTAAAGCATATATTATTCTTTTCAGTATAGTGAACGAAGGTGATCGAGAGATCGTCGATCAAGCTTCCGAAGAGGGTTTTCTTGTTGATCCGAAGTTCGATTATTGTGATCCATCGCCGAGTCGGGTTATTTAGCCAACCAAGGCAAGCCCCGGTTACATTAAAACCCTTCCTTGATGTTTTAAAAGCTTTATACCACTTAATGTTTATGATATATTGCATTAAGTAATTAGGAGTTGAGTGATAACCTAATTCTTTGCACTTTCATCCTTGTTTATTGCTATACCATTCTTGTTAACCTTGTTTAATTTCGAAAATGCTTAGTGATGCTTAGCCATGCTTAATTAGTTAGACTTTTTGAGTCAAAATGTGCTAAGTTTTCAATCATAGCCCGAATGGGCAGTTGTTGAGAAAGGATGCTATGTTATGAAACCATATTGGAATATGGTGTTTAACTTGAGACCTAAGGGTAATTTGCACCGAGAATGGAGTCTCGATGTAGTATTTCCGGCTTGTCGATTAAGGACCGCTCGTTGTAAGCAATGTGGACGAGACTTTGGAACGCAAACTGCGCCGAGGTCTTTTGACCAATGGCACGTCCTGTCAGGGCGTCGCCCGGACAGATCGAAACTAGTACTTGACCACATACTCGGAAAGCCCGATCTCGGGTGTCAAATCGGAAACGCATAACCGCGCACTAGGAGTGGAGAGATGGCGGAGTAGCGTGTACACTCGTGGGTTAAAGTCCTGGATGCCTGTGGGTTAGATTCCCCCGGTGTGAGGTGTACTGTGCTCTCGGGTGGCGTAGGACGCGGTTCCGTTTTGAGTATCCAAGAAATGGTTGATATATGCAAGCTTAGGTGCTACATATGTCGTGTGGAAAGAACTCCCCTACTGGGTTAATCGATTTTGAAATCGCCGTGTTTCTGGACATGGAGACTCGGTTTCCCCTTACATCGTAGATTAATTATGAAACTATGAAGAGATGGAATAAGTGATGGAATATCTACGAAGTGTGTGCTCTAGTATAAGATCACCTAGAGTAGGTGAGAAACTAAATTGGGATTAAAATATTGAAAGTAAGGATTCATTACTAGTAAGCTTTTCTGCAAAAAAAAATCCTTGACTCTTGCTAAAAGCCTTACCTTGAATCCTAATAGACCAACATTCCTGAGTCTTCTCCTATTTTTCTTTAGTCGGGTAAGTCTTGTTGAGTACTCCCGTACTGGGGTTTGTTAACCCATGTTGCAGGACCAGGTAGTCATGTCTGCACTGGACCTTGTTGTATGACGATCCATCAAGAGGATAGTGACGATGAGTGAGAAGTGAGACCCGTGGGCAGGGTCTGTTAGTGTAAGATATGTAATAAACTTTCTGCTACTCCTACTTATATATTGTAAAACTTGTTTTAGATAAATGGTTGTAAAATTATTGTAATATAAATCTTCCCGCTGTTTTTACACCGATTATGTATGAAAACCGTTGTAATACTTGCAATGACCTCGTGAACGGATCCTGGTTGGAATAGTTAATAGTACTTTTCAGGTTATGGGTGCACATATGTGGCTATTAAATGTCGTTGTACCGATAATTAGTAGTACATGTGGGCCCTATAATTTGAAGGTTCTCATTACCGCATCGAGCCTCCGTTACTAGTGTTTACTTGTAGCATTACTTTTACAAAACTTCAAAAGGATTTGGGTCAAATTAATTTTGTTCTTACTTTGGTCCAAATTGCTTATCCTCTTATCTTATTCTATTGAAAAACTTTCTTATCCTACTTCAAAGGGATATAAGTGGAGTAGCATTATATATTGCCTTACTTACAAAATCTTTTAATGTATAAGTGCTTATTGTTTGTTACGTAGGTTCGATTCATGCATCATGTTTAAATCACTTGTTAATGTTTACCTTCCCTTTAATGTGGTTTGGGTTAAGTAGTATCAACCCTATTCTTGCTAACCTTTAGATCCTCCTACCTGAATCTTGGTAATCTGATCATAACCATTCTACAGATGGCCCGTACTAAAAAGACTCCTAGGAAGAAGACAGACCAAAAGGCGTCCCTCGTCACCAGCTTGCAAAGAAGAAATGATCCTGAAGCAAGTACCACCATACTAAAACTCATGAAGGAAGCAAAGAGCAAGCCCAAGAAAGATCCACAAGAAGAGATTGAGCACTGACCAAAGAATTGGATCAAGCTACCGTGAGATAGATGCTTTGATGCAATTCAAATTGAAAACCGCAAGTCGAGTTGGAGCGACACACTCAAGACTACGGAAAAATGTAGTCAAGCCTTGATTGAGACGGTCCACGAGAAGACGGAGCTTCAAAGATCGCAGGATCATCTAATTCAAGATAATCGAGAATTTAGTAGCTTATGCGATTCAACCGAAGCTCAAGAAGTCAATCTGAATGTACAAATTCAGCATATGAATGATCTCCTCAACCCAAATCACCAACCCCAGTGCAAGAGAAGATGATTTGGGTGTAGTAATCCAAGAGGATGTGGAAAAAGAGGAAGATCCGAAGAAGTGGAGCCTTTACGTTAGTGACAATGAGTCAGAGAATGACCTTTGAGTAGGAACAAGATTTTTGTAGAATATGTAACATAGCCTTGTTTAATAGTAAGCTACTTAGATGAGCCTTGGGTAGACACAGAGTGGGAACCTTGTTTTATGAATAAGTTATTTGTGTTTGTTTCGGTTTGTATTTTCTTTTGAAGTTTAATAAATCTGGTTGGGTGATATATAGTTTTGTATTAAAAAGCAGATGTCGTAAGACAACAACAATACCAAACCCCGTAATAGGAATGACATTCTAAACCCTCCACCCAGCCCAACTAACCCGGCCGATGCTATTGCGGCTTTGGTTCAAGCCACCACGAGAACTCTCGCCCGATACGAGAAGTGGCTCGCCAGAATCGAATAATCATCGTGGCAACAGAGATCGACATGATCATCGATGAAACCTCCTACCCGGACTTTATCGCCACTAAACCTCCTTTTCCAACAAAGCCGATGAACCCCTAAAGGTAGATGATTGGCTCGCACAATGGACCGTAAATTTGAGTTGATTACCGCGACCGAATACCAAAAGCCATATTTTGCAGCCCAACAACTCCGCAATGCAGCTGGAGCTTGGTGGAAAAAACTTAAAGCCGAAAGCGGCCAAATAGGCATCGATTACTTGGACTGAGTTCAAAAATGCTTTTCGAGCTCATTTTATTCCTAAGGGAATAATGGCTAGAAAGCTAGATGAATTCTCGCCCTAAGATAAGGAGAAGAGTCGATAATGCAATATGTTGGGAAATTTAACCATCTGTCACAATATGCCGTAGCCCATGTAGATACTGATGAAAAGAAGAAAAATTGGTTCATTCGAGGTCTCAACCCTAGACTGCAAGCCATGATGAATGTGCGAGACACGGATACTTATCACGAGGTAGTAAATATGGCTATCTCTTCAGAGGAAAAGTATCGTGTTCTCCAGGAATATGAGAATAAGGAAAGTCAGGGGAAGAAAAAGTTTAGTGGATCTTCTGGTGGTAAAGCAAAACGCCCAAAGATTTCTTATCATCCTGTGAACCACAATCGTCCATTCTATCGTCCCGCATATCAACAAAGGCAAAGAACCCTATATTAAACCTCGCCAGAACTCCATATTATCCCCGTCGGCCGAAAGTGCCCCGAGCATTCGCCCTCCACTTCCTCCAAACCACAATTATACTTGTTTTAATTGTGGAAAGACTAGTCATATGGCTCGGGAATGCCCCAATCCCCCCACAATATAATCCTAGTTACCAGGGAGTTTACTCAGAATCCTTGGCAAACTCAAAAGAGAAAAGATCAGAAGGGAAAGGGTGAGAAGAAAACCGGGAAGGTGTATTACACCAGTGTCGAGGAGATACCTACGGGAGAACCAATCATGATGGGTATGTTCCCTGTCAATAAACACCCCGCAGTAATATTATTTGATTCCGGTGCATCACATACATTTATCAGTAGAGCATTTGTGATGAAACATGAGATAGCTATTGGGAAAATGAAAGATGAATTCATTATACACTCACCCGGGGGACGCATGAGTACTAAAGAAGTGGTATACCGGATCCCCATAACATTAGGTGGATATGATTTCCCCACCAATATGATAGTTCTAAAGGATCAAGAAATAGATGTGATCCTTGGTATGAACTGGCTGTACTGCTATGGTACTATTATAGACACTTTCAATAGAACTATCAAAGTAAAGTTACCTGAGGAAAATTATGAACTCCTTATTCAACTTCCAATTGTAAAGAGGGCAATTGAAAAAGTATGTGCAACTTGTGTTAAAGAGATCAAAGACATCCCAGTAGTATCGCGAAGTTTCCGGATGTATTTCCGCATGATTTACCCGGGACTACCACCGGGAGAGAGATGTTCGATTCAAAGATAGAATTGAAACCGAACGCTCCCATCTCGAAAGAGCTTACGAAATGGCACCAAAAGAATTGGCCGAAATGAAAACTCAGTTACAAGAATTATTAGAAAAAGGGTTTATTAGACCAAGTTCTTCACCTTGGGGATGTCCAACCATTTTTGTGAAAAAAAGAAGGATCGGACTTTGAGAATGTGTATAGATTATCGTCCACTTAATGAAGTGACGATAAAAACAAGTACCCTCCGCCTGGATTGATTTACTCTTTGATCGATTAGTCGGAGCTAAAGTCTTTTCCAAGATTGATTTGAGATCGGGGGTATCATCAAATCGAGGATTAAACCCGAAGATATTCAAGACCGCATTTACCACCGATACGGTCTTTACGAATATTTGGTTATGTCCTTTGGTTTAACAAATGCCCCGCTCATTTCATGTACTTGATGAATACAAATGTTTATGTCGAAATTGGATAGTTCGTGGTGGTATTTATTGATGATATCCTTATCTATTCCAAGAATGAAGAAGAGCATGCGAGCATCTCGTAATAGTTTTGAAACGATTGAGAGACCATCACCTATATGCTAAATTTAGTAAGTGTGCCTTTTGGTGAAAAGAAATACAATTCTTGGGTCATGTGCTATCATCGGAAGGAATTGCCGTTGACCCAAGCAAAGTTAAGGATATCCTCAACTGGAAACCACCAACGACTGTTCATGAGGTCCGTAGTTTCCTTGGAATGGCGGGATATTAACGTCGATTCATTCCTGACTTCTCCAGAGTAGCAAAGCCTATCACAGAGTTGCTAAAGAATCAGACCAAGTTTGCTTGGTCACCAGAGTGTGAGCAGGCTTTTCAGACATTAAAGAAAGCATTAACCACTGCACCAGTGTTGGCACAACCAGATATAGAAAAACCATTTGACGTCTATTGTGACGCATCTGGTATTGGTATTGGTTGTGTGTTGATGCAAGAAGGTAGAGTTATTGCTTATGCATCACGTCAACTAAAACGACATGAAGAGCATTATCCAACCCATGATCTAGAGTTAGCAGCAGTGGTCCATGCTCTAAAAATCTGGCGTCATTATCTGTTGGGTAATACTTGTCATATTTATTCAGATCATAAAAGTCTGAAGTATATCTTTACCCAGTCAGACTTGAATATGCGTCAGAGAAGATGGCTAGAGTTAATCAAAGACTACGACATAGAAGTGCATTATCATCCTGGAAAGGCAAATGTTGTTGCCGATACACTCAGTCGAAATCCTCAGTGTAATTGTCTTACAGCAAATATGAGGGATAAAACTCTATGTCAGGAGCTGGAGAAAATGAATATAGGGATTGTGGAACATGGAATAGTAACCAATGCTACCATTGAATCAACCATCAAAAATCAGACTATTGATGCTCAGAGAATAAGCAAAGGCATAGCACATATCAAAGAAAAAGTTAGAAGTGGAAAACCCACTTGTTTCAGAATTGATGAGGCAGATGTGTTATGGTTCAAAGATCGTCTGGTGGTACCAAAGAATCCTGAGTTACGTCAACAAATCCTGGATGAGGCCCATCTGACCAGATATTCTATTCATCCCGGAAGTACCAAGATGTATCAGGATTTGAAACAAAGATTCTGGTGGACAAAAATGAAGATCGAGATTGCTAGATATGTAGCTGAATGTGACACTTGTCAGCGAGTAAAAGCTGTGCACATGAAAGCTGCAGGGCAATTACATCCTTTGCCTGTCCCCTCTTGGAAGTGGGAAGATATCAGTATGGACTTTATTGTCGGTTTACCCCGAACAACAAAAGGGTTCAACTCTATCTGGGTTATAGTTGATCGACTTACCAAGATAGCCCATTTTCTACTAGTAAAGGATAAGTATAAAGCAATAGATTATGCCAAGCTATATGTCCATCGAATTTTCGTTTACATGGAGCACCAAGGCAGATTGTAACAGATAGAGGTTCTTTGTTTATGTCCAAATTTTGGAAACAAATGCAAAAGTCACTTGGTACCAAACTAAATCATAGTTCAAAGTTATCATCCCCGGATAGCGGGACAAAATGTAAAGAGTTAATCGATTCTAGAAGACATGTTGAGAGCATATATTCTCAATTATTCGAAAAAGTGGGATGACTGTTTACCATTAGCGAGTTTGCCTATAATAATAGTTATCGAAAAGTATTCAAATGGCAACGCTTTGAAGCTCAGATGGTCGCAGATGTAGAACCCCATTACATTGGTCGAACCTGGAGAAAGATGGTTCTACCGGAGTAGATCCGTAAATGAAGCCGAAGAAAAAGTGAGATTTGTGCAAGATAAATTAAAAGTGGCACAATCTCGACAAAAAGAGTTATGCGCATAAAAGGCGAAATTTTTGGAATTTGAAGTGGGGAGTTACCTATATTTGAAAGTGTCGCCCATGAAAGGAGTAAATCGCTTTGGAATTAAAGGTAACCGGCACCTCGATACATCGGTCCATTTCAAATCTTGGAAAACGTGGACCGCTTGCCTATCGACTCGAATTGCCGTAAAGATTATCGCCAGCTGCATGATGTCTTCCATGTATCTCGCTTGAAGAAATGCCTACGAGTACCGGATCGTGTGGTTGATTTCAAAGAAGTTAAATTAGAACCCGATCGACCTACTCAATATCCTATTCGGATCCTAGATCGAAAAGCTCGAGTCACCCAGAAAGCAGAACTATCGATGGTACAAGATCCAATGGAGTCAACACTGGAAGAAGAAGCTACTTGGGAATCGGAAGACTTTCTAACGGAAAATTTTTCCCAAATTCTCACTTCCATAACCCGTGTAAATGTAAGACCTCTTCTTGTTTTATAAAATAGTTTGAGATGTGTTTGCTTGACACATTTCCTTTGCCGTTACTAAACCCTAGGCTTCAAATCTCTGACGAGATTTCTTTGTTGAAGGGTCAGAACACCCCGGTGTTACTATTACTAAAACGTGACATGTCATCATGATCATTGCAAAAGCATGCATGTTTAACCCACCATGTCTTGCATTGAACTAAAATGAGTTTATTTTATGTTTGGTTTCATCGTCGGTCGAAAAGACGCAAGAGGAATTAGAATCCGAAGTTACCCCCTTGTCGGAAACCCAAATTTCTAAACCCTAGTTTGTCCCTCTTTCTTTATTTCAAAAATTTATCAAGAATTTGAGGGTGGTCACAAAAGTGAAATGGTAGAGTTTTTCAAAGTTGAGCAAAGTTGGTATTTTGAGTTTTCAAAGTTTAGTTCAAAATTTTAAGGTAATTTTGAATTCGACAAAACCCTTTTTACCCCCTTTTCCTTATTTCAAAATCTAGGCAAAATTTGACAAAACTTCCAAAAGCTAGTTTGTAGATCTTGTTTTGATGAACAAAAGATATGTACAAAGTTTTTTCAAGTTTCTATATAATTTTAAAAGTAATTTTGAATTCAAATTTTCTTACTTTTTACCACATTTCAAAAGTCCAATTTCGAGGCCGAATTTGAAAATGTCCCAATTATGAAATTTGTAGATCTTGAAATTTTAAGCAAACTTTGTTTTTGGAAATTTTTGAGTTTAGTTCAAATTTTGAAAGTAATTTGACAAAAACCGAGTTAGGGTTTGTATGCTACAAATCATCGGCCCTATGGTCGGCCGCCACCGCCGCCAAGCCGCGCCCCGCCGTCCTCTCGCGAAACCGACCGGCCGAGGAGCTTTATGACGTCGCTGTCACCCGTCCACCCCCCCTCCTATAAATAGGACGCCGAGGGTCGCCGGCTTTTTTTTCGAAACCGCCGCCGGAATCGTTCCGCCCGTCCCGTCGCTTGTCGCCGCCGCATCTCTCACCTAACCAGCTTGCCAGCAGCACCGCAACTCGCCCACGCTTCATTTGAGCCTAGACCGACAAATTCTCTCATCGCTGAGTCGCCCTCGCCGCTGTTTCTTCCTCGCCGCCGTGACCCCACCGCTGTCACCGATTCCTGAGCTTCGAGGCGAACTAGTTAGCGTTACCTGCCTTGACGCCGTGGGCGTGAACGACTCATTGGTTTTCGCGCTTGGAGCCTCGACATACGGGAACGTCGTGTCCGAGCCGCCCCGCCGCCGCCGCCCCATCAACCCATCTCGCCTTGCCCTTGACGCAACCAAGCCTTGTTCCAAGTCCGCGGTGAGCTTCTAGCCACGCCTTGTGCTTTTCATTTTCATCCACCCACCCTACGCCGGAACGCGCGGCCGCACCGCCGCGGAGCGAGCGCTGCCGTCGCCGGGCGAGCACATCCCATCCGCCAAGGATCAACAAAGAACCATACCACTATCAAATGGTCCTTGAGAACTCCTTAGGCAATGGTGATGATATCTCGTAGAGTAGTTCAACAAGTTGGTTTTGTTGGATTGCAACTTTATCGTGAAGGAAAGTTGTACTCACGTGTTTATCGCTTCATGCACCATCATGTTTATATACACGCATCATGTAAAAGCATATATTATTCTTTTCGTATAGTGAACGAAGGTGATCGAGATCGCCGATCAAGCTTCCAAGAGGGTTTTCTTGTTGATCCGAGTTCCGATTATTGTGATCCATCGCCGAGTCGGGTTATTTCGTCAACCAAGGCAAGCCCCTGTTACATTAAAACCCTTCCTTGATGTTTTAAAAGCTTTATACCACTTAATGTTTATGATATATTGCATTAAGTAATTAGGAGTTGAGTGATAACCTAATTGCTGCACTTTCATCCTTGTTTATTGCTATACCATTCTTGTTAACCTGCTTTAATTTCGAAAATGCTTAGTGATGCTTAGCCATGCTTAATTAGTTAGACTTTTTGAGTCAAAATGTGCTAAGTATTCAATCATAGCCCGAATGGGCGCTTGTTGAGAAAGGATGCTATGTTATGAAACCATATTGGAATATGGTGTTTAACTTGAGACCTGGCGGGTAATTTGCACCGAGAATGGAGTCTCGCAGTAGTATTTCCGGCTTGTCGATTAAGGACCGTTCGTTGTAAGCAATGTGGGATGAGAGACTTTGGAACGCAAATCGCGCCGGAGGTCTTTGACCAATGGCACGCACGCTGTCAAGCGCCGCCCCGACAAATAAACTAGTAATCGACCACATAGTCCCAAAGCCCGATCTCGGGGTGTCAAATCGGAAACGCATAAACCGCCGCGACCGGGAGTGGAGAGAAGGCGGGAGTAGCGTGTACACTCGTGGGTTAAAGGCCCGGATGCCTGTGGGTTAGATTCCCCCGGGTGTGAGGTGTACTGTGTTTCTCGGGTGGCGAGGGACGGTTCCGCTTTTGAGTATTCAAGAAAGGGTTGATATATGCAAGCTTAGGTGCTACATATGTCGTGTGGAAAAGAACTCCCCAGCTGGGTTAATCGATTTTCGAAATCGTCGCGCTTCTAACATGGAGACTCGGTTTCCCCCCTTACATCATAGATTAATTATGAAACTATGAAGAGATGGAATAAGTGATAGAATATCTACGAAGTGTGTGCTCTAGTATAAGATCACCTAGAGTAGGTGAGAAACTAAATTGGGATTAAAATATTGAAAGTAAGGATTCATTACTAGTAAGCTTTTTCTCGCAAAAAGAATCCTTGACTCTTGCTAAAAGCCTTACCTTAAATCCTAATAGACCAACATTCCCGAGTCTTCTCTATTTTTCTTTAGTCGGGTAAGTCTTGTTGAGTACTCCCGCACTCGTGGTTTGTTAACCCATGTTGCAGACCAGGTAGTCATGTCTCGCACTGACCTTGTTGTATGACGATCCATCAAGAGGATAGTGACGATGAGTGAGAAGTGAGACCCGTGGGCAGTGGTCTCGTTAGTGTAAGATATGTAATAAACTTTCTGCTACTCCTACTTATATATTGTAAAACTTGTTTTAGATAAATGGTTGTAAAATTATTTTAATATAAGTCTTCCGCTGTTTTACTCTGATTATGTATGAAAACTGTTGTAATACTCGCAATGACCTCGTAATCGGATCCCGGTTGGAATAGTTAATAGTACTTTTCAAGTTATGGGTGCACATACGTGGCTATTAAAGGTCGTTGTACCGATAATTAGTACATGTGGGCCCTATAATTTGAAGGTTCTGTTACACTACCATGGATATCCGACATTGATTTTTTTAAATCGAGAAGTTATTTCAAGAATCTTGGGGAGTCAAACAATCTCAAGTTTGACTAAAATTATAGAAAAAAATTATAAAGATATATGATATCAAATACTCCCTCCTGATGGTATTAGAAGTCGTTTAGGACAAATGACACGGTCTCAAAACACAACTTTGACCTCTTATTATTATAAAAATATTTATGGAGATGTGATATATGTATATTTTTATCAAAGTATTTTTAAGACAAATCTACTCATATAATTTTTACATTTATAAACTCAACAAGTTAAAAGTTATTGATGATTTATATTCCCGATGTTTGACCCAAACCTTGTCCAAAACGACTTCTAATACCATCCCTGAGGGAGTAAGTATTACTAAAAACACAATTAATTAGGGATATAATAATAATTAGTTGACATCATAGATGTTATTATTTTAACATATAAATTTGATCAAACTTGATATGCTTTGTTTCCAAATTCTTATAATGACTTGTGATTTGAGACCGATGCAAAGACTGTTCAAGATATACAACTGACATTGAATTTTTAAATCGAAGAGTTATTTCAAGAATCTTGAGGAGTCAAACCATCTCAAGTTTAACAAAAATTATAGAAAAAGTTATAAAGATATATGATATCAAATAAGTATACTAAAAATGTAATTAATTAGGGGTATAATAATAATTAGTTGACATCATAATGTTATTATTTTATCATATAAATTTGATCAAACCTGATATGCTTTGTTTCCAAATTTTTATAATGACTTCTAATTTCAGACCGATGCAGCACTGCTCAAGATATACACGGAGATACCGGTGACATTGAATTTTTAAAATCGAGGCGGAGACGGCCGTTTTGTTCTTTGCGACATGGATGGAGTTCACACGATGGGCGTGCGCTGTACCCTGCGAGTACGCTGCCAACATACACCAAGCTGCCCACTAGCTAGTTTGCTTACCAGACTCGATCTCACTTCTGTTGGTTTTTGTTTTAAAAAAAAAACTTCTGTTCTACATGTACAACTTCGTCTTCTCTTGTCTGTCACACAATTTCCTACGATTTCTTTCATACTCCCTGCGTTTCAAACGACGAGCCTTTTTAACACACATATAGCTTTAGTTTTGCGGTACTATTTATCTATGCCTATCTAACACTAGAACACGAGTAAGTTACAATCCCGGTTAGAAACCCCTTTAGTCCCGGTTTTTCAACCGGGATTGTCCATCCGACTAAGCGCACCCCCCCACCCCCAACAGTCCCGTTTGGCCAACCGAGATTAAAGGGACCTTTAGTCCCGGTTCATAATACAAACCGGGACTAACCGATTTCTAGGCCAGGCCTCCGTCTCCTCTTTTGTTTTAATTTTAATTTTTAATATTTGTTTTTGTTATTTCAGTTGATGTTACTTTGCGGTTACAAAGAGCTTCCCGTCAATTCAAGAGGTAGTTACACAAATAATAGTAATTTCAACAAAGTCACTACACACAGGACGTGACCATCTCCAAAGTTCATACAAGTCATTAGTTTAAACAAAGTCATTACACATAAGTTTGCAACCACTCAGAGCAGTTTCATTACATTATAACCAAGACTAACTCAAACTTCTAGAACTTCATGACGTCGGACCACGCACGAGGAGAAGTGCAGGTCATTGATTTCATACAAGCAAACAAAACTGATGTAGTTCAATGTATTTATTAGTGCACTCTCCTTTGCTTCACAAGACCGTTCACAAGGTCTACTCATTATAATGAGCAGTGGTCCATAATTTCCTCTAGTCACAATAATATTTTCCTGCATCCCCTCTCGCAGTCAAAATAGGTTCATCAAATTGCCATGTATAACCACCCAATTGATAAAAGTCTTGGTTTACAATGGCTTCATAAGTACAACCTACGTGTTTGTTTCTTGTCAAAAAAAAGCTGCGTATGTTAAGTCATACGCCTCCCTCTACAATGTTGAGAAAAAAAAGGTGGTAATTATCACAACATTGCATTTATATAAACATAACAATGAATCAAAATTTGTATATAAATCATGAAACTAATCACATCATTTATGTTGTTGGGATAAATAGATTCATAAAATATCGCAATATCATGGTGAAGGCCCACTTCCAAAGCTTTGATTCTAGTGGAGGAGTATGTTGGAATATTGTATCAATCCTTTCAAGTGCCTTCAAACATTCTTGCGCAACATATTTTTGCGCGCTAATAATGTGAATTTGGCCACTACCCATCCTAGAGATGTATAGAATTTGACCTTGTTGGTTACCTGCCCTAGCTAGAATGGCAAAACCAACTCTACATTTGAAATGTCCATTCCCTAGAGGGATTATGCCAACTTGAGCATAATCAACCCCAAAATGTTGAAGTGTCTCTTTGAACCGTGGTATCGGTTGAATGGTCTACATTTAACAAATATATCAGAAAATATGCATGGATATCAGAACATAAGTGTTGAAGTGTCTCTTTAAACCATGCTATAGCTATTACTTACTATGCATGGATATGAAAATTTTGCCCTCGGCAATGTTGGCTCAAGCCCAACTCAAACGCATAGTTAAATTTTTGCACATCCGTGCAGGTAGGTTTGCAGCCATCTCTTCTCCTAAATATTACTAACAAATATAATAAACTTTCACCATTTCAACATATATTACTAACACAATAAGTAATTTTAGACATTTGAACATATATTACTAACACAACAATAATTTTTCACCATTTCAACATATATACACTTTTATCAACACAACCTATGCGGGCGATGAGGGAGTGGAGGGAGGAGAGGATGATGACACATCGGTGCAGGGGGGGACGAGGGAGTGGAAGGAGGGAGGGGGCGAGGTGGGCGCGACAATGAGGGACATCAAGGACAGCGGTAGAATGAAAATCGAATGAGATTTGGAGGAAGAAGACATTGACCAATTTATATTTCTAGGGGCTTAGTCCCGGGTTGCAACACAACCCGGGATTGAAACGCTTTAGTCCCGGTTGAACCACAACCGGGACTAAATTGCTAGCCTTTAGTCACCACGGCCCGGGGACTAAGCCAAAATTTTGGTGTGCTCCCCTACGTTTTTGTTTCCCACCCGAGGACTATGTTTTTTTCATGATACGTAGAAGTCCTCCAAGCCCGAGGACTAATTACATATATGATAACAATAAATTACATATATAATATACTTATATCACATAAGCGCATAATAAATTACATATACATGATAACAAAGACCTTAAAAAATTACCATTGACAATAGTTATTGACCACTTTTATATATATGATATGCTATCAATCATGAGATGAATATACTAAAGTTTTATTATTTCTAATGATTTCCACGAGTTTTTGTGTACATTCAGTTTTTGCGGGGAGAACTTCTAAAACAGCAGCGAAAACAAAGCTGAAAAAGAGAGAAAATAGAGAAACGGAAGAAAATGATCAACCAAGGCGATTAGTATAAATTCTAAGGGTCTAAAGGAGAAAAGAGGACAGCTCATAAAGGCCGGGACCCACTTGTCGGGGAAGTGGGGGTCGGGCGGCACCCCTTGTGGGTCCATATGTCCTGCTTTTGGAAACTTCCTACAACTGACCTATGGAGTAGATCTATACCGTCCAATCAAGTCGGTTTGATCCAAGGGTTGAAATTCATCCTATGAGGCTATATAAGTAAGGGCAGAGCTACCCCATGAAACCCTAATTCATATTTCATAGTTAGAATTCATTCTACTCTTCTACTAGAATTCAAGTCTAGGGTTGGAGAAGTCAAGATCTTATGATTAGAGCTAGTCACTTCTAGATTAGCTTCTACATATCTTGATTAGCAATCGAGTTTATTAGAAATAGAGAGATTAGTGAGAACAATTTCTTTACATACTATAAGAAAGTCATACAAGAGTCAAGTTCTTCTATTAATACATAGGTAAACTGAGCCAGAAAGACAAACAGGGCAAAAAAAAAGACCCCCATATATACACACCTCGCGTCTGAATCAAATGATATGATACAAGTTTCACAAAAAAAAAGCAAGAACAGTATAGCCAACTAATCTAGTTAGTGAACCCTACCATATGCACACTTAGCATCTCAATCAAATGATATGATACAAGTTTCACAATGAAAGAAAAGAACAATATAGGCCACTAGTGCGGTTAGTGAACGAGGTTCTCTCTTTATTAACCAGAAACTTTCATCGTATCTTCTCATATTCCTTGTCCTGTCATGCGTATTTGTTTTGCTCTTCTTGAGAGACGTCCCTAAAATCGCTGACATAATACAGTGATTGCCTGCATCACATAATGCAGTCCCTCTTTGCTTCAAGCTTTTTCTTGTACCAAACAGTGTAGACACCGCTTAACAACCTCACTCTGTAACCTTCGACATTAAGTTGTGATACCGATATCAAATTGTATGCTATGTCCAAGAATACCAAACCCCCTTTGAGTATGATTGTGCTTGACCGTTTGTTTCCTTCCTTTGTGATCTCGATTTTATTTCCAAATGGAGTGTCCAGAGAAATATGTTTTTTGAACCACGAATACAACTTCGCCATATCATCTAGAGTCTTTGGTTAGGCGGTGCGCATACTCTTAAGTTTTATTTTTAATTAATTCAGATCTTATACTCTGGAACCATATTAAATATATTTTGACTTGGCCGCATTAATGCATAAAATCTAACAACCTTCATTTTCTACTCCATCCTAGAAAGATTGTCATTCTCGCTTTTTAAGAAGTCAACAAATTTTAAGTTTGACCAAATATATACAAAAGGTACAAATATTTGTGATATGTAACAAGTATCATTAGATGAATCATGAAAAATAGTTCAAATATTTGTTATATCCTCGGCTACTCACATATCACATCTCCCCAACGGAGGCCTTGGCGGCGATGAGAGTCCCTCCCTCTCCCCCCCCTTGCGACCACCACCTCCACCGCCACCGCCCCCCTCACCGTCAACAACTCTCCCCTCCCGTCCCTCCTCCCCGGCGGTGGTGCCCTCTAGAAGTTGCCAAGGCTCGACATGGGTGGACTTTTTTGGATCTGGACTTCTCCCTTGGTGCAGAGGTTCAGAGGTTCATCCATTCCACCTTCAAGGCTCGGTTTGCCCCTTCTCTGTAACACCCGCCCTCCAAAGCCGCACCGCACCGGCCCTTCCGAGGGGCGACGCCGCACACATAGCACCTTGCTTACACTTTCGTCCCCGCTTCGTGTAAAAGGGTTAACCCGAAAGTGATATGGTTGGATGGCAAAGGCTTATAAGTTGGTTCCACCCTTGCTCAACTAGCAAGGTGGTACTAAACATGTGCATTCTGCACTCATAGGCCCATACCGGGCCACATCCAAAGTGGGCCGGGTGTTACATACACCCCCTCAAAGGGACTCGACGTCCCGTCGAGCGCCAACTTAACCAGGACCTCCCCTCTTAGCACACGCAACCCGTGCGCCCAGGGGCCGGCACATGTGCCATGCCGTGCACTCGCGAGCCTACACACGCAATGAACCTCCATGTCCGCGCCTCTGGCCCGCACGCGCCCGTGGCCGCGAAGGTCGGCTCCGATACCACTTGTAACACCCCGCCCTTCAAAGCCGCATCGCACAGCCCTTTCAAGGGGCGCGCATGCGTACACATAGCACCTTGCTTACACTTTCGTCCTCGCTTCGTGTAAAAGGGTTAACACGAAGGTGATATGGTTGGATGGCAAAGGCTTATAAGTTGGCTCCACCCTTGCTCAACTAGCAAGGTGGTACTAAACATGTGCACTCTGCACTCATAGGCACATACTGGGCCACATCCAAATTAGGGTTAGGGTGTTCTGACCCAAATCCCCATGCTTCTTTAAGGTTTGCAAGTTTTGGCCGATCGGCTCTTAAGGTCTCGAATGAGGATTACGTCGGTGTTATTCTCCAATAATCATGCCTAGGGGAAAAAGCGGATAATTTCAATGTTATTCATTTATCCGGTTGGATGTTCCGTTTCTCTGTTGCCACCAAGGATGTTGGTTTTTACATCTACAAACTCCAATCTGTAGTGTGCAAATCCTTTTCTTTGTTCTTTGCTCTCTGGGGCGATGGTGGCCTAAACTGGTCAAGAGAATTTTCTCTTTGGAACAGGGAATAGGAGGCTGAATGGCATCATATTGGCCACAAGAAATCCTATGCAGATGTTGTTCGATCAACGCCCAAGCCCCTCAAAACCAGATCGGTTTTCACAAGACTCACCTTCCCTCGAAATTATCAGCTGAATTTTGAAGAGCCAATTCCTATCAAGAACAATCCTTTATAGGATCAAGTTCTTAATCCGTCGTTAATTGGAAAGGCGCATTCTAAGGGGAAATCAACCATTACCAATCAGGGCCTGAATTCAAACTCTGAATTTTCCATTAAGCCCATTAAAAGTCCAGAGATTGGGCCTAGGCCCCACAGGAAAAAAACTCTAAAGGTGCGGAGACCAAAAGGCTGAGCCCATTCCCAAGCCTAATTCAAAGGAAAATACTTACGGGCTGGCTCTCTCCTATCTCGCACTCGATGCAACAGACTTGGGCATTTTTGGAAGGCCTGCCCAAATCTTGCCACCTGCTGCAAATGTGGATTATTTGGTCATGATCGGGCTAATTGTCTTGGAAAGAAGCGCCAATCAAGGTTAATTTGGGTTGCTAAAAATGTGGAAGCTGAAGAGTCGAGAGGGAGAGCTATAAATCCCCCACCTAAACAGAGCACCCCTTCCTCTTTCGACACCTCCACCCAAACACACCACCGGAGAAAAACCCCTTCGAAGAACTCGCCACCAATGGCGAACTACGAGATCGATTCGCGGCCCTTCGTCCCCAAAGGGCTTCATGCTTTGGTGGAACCCTCTCTCCGACCTCCTCTTCATCATGAAGTCTTCCTCACCGGCTGCTACACCACCTTCAACGAGGATTTGTCCATCATCAAGCTTGAGCCGCCGGTTGACAAGAGGAATTTCAAGGCACTCTCCACTGAACTGCGCCAGTTCTTCTTTGAGGTCCATGAAACTCTGCTCACTGAGGTACACCCCTGTGCGATTGGAGAAGCCTACGTTCGTTTCACCTCTGCTTTGGTGAGAGAGAAGTTCCTAGGTCCTGCTTTTGCTTTTGGAGATTATAAGATGACTGTGTTGAAGCACGGTGAGGGTGATAGTGCTAGAACCTTTGATCTGGATAGGGAAGCTTATGTCATGTTGTTTAACTTCAATGAAGATCTTAAAACCACAGCCAATGTTGCAAAGTCAGTTTCCAGTTTTGGCATAATGGTAGACTGGTTTGATGTTGAGAATCTAGCAAGAGTAGTGGTTAAAGTTTACGAACAATGAAGCTTTGATCCCCGATTCGATTAAAAGTTAATCTTGGCACCCCCAAAAGGGAAATCTTGGACCTCTGCTGTCTTTGTTCTGAAGAAACAGGAAATATCTGCTGCTCCAGAAGAGGAAGGTTTCGCTCTGTTGGGCCCCTTCCACCCCCTACCTGCTCCTGCTCCTCGTTGGAATGGACCCTCCGCTCAACTGCGGCCTTACGAAGCTACACCGTTGGATCCAATGTGGTTCCTGCTCCCAACCAGGTTGGTGATGATAACAACATGGCAGTTGATGGTGAGGAAAATAGCAACCCTGCACCAATGGACATGGAACAAGCTATTGGTGATGCCATGGTTTCTGATTTGAATGATATAGCCCCTGCTGTAACTGACATTGTTGTGAAGCCCAGGATTGATTTGCAGTTGGCTGGTCCAGTGCTTGCTCCCACTTCCACGTTTGTTGTGTCATAGGAGAACCCCACAACATCTCTGGGCCCTGCACCTCTAGCCCATGGAAGCCCAGTTGTCAAATCTATTGTGGTTGGAGGCCCAGTGCTAGTTGATCAGCCCACTCTCCTCTTTTGCCAAGAGCTCTTTTTCAGGTATTAAGCTATATCAATAAAAGTATTTATCATATCTTTTATCATGGTCTCTCTTTAGTAGACATTGATCAAGAAACCAAAGTACACGCCTATTTTATTGATAAAGCCCTTATCACCTACATTGCCTTCTTACTCCCACCTCGGGACCCTGCCATGGGAAAAGAAGCAATGAAAATGATCATGGATGAAGAAGAGGATGAGGAGGATGTTGTTGAGATCTCTGGCTCCAACTTCACACCAAGCAAGAGGAGGCATGCCAAGATGAAGGAACAACTGGATGAAAGCTTCCTTAGGCGCGACAAAAAGAGACTCACAGCCAAGAGGGCTGGCTACAAGGATGCCAAGAGTGCCAAGACTGCTGCTGATCAAGAGAACACCCAGTTTGAAGAACCCGAGCCTCTGGCCATGATTCTAGCTCCTGGTTCCCAGCCTGCACCTCACCTGTCCAAGGATATTGCACATGGGATTGCTTTGAAGGATTTTTCGGATCCACCCTAGTGTGGCATCTGGCATACCTGCTTGAAGAGGATGTGAACAATGAAGAATAAATCTGCTGAAAGTCCCGATGCACCAAGAGTGCGATACTTCTTTTATACGGTCTAGTACCTATCGGCTGCGTCTTAGAGTAATAAATGTAAATATCGTTAAGTACTTTGATGGCTCCCTAGTGAGCATGACTTATGTGGCACCCCGGTACTCTTTTCTTCAGTTAATGACAGGGCCGAGGGGCTTCTTTTATCTGGGTGTGTTTTTCCCTCTCCTTTCATGACGGTTTTTCACCGCTTGCACAAGCCTTTTCGTGTTTATCATTTGTGTGATAACACCATGTGGACCTATTCCCACTTTTTTTTACATGGATAGCAATAGAAGAGCACTAAAAGGTTCTTGCTTGGAATATAAGAGGGATTAACTCCCAAGCCAAGTGGGATGCTTTGAAAACTAAGATCAATGAAAGTGCTTGTCATGTAGTGCACTGCGAAAAAAAAAGAGAATACTTTGATGAGTTATATATCAAAAAGTTTTGTCACAGATCCCTAGATAAATTTTGTTATTATCCTTCAGTTGGTGCATCTGGGGGGCTTCTTACAATTTGGAATGGTAGTATGCTTGATGGTCTCGTACAGCAAAAAACTCCTATGCTCTTACTATCAAATTCCACCCGCAAAGCTGGATAATAAAGACTTTCACTTAACAAATATCTATGGTCCTTCGAGCAAATCTGAAAAAACATGCCTTTATCACCTGGTTGATTAATCTTGACACTAGTTCTTTTTGATGATTGGTTCTTTGGCGGGGGACTTCATCCTTTATAGGGCTGGCGAAAACAGGGAACAAAATTTGGAGGAGACCTCTCTGAAATGCAGCTCTTTAATGACTGCATTCTTGACATGGACCTGGTTGAACTTCTATTTAATGGCAGGAAGTATACCTGGAGCAATATGCAATCAGACCCTCTGCTAATCAAACTAGATTGGGCTTTTACTAATGCAGATTGGAACTTAACCCATCCAGGCACTATGGTCCAACCCCTTTCAAGACCAATCTTAGACCATATTCCTTTTGTAATTCATATTGATAGTTTGATACCTAAGTCTAATGTCTTTAGATTTGAAAATTTTTAGTTGCAGCAACCAGGATTTAAGGAAACAGTGGAGACTCACTGGCACAACTCCCCAGTTTATGGCAATGCAGCAAGAAACATCTCATCAAAATTCAGGCAAGTCAGAGCTGGTCTCAAGTTGTGGAGCAAAAACCTGTCCAAACTAGGTAAGCTCATTCATAACAGTAACTAGGGTTCTCCTATTGTTGGATGGTCTAGAGGACCAAAGACCACTCTCTATCCTTGAAAGAAATCTGAGAACATTAGTCAAGAGTCACCTAGCTTCACTGACTGAAGCAAGAAGAATATATTGGAAACAGAGGCACACTGTGAGATGGGTCAAATTGGGAGATGAAAACACCAACTTTTTTAACAGCATGGCCACCATTGCTTATAAGAATAACCTGATCACCAGTCTCACACTGCCAGACAACTCAGTGATCATGGATCATGATCAAAAAGCTCATGTCCTCTGGGAGAGTTATAAAAATAGAAATGGGCATCAGTGATTTCAAGCAGATGTATTATGATCTAAGCACTCTTCTGTCCCCAGTTCCAATTGATCAGGCTTTCTTGGATAGTGACTTCAGTGAAGAAGAAATCAAGTCCACAATCAAGAATCTCCCTAACAGCCATGCACCAGGCCCTGATGGATTCAATGGTATTTTTATCAAAACATGCTGGGATATCATCAAAGGTGACTTCCTCAGATTATTCAAAGACTTTTGTAACTCAGATCTGGATATGAAATATATCAACAACTCCCATGTTGCATTAATCCCAAAAACTGCCAATCCTGAGTGTGTGGATGATTTCGGACCTATCTCCTTACTTAATTATTCATTGAAGTGTATCACCAAAATCTTGTCTATCGAGGGCTGCAATCGATTATTTGTCAACACATCCACAAAAATTATGGATTTATCAAAGGGAGAACAATCCAAGACTGTTTAGCATGGGCCTTCCAATTTTTGCACATTTGCCATCATTCTAAAAAAGAGATTGTGATTCTCAAACTAGACTTTGAGAAAGAATTTGATAAAATAGAACATGAAGTCATCTTCCAAGTCCTAAAGCAGAAAGGGTTCTCTGATAGATGGATCACCTAGATCAGGAAAATCTTATCAAGTGGAGAATCCTCAATCCTTCTTAATGGCATACCGTGCAAACCTTTTCAATGCAAAAGAGGAGTAAGGCAAGGTGACCCTCTCTCACCTCTGCTCTTTGTATTAGCAAAGAGATCTTCTACTGATCAATTGCCAACAAGGCTGGCATTCCGGTGTTCTCAAACATCCCTTAAGTGAAAATTTTGGTGGTGACTATCCCATAGTGCAATATGCAGATGATACCCTCCTAATTCTACCAGTAGATGGGCTCACTCTATTCAAACTAAAAGGATTGCTAAGATCTTTTTCTGACTCAACTGGCCTGCATGTAAACTTCAAGAAATCATTTCTTGTGCCAATCAATGTCACAGAAGAAAAAACCAGTCATCTTGCAAGAACGTTTGGGTGTTCTGTTGGATCCATGCCCTTCACCTATCTTGGCTTACCTCTTGGCACAACCAAACCCATTGTCCAGGACTTTTCCCCCATGCTTATAAGGATTGAAAACAGGCTATGCCTAATGAGCAAATTTTTGACTTATCATGGAAGACTGATCCTTGTTAACTCTGTAATGAGTGCCCTACCCACCTTCTATATGTGTACACTAAAATTCCCTCCTTAGATCATAGACCAAGTAGATGGGTACAAAAGAAGGGGTTTGTGGAGTGGAGGTGAAATCAATAGAAGAGGTAACTGCTTGGTTGCTTGGGAAGATGCATGCAGGACAAAAGAAGAAGGAGGACTAGGCATTATCGATCTAAAATCCCAAAATGATGCTCTACTGCTCAAATACTTGGACAAGTTCTATAACTCGATGGATATACCATGGGTTACTCTTACTTGGGAGAAGCTTTATGGAAGCACCAGTCTAGCTCCACATGTCAAAAAATCAGTTGGCTCTTTTTGGTGGAGAGAGGTAATGAAATTATCTGACAAATTCTTAAACATGAGCAAGTGTTCACCAAATAGAGGAGATACCATCAGTTTTTGGCTAGATACCTAGGCAGATGAGCCCCTGCAAAGAAAGTTCCCTCACCTCTTCTCCTTTGCCAGAAAAGGAAATCTCACACTAATGCATCTGAGAAGCCAAGAGCTTGATAGAAAGTTCCAGCTGCCACTTTCCAGTCAAGCTGTAAGCCAGTTGGGGGAATTGCAACTGCTCTTACTTCAGAGTGATATAGACCCCCAGCAGAATGATATATGGAGTTACAACTGGGGAACTTCCTTTACAGCTAAAAATGCATACAAAACAATGAGGGGCACAATTCCTGCTTCCCCTCTATTCAAGTGGCTTTGGACCTCAAGTAATTTGGGCAAACACAAATTTTTCTTCTGGCTTCTCATCAGGGACAGGCTCAACACCAGAAATTTACTAAGAAGGAAAAATATGATCTTGCAGGCCTACAACTGTGTACTATGTGACTCTGGTGTTGAGGAAACATTGCTGCACCTCTTCTTCGGTTGCCCTTTCAGCCAGAGCTGCTGGAACTCTTTACACATTTATTGGGATCTTTCTCTTGACTGCTTAGACATGCTCCTCGAGGCAAGAAGATCCTTTGGGCATCCCATCTTCAGAGAAATTCTAATCACAGCATGTTGGATTATTTGGAAGACGAGGAACAACATCATCTTTGGCAATGGCACTAGAGATCTTAGATAGTGGAAAATCCTCTTCAAGGCAGAGATTGGATTGGTGTGTATCAAATCCAAAGCTACAAAAGCTCAGATGCTCAACACATGGCTGAACCAGTACTCCTGATGGCCTCCCTCCTTCTGCTCTTGCTTTTGTTTCGGGCTTTTCAGCCTTGTACTCTTTCCCTCCTTTGTACAGTCCCTCCCTCCCCCGCTTGCTTTTTTTTTGTTGTCTTCTTAGTTTTTCTCCCTAGTTTTAGCTTTTCTTTTAGCTCTCTAGTTGGTAGATTAGCTGTTCGCTCTTTAGCTCTCTTTGTTTCTTTCTTTGCATGTACAGTTTTACTTTCCTTAATCAATAATCAAAAATACAGGTAGGGAGCTTCCTGCTTTTTATTCAAAAAAAAAAAAGGTGACGTATATTACTAGGAATTATGCTTACATAAAGACTAGTTATTCTTAATCAGCTTAATTTTAAGAATAGAGGCAGTAAGCTAAGAATTGTACCTCGGTTTCCTCTCTTTTCCTCTTCATATTTCTTTGACTGGTTTCTGCACCCACTTCTGGAGAAATGACAGTGGATGCCTCTGCAATTTCTTGAGGACTTCCAGAAATGTACTTCTCCTTGAAACTCAGATTGTTGACAACATATCTCATTGCTTGCCTGTCAAGATAACCCTCACCAACCAACACAGATGATTCGGGGTTTTGCACAGTAAATTTGCCATCACCAAAGTCAATCCGTAGACCTAGAGCTTCAAGCATGCCAGCTGAAATGATGTTCATGGAACAACCTTCAATGAAGTAAACTCCACTCAGTTTGATTTCATCGGTGCGTATCTTTCCTTCATGCGTTGGACAGAACTTCTTCCCTGATGCCACTGAAAATTGGAGCTGTCTCTTTCCATCAATTTCTGAAATTTTCTTTAGCCAGCATTTATTTCCAGTGATATGGTATGAGCTTCCTGAATCGAGTACCCATTTTGTGTCAGAATTTTGGAATGATCTCTTTACACGTCCTACAAACATCCTGCACACCAAATTTACTATTAGTGATTAGAGACTCCTTTTAAAGCCACCATGTTAATCCTTATGAAATGTTCTAGAGAAACAGAAAAATATTTAAATATCTCACAAAAAAAAAGCAAAAACCCCGACCTTCTACAAGTGGCATCCCCTTCTGTTTCATACTGACGTCCATCTTCATGGAGCACAATGCACAACATTCTACAAAACATGAAGAAATCAAATAGAATATGAAATCCATTGAATTAAAATTATAAGAAGTTATAAAGTCAACTGATGTCATGTTTTTTAGCAATCTTTAAGTTTTTGTCCATACTTGTGGCTTGGAACTCATAAAATTTGAATGTTAAAATAATCCATCAATGCTGCACTCTACAACTCTAGCCAAAGAAGATCAAGATGTTGAGACCAGACTAACAGTTCTACTTCTCATTCCGGTGCCAGAGAGCCATTTTATCACTTTCAGCATCAACAAGATAACAAATTTCTTTTATTTTCATTTTTTTTAGGCCAAGGGATAAGTTAGAACTAAAAGAGTGCAGTGTTTGACACTAAACTGCTAGTTCCAGACAACAATATTACAACTGAGTTTTACAATAGTGGAACTCGTGAGGATTAGATTCACTTATTTTATCAAATTTGTCCAGTTCTTTGGTAATATCTTTTTTTAGAATCAATAGCAACTCTAACAGGACAAGTCACTGTACCTTGACAGGTAATTCCATGCCTATCAATAAAGGAGCATTTTTCTAGCACGTTGTTAGGCTGGAGATGAGACAAAAAGAACACATGAGTTGTACAAAAATAATGACAAGGGTACTGGAGAAAAAGGCCCAGCAGTTCAGTACGATTTTTGAATAATAAACAAAAGAGATAACCAAAAATAGCATATCTGATTTGAGTTGTTTATCCAAATTTCTCTGCAAAGGAAATAAACATGCAGAAACACTACTGCCTACAATAAAATTTCCATATGTATATTCCTTATACCTCTAGCATGCACCTTGGAGGTTATTTTGGATCTCAGGTTCTATCATATTTCTACTCTAGAATTTGGATTCAAATCATAAGAAAAAGAGTTGTTATCCATAGTTACAAAAAAACTAAAATGGTAAAAATAGTTTTTTTTTCTTCTAAAAACCAAATTATCAAAAAGTTGTACCAGTTTCCAGAAAACTCAGAAGGTAACTAATAGAATAATTTAAGCTAGCCATAGCTATGTAATGTTTTACTTTATCCTCTATCCTAACTGTATCATAACAATTTTTCAAAAAAAACTGTATCATAACTGAAACTGAAGATTCAAATGATCATTAGGAAAATATTCAATATGTATAGTTTTACAGTTAGTTATCATGTGGCACATAGGCATTATATTATATGATAAAATAACAAAATATGCAAACAAATTATATTTTGAGCCAACCAGTAAAAAAGGTTTAAGTGAAGCCATCAAACCTTCGGTGGAAGAAGTGAAATATGTTGAAGACAAATACAAGAGCATTTCTACTCCCAAACAAATATGTTAAGTTGTTAATTCTCTGGTTTTATTTATCATGGATAGAAAACTAAACCTGGTACATCATATATTGGGTAAGAAGAGAAAATTAGAGCTGGTAAGAAAAAAAATGTTACATGTAGATTATGATGCAACAATAATTTGCCATTCTTACATGTGTTCCAGCTTTCGCACAGAGGGTCAGCATCAGCACCTCTTGACAATAACAACTCTGCTGTTTCAGAGGAACTTGGTCAAACACAAGGAAAAATAATCATGCCACATTGCATTTATGGATATATAAATGAAATACATGTTTCATGACTAATATACCTAAATTGGTCATGTTAACAATTTTAGAGAACAGTATTCAAATTACTTATTACCACAAAGTGAAGGTTTAAGGTTTTTAGCAACTGAGGGAGTAACATGGTCAAGTGAAGCAACAGAGCAACACAGAACCAGTTGATGCTCTTCGTGTTTTTTCCTATGTCTTTATTTTGTTTTGTGGTTTTGGGGGTAGCTGCTGCCCACTAAAGGATGGTTAATGGCATTTTGAACCAACAGGAATAGGTATCACCTTTTTTTAAAAGAAATGTAGCAGTCTTTTGTCAAGCAGACAAAGGTTCTCTCTTCACTACAGAAACGAAAACTAAGACTTGGAAACCCATTCACATCAATGCCAAAGGAACTGGTAATTGCATAACATCTCCACATAAATGATCCTTCAAGTTCACAGGTTTGTATTTCTTTTATATATGGAAATTGGGGAGATTGGTAAACTACAGCCCTAAGTCACCATGTTCCCGGGATGACGGGGTCGAGGAACGGAGACGAGGAACGAGGAACGTTGATTTCCAAAAAGCATGGAACGTCAAGGGTATACAGCTTCAGCATGTTTTTTTGGACATGGAACGTGTTCCATGTTTAGTTGGAACGATGTTCCCGAACGATGATGAGGAACGAGGAACAGGAACGAGGAACAAGAACTTAAAATGTTTGGAACGATTTATGAGACATAGAAAATAACCAAATATATTGGCATAAAGATTAACTCTTAGTTCATACATGACTGATAACTCTTAGTCATGTTTAATACATGACTGATAACTCTTTAGAGCAATTACCAAACCTACCAAACTATTACTATCTGTTAATAAAATATGACTCCTTAACTGCAAAACAGCCTGCACTTCTTCTCCCAGTTCTGAACATAGCAGCCTGCAGTCCTGCACTTCGTCTATGTCTTCTATGTCTTCGTTCTTTGAAGCATTGTATCGAGCAGCTGCAGCACTCTCGGTCATGGACCGCCTGCGCTTCCCAGTGCCAGAACCGAACGCCATGATCAGGTGCAGATGATAAGGAGAACTGGAGCAGATGAGATGTAGAAGAAGTGCAGGGACTGCAGGCAGCAGGAGCAGGGCAGCAGGCTGCTCACCTTATAAATCTTCGAGATCGATCCTGGCATGGACGCGTTCAGATGGGGATTGATGGTGGCGCTCCGCCAGTCCTCCTTCCCTCGCGGTTTCCCGATGCAGGATTCCAGGCGCGCGCGGGGGTGTGGTTGACCGCTGCTTCGCCTACCTGATGCCGCTGCTCTTACCTCGGGACGAGTTCCGCCGCCGATCCAGGTCAACTCCCGTCCCTCGCTCCTCTCTTTCTCAGGGACGAGTTCCGCCACCGTTCCTGGCTTCGTCCCCGCGTCGTCCCGTTCCTCGAATAGGAACGAAGTTCCCGGGCCGCGGAACGGTGCCTCGTTCCCGTTCAGCGGTGACTTAGCTACAGCCAGGGCAGACTCTGAATAAAATACCAATTGCACTCCAAAACACATGAGAAAAACTGGATTACTAGTCACGTCCATATTATAAAATTTCATATGCTGTCATGCACACCTAGCTTGTGTACGTCAGAACTCACCTCGGCCACCATACCAGTATCCAGCCATTTTCTCTCAACGCCACGAATATGGATTTCACAAACACTATTTGTACTTTTTTTTTTTTCTAAAACGTACAAATGTCATTATGTTCTAAGCTGTTTTGTCACTTCGAACATAATCATCTACATTTTAGTCAATTTGAATTTGAAACACAAATGTAGATTATTAGCATATATCTGAATGGCAGCCAAAAACATAATACATTCCTTCGGAGTGTTCACATTTGAAATAATCTACATATTTTTTCTAGTTCGAGGCTCTTCCTCTTGGTTTCCTGAGATTCAATATTAACAAGCCAGGTGCACTTTCTCCTTTTGAAGAGCTACTGCTTAGCTCCTGCTCTGTAACAAAGTGCCCCCCCCCTTTACTGTTCTGCTGAGGTGCTCAATGGCATGATGATATCTGGCATTATCTCTTTCCCCAGACCTGAAGATTTGCAAAATAATAATTCAAAAGGTCAAGCAAATGAAATGTTAGAATAGTATCAACATCACTAACAAGAAAATGCTATCGGATTAACAGTTTTGACATATATGAAGTGACTAAACAGTGTTGCTCTGATCCCAAAACACAAAACCGAATTAGTACCACACAGTACAGTCAGTTCATTTCATTTTTGATGTGCACGTAAAGGGAAAGAAAAATCCTTCGCTGACCCGTTTTGTGGAAAGGGATCACATAGCCATTGCTTATTGCCATATGTTGCTTATGGCATCTGTGTGAGACCCAACATCAGTCACACAGTCACCAAAATTCAATTAGACTTCCAATTAGCATGCAATGAAAGTACCAGATGCTGGTTGCCTATTGCCTCATTTTCACAGTGCAGTCAAATACTAAAAAGCATGTAACTAAACTATTATAGAAATCTTTGTTTTGTGCCACTTTAAAAAATTCAAACCTTTTCAACAGTGCTGCTCTTTTTTGTGCATATGCTACAGAGATCACACTTGAGTCATCAGGAGTGACAAAAAGCCAGCCGATACAACAAAAAGAAAACAAAAAAGAAACCCAAGTATATAGCAAGAGATAAGGTGAGAATGTTGTTAACTGCAGCGGCCGCTCTTTTTTGGGGCAATATGGCTAACCAGGGAATGAGGTGGTTTTTGACAAATGTAGACCAAAAACTCTTTTCAGGTCCTATTTCGAGGAACGCATTGGCTTCGTCAATGGGCAAAACTACAAAGGCATGAAGATCTTCAGGACCAAATGATCTTTGTGGCTTCACATCTAGAAACGGGCTGCTCTTGGTTTCTTCGATCCAATGGATGGCTTTCCGCAGAGACATATTGGCTATGTTTAGTCAAAATCCTTTCCTTTTTATTTCCCGCATGTGCGGTGGTTTTTCTTTATAGCCCAATTTAATACTTATGTTTGCTACTTTGTAATAAGTGGTCCGATTCTATCTTCGGATAGATGAAGCCGGATTTTTCAAATCCTTTATTAAAAAAAAAAAAACCGAGATAAGGTGAGAAATGATTAAGAACTCAAACAAATTTAGTTCTAGCACCACTCCAGGACGGGAAATGGCAACTGGAAATTCATTTAGAGACATAAAATGCCTCCCAAATGATCAAAATTGAAACATACAGTCTAATCAAATCTTTGAACTAAAAAATATATTCAATTATTCATAGATACGCTTAACGAATTATGAAATAAAAAGTAGCTATTTCAAATCAGAAACTTCAAACTGCACATAAGTATTAATTATTGATGTTAAAAACTGTTGGTACCTGGGGTTCAGAGTTGCACAAGCATCAGTCCCAGCCCTTCTGATCCACAGCTTATCAAGCGCAGGGAGGCAGTGCACCAATGCATTAGCGTAGCATTTGCCCCTGCGATTCGGCATACCTCTGACAACATAGCCATGCTTATGAGAACGTGCTGCTAAGGAGATCTGTTTGAGGCTCAAATTGTGGTCACACTTAAAGCAGTAAGCAGCATCGGGTTGATCTATCCACAGTGCAACTGGATGACAAGCTGATTTGGCAAGGGGCTGTGCATGTCCCATTGGCCAATCCTCACAGAAACACTGGCTGCAGCCCGAACACATCACGAAACGAATCTTAGGTTCCTGGAGAGTCAGATTTTCAGCAGTGGCCTCACGCTGGCAGTCCACGCACTGTGGATCATCCTTCATGCCCTTGATAGTTTCTAAGAACTGGTACATCTCCTTTGTATCATAGTGGATGTCCTCACACTCTTTGCTGCCGGCGTCGTCGATGACATCGTCCTGCTGGGGTGCCGCGGCGCCGCGCACAGAATCCATGGGCTCCAGGAGCGGCGCTTTGCCTGAGCCGTTGTCCTTCTGCACCGGCATCGGTCGCTTCTCCTCCTCCCCCATCGGGCAGACTGGAATCACATTCACATGAAAGAATCGCGTCAGAACACAAAGAAGCAAGAAATGTAAGATATCTAGAATAATAGAGAAGCAGAGAATGAATCAAGCTAAGGGCCACGGGCATGAAGTGCCCAGAATCCCAGGAAGGAGGTGAAGACGAGGAGACGCGGAAAAAAAAAATCAAGAAACGTCTTGAGCAAATCAAAACGATTTGGTGAGGCCTTGCGAGGAAATGCCTAAGAAGCAGAGACGCGGCAGGCCGGCAAATCCACCAAGAAGACAAGAACCGCACGCTCTACAAGGGACCAAGAAGAACAGCGCCGGGCAGCTGCAGCGACTACCATGTCGAGAATAATCGCGACGACTAGGAGCGAGCAAGAAGCCAGCGAAGTGGCGAAGGAAAAAAGAAGCAGGATCAGCAGAGAAACCAATCGACCAAGAACCCCGCACGTTCTGTTCTGCCGGGGACGGAGGACCAGAGCAAGAACAGCGGAATCCGGCAGAGCAAGAACGTGAACGTCGATAGCATAAATAAAAGTAATCGCGCCGGCAATGGGGAATACGAACAACAAAGGCAACGAAGTGGGGAAGGAGAAGCAGCAGCAGCAGAGCAGAGAAAGAAACCGACCAAGAAACCCGCAGGTTCGGGCGACGAACAGAGCAAGAAGAGAAGAGAGGAATCGTTCGGTGAGGAAGGCAGAGTCGGGGAGAGGGGAATGCGGGAGGAAATCTTACCCTCAGTTTGGGCGGAGCGTGGCGATGGCGAGGCGCAGGGAGGCGGCGGGCGGTGCGTGGCGAGGCGCAGGGGAGCGGCGGGAATGGCGTTCACGGCGAGGCGGAGCCGTTAGGCAGGTTTCGGAAGTTGGTTCGAGCGGTAGCAGTTTTCGAAGCGGGGCCTTGTTCGAGTCCAATTCTTTTTAGACTTGTCCATGATACAAGCAGGTCCACGGGCCCATGAGAAAACCGGCCCAAGTGACTTGTCCATGATACAAGCCAAATTCAGCTAATATTGCCTCCACAATGGTCTAGTTTTGATATTTGCACATTGAACTAGATAACGAATATCAACACCAGGGCAGATTATATAGGGATATATGGTTCATCCCACCCCGAGATACTCTGGACAGCATACGCAGCGACTGCACCAGAGGATCACGTGTCTTGCAGCCTGCATTCAGGTCTGCATAACCACACCACCAGGCTTGCAACTTGTTGAAGAGTGTGGTAGCATCAACTGAATTTCTCCACAGCTTCTTGCCTCGGTAATGTAATGTAATGCACTGGGCCTCGTTCATCATCAACAGAAAGTGGTTGCATCTGTAATGTTGGTACGCACTGGTCAGCATCAGGTGGATCTTCGTCCATTGCCAGGCTAAACTGCTGGAGCACAATTACTTTATGTACCAATGACGCTGACCAAGTAAATACGGACCAAGCTTATCAGTAAACTCACTGCTTCCCAATGAAAATAGGGCCACAAGGTAACTGCGGCAATTCATCGAACACCAGTTGGCCGCGCCGCGGATCGCCTGGAGGAACGAGGAAGACGCGCCGCTCCAACTCCCCCCCCGCCGCGGCGTCGAAGAGCAGCATGGCGTGAAAGTGGGCCTGCTCGTTGTCGATGGAGTCCGCCGTGACCGTGAGTTTGACAGCGTGCTTTGGAGCGCGGCCCGGTGGTGTTGCGTTGGCTCCCAGGCCAGGCCCCAGCAGGAGCAGAGAGGAGGCCTCCCGTCGCGGGACGTTCATGATGCGTGCGGTGCCGCGGTGGACGACGGCGCCCCAGTCGTCGTTGATGGAACGGTGGAAGCGAGCCCGGCCGGCTCTCCCTCGTTGGCTGGGGAAGACGAGCGCGCTAGCTGCGTAGGAGGCGCGGGCCTCGCGGTGCGCGGCGAGGAGCGCGGGGCCTCGACGATGGAGAGCGCCCCGCCCGCCGCGACGGCGACGCGCATGAGGAAGGCCAGCCGGGAAAGCGGGTCGCCGAGGAGGTCGGACCTCACAGGCCGGCTCCGCGCGATTCCTTTGGCGCCTCGCCGGATTCCCACCAAATTTGAGTTGGAAACACGGAATGTTCCGGATTTGATTTCTCGCCAAGCAATACTTGCACTTGCTGCAGCTTAATTAAATTACCACTTCGGTGTTGTGTCCCCAACCGAACTGCCTGTTTTTAAATCATCAACAGGAATAATACTGCCGTATTGAACATTGCCACGTGTTCAAAGATATTTGAGGTAATTAGCTAGTGTCCTGACAGTGAACCGCAATTTTCACATGAACACCAGAGTAAGCAAGGTTGAGGGTGTGTTTAGATGCCTTTAAAATGCAAAAATGTCAAATGCCAAATAATTTGGTGGAAAATGCCAAATTTTTCATATTGGTGTTTAGTTACAAGCCAAAAATTTAATCATGCATGCACAACACATGCCCCATACATTTTCTCTCTTCTTTTTGGGCCTCAGGCCCATATGCAAAATGCAAAATGTCAAAAATTTTTGTTGTTTTATAGCATGGTGTTTAGATCCATTTTGCAAAAAGGTGAGCCAAAGCCCTAAAAAAACTTGGAAAAATTATGAAACTAAACAGACCCTGATTCCTGAGAAAAATGATTTTGGGAGGATATTTTTGCCTTTCCTGAATGAATGTGTCCAACTAACTCATGATAGTTATAACCATGAATGATTCTTGAGTTGCAGATGCCTCAACGGTGAACAAAATAGAGGGTTTGCACAGCCACCCTGAAGATCTTTGGGTGTTGGAGATTGCAGGTTATTATAGAGAGTAAAGCTCCAAATCTCTCCAGCTTTTTCCTTACCGGTAAAATTTCGAAAGTCTCGCTTGGAGAAACATTGCACATGAAGAATCTAATCATGCACCATATAAAAACGTTGTCTCTTATGCGCGTGCTGAGCTTCCATGCGCTATATATTGTCAAATTAAGCCTACCGTTGCCAAACAAATTAAGCCTTCAAGCCGAGTGTGTGGTGTACGGTTGGAGGACTGGATTGTATCCCACGACGGTGGGCCGTTTGACCCTTGAGACAAGATTGTTTTGACTACTACTATACATAAAGATTGTGAAGGACATGGATCCACCACCTCTGGAGATCAAGGAGATGCTTTCTCTCAGCGTGTTCTTTGTCCTTTTCAGACCATATTTCCAGTAGTTTTTGCATGAGTATCAGAACCGTCCTGTTATTTTTTTTTTTTGACAAATAATCCTCAAAAGAGGACTGTGTTACATTGAGGTCCTACGACCGAGGAAATAAACAACATCGACTAAGGCACCAAGGAGGACAAATCTGCCGGTGAAGGGTATACGCAGAGGCGTCAAAGACGTGTGCATCCGGATGGACCGGCCTCGCGAAGCGATGGCTAAGAGTAGGTTGGCGTCGGGTAAAACACATGCCAGCATCCAAAGAATATTGTTTATTTCCTCGGTTAGTAATGATAATCAAACAGATCTGTTACGTGTATGAAATAAAAGATGAAGATATCATGCACACAAAGTATATGTAGTTCTTTCCCAAAATCATTCCAAATTTTAGTTAAGTAATAAGTAGCCACCTACAGCACAGAAGTCCCAGTGCCAAAACTTCTCATCCAAGTTGGATTAGAGCAAGAAGCTGGGAATCTGTAATTGGCTTTGGTTTGGTATAGATCTCCTTGAGACCACTTCCTATCGTCTAACACGGGTTCACCGTTCACAATGCAATCATCTTCAAGTGTTTTTGGGCACTCATTATTGTAGCTATAAGCTGCCAAGTCTTCAATTCTGACCCAGCCTCTAATCTCAACATGTTTTCCCCTAATGAGCTGTTTTTTTACGCAAAAAGACCGTGGGGGTGTAGGGTCGAGATGGGGACAGGGGGGGCGTGTATAGTCCTTTCTAAAACTAATTGCGATGGCTAACCAAATATAATGCGGAATTAAAACTATTCGTTTAGCCAAGACTTCACCCCTCTAGCTATGACTCTAAATCACCTCACAAAAGATCCTACACAAAGCAAATGAGGTGATAAGCCTAGCTTGAGCTCCTAACCGTTTCTATTGCAAGGTCACACAAACCTATGCAATAGTACTTCAAACAAGGGTGAGCTCCTACACAATTCTAATGAGCAAAAGCACAAAGCCAACCTAAGCTCACTAGATGCACTAAGGATAAGGCGACACACGTATAACCCAAAGGCTCAAATTACTTAGCTACACAAACTAAGTAAAGCAACTAAACAAGCTACACAAGCTAGTAATTGCAAGAGCTCCTCCACAAGCACAAGCATAGGGTATATATGAATGTAAATACGAAGCTTGTGATTTGGAGAATGCAAACCACCGAGAAGAGTAGACAAGTTGACACCGGTGATTTTTACCGAGGTATCGGGAAGCTTGCCAACTTACCCCTACTCCTTGTTGTGTCGACCAACACCTTGGGTGGTTCGCTTCCGGGTGTTTCACCTAGATGGTTCTTGATTGTGGTCCGCAAATCACTTGCCTCTCTCTGGGCACGCCCGCGCAAGGCACCGCAAGACACCACTCTCAAGTGAGCCTCTCAAGGCACCGCGATCGAACCCACACTCACAAGTGAGGTAACTCAATGACACGCTCTACTAGTGTCGCCGCCGCGATCCCCGCGACGTGAGCACGAACCTCACAAAAATCCTCCTCCGGAGCACCGCATCGATCTCCTTTGGCGTGCTCCACGAAGTCCCTTGCCACTGCTTGCCTCAGGAGGTGGCAACCTCCAAGAGAAACAAGCACACCGGCTTGCAACATTACGAGGTATGTTGTGCATACTAAGTGTGCTATACTGGAAAGTAGAATTGAGAAAAATTCATGACATTAGTGTTGCATTTTCAGGGTGGCACCTTCATCGTATCAAACTTGGGAGGTCCCTTTGGAATTAAACAATTCTGTGCCATCATAAATCCTCCTCAGTCAGCCATTTTTGGCCACTGGTTCTGGTAACGAGTTCTAGAACATTTCCACTTATGTGCTAGCACTTCTCTGTTTTTTTAAAGCCATGTTACATAAGAAGATGAAGATTGCTCCAACTTATCAGTTGTAGTAGTACATCTAGAAAAAAATGGAACACCATAAAATACAAACACAACTATTAGACGATTCCAGAGAAGATCGTCAGCCAGCAACACAATGCTCATGTTACAGCATGCAAAATAAGAGCTGCAAATAAGACATGCCAACTAATTAACTAAAGCAAATAAATTAAAGCTATACCGTGAAAAAACATTATCAGCTAACAGTAGGCTAAAATTAAATTATAACAAGACCTTATAAAGACTGAGCTGCAACTATACAAGAACAGGGCACGAGCTGCCTTCACGAAACAAGCTAAAGGAAATAAACTAATGAAACAATGAATGGCAAATGATGAATTGAATAGCTCGTTCACTATTGCTTAAAATTACAGAACAAAAATGAGATGGAATTAACCCCAAGCTGCTGCTACTGCCGTGTGCTTGAAAGACAAGATCAAGGTCTAACTCTTTAGCAGCAAATGCACGAAGTGTCGCTTGTAGTGTAGCTTGTAACATTCAGGTACTAGATTGATGCAAGTAATAATCAATGATAGGATCATAGGACCATTCACAAAGCATTCTAACCTACAGAAGAACTGCTTACCTGAATGTCGAAGTACCGCTGCTGAAATTGAAATTGTGCTGCTAGCTGAACATCTGAAAACAAAGAGAAAGACACTACAATTGAACTACAGTCAGTGGTCAGCACACAAGGTACTGGTAGAAGGGAGAAGAGATCAGGGAGCAATAGCGCTGCAAGCTCCAAAAAGGAACAAATAATGGAAGCTGCGCACAGAGGTAGGCTAAAAGTTGAGCTGCTCCAAAAGTTACGAAGACAAATCAAAATCATCTTATATTAAAATTAGAACCACAACAACACTTATACCTTGTAGAATCCATTCCAACAGCAAGCCCTCAATAAGATCGAAAATTTAACCTTCAATTATAGAAAATAGAAGAACGCATCGTGAAAGCTTATGGAAACTGAAACTTGCTCTATTTCTTGGATATCGAAATTGATATTGTCAATTCAGGAAGTCGCTCATCTGGCAGTTTATTCCCTCTAAAATATGCAGGTACTTGAGAAGAGAATAGAATTGTCTATGGGCTCTGATGGCCGTTCGACATCGCATTGGTGTTTACGCCTTTCATCCATGTCCCTGTGGTGGCTGTAATAAACAGAGATGCTTTGAAGGAAGGAGATTGTCAAGCGTATCGCACGGCAACTGGAAGAAGCATCACATGTGATCTATCATCAGTTCAGAACAGATGTATGCATTAGATACCATTGAATATGGCATTATTGTCTGCCCTTCTTTGGCTGTGTCCTATAGATGCGCTTCAAAATCGAGCATATTCTGAAGTTCCTAAAGTGTGGCACGTGAGTGCATGACCATGTAACGCGTGATCCATCATCAATGTAATATTCACATTGTAATGTTTACCTGAAAATACATAATGCATGCTGGTTGTTTTTAAATTTGTATGGAAGGTTGTGCTGAAAATGATTACACTATACTATGTGCAGAAATTAACGAGAAGAATAAGAATTAGAGCAGACTTAGCAAGCAGAATAACATAGATGCAACGGTTCTCTTTTTTTATATTGTTTCCTCAGTAAGAAACAAAACTTATTGGTGTTTCTTTGCGAGCGATCAGAGAGCAAAAGCAATGAGTAAATCTAGGTTCACCTCAAAATCTTTTAGTGTGCTGCTTGCATGTATTGGTTGCTTACTTTTTCAAAACAAAGCAGTAGGTTGTTGACTTGTTGTAGGTTGCTGTTTATTTGAACTAACAAAAAAAAATATGGTACCTGCTTAGATTTTTTCATATATATTTCTATGGAGTTTCTCATGTCCTATGAATACAAGATCGTAAATGGACTCCTAGGCTCTCATTATGCTCCTGTCTTCTTTCAAATAAGTTGACAATATTCGAATAAATAACAGCTATGCTGTAGAAGCTTAAACTTGGCCAAAAAAAAAACATAGCTGCACTGAACTGAGCCCCAACCTGATTTCAGCTATCAAAGACATTATGCATATTAAAATTAAGATTCACTGGCATCAGCGAGGAAAACATGTACGGCCACCAGGATTAATCTGCCGTCGGCAGATCGGAGGCAGCAGCAGTAGGGAGCCTTCGGGAGTGTTTAGTTCCCATGCAAACCTAAAAAGTTGCTACAGTTTTTCCGTCACATCAAATCTCTTAACGCATATATGAGGAGTACTAAATGTAGGTAAATAAAATAACTAATTGCACGATTTGACCGAAAAGTATGAGACGAATCTTTTTGAGCCTAGTTAATCTATGATTGGACAATAATTAATAAATACAAACGAACAATGCTACAGTACCCCAACCCAAAATAACTTCGTGTGCAAGTTTTGATCTTGTCATGGAAGCCTTCGTGTGCAAGCCAGGTCCCTGTCTTGCAAGTCACCTGTGTTCATGTTCAGCCAGGATCCTTCTCTTCGAAGCCTAGCCATGTGACTGAGGTGGAGCCGAGTTACGAGCCGGAGCCAAGTTGCTACGAATCAGCTCGAGCCAAGTTTGTGAGCCAAGTTCAGGTGCTACGTGTCGTGATATGGTTGTAGACTTGTAGGTGCCTACGGCGCCGGGTGGGGAGTGTCCGCACTGAATTTATTCCCGTCTGGTAGGCTTCTGACTGTTACTCCGGCTACAGAGAAGCAGGGGGAGGGAGTAGGGCCATGTTCATTTCTCATGCACAAACTCAAAAAGTGCTACAGTTTCTTGTCACATCAAATTTTTTAACACATGCATGGAGCATTAAATTTAAATAAAAAACTAATTATATAATTTAGTTGAAAAGTATGAGATGAATCTTTTAAGCCTAGTTAGTCCATAGTTGGACAATAATTAACAAATACAAACGAAAAGTGCTACAACAACAACTTTAATGTACTTAGCCAATTTACGATCCTCAGAAAGAAAGTAAGTTTAGGGTTTGTTTTTCCTTGTAACATTCAGCTGGAAAGGAGAAAACTAGCCTGCAAGGTGGTATAATTGTACCCATCCACTGGGTCTGGTGTAAAACTACAGAGAAACTGGATATATGATATGTGGAAGAACTATTTAGGAAATGCTTCAAATTTTGCGATCTTAGCATGCTAGCATTTACAGCCTTTGTTTTCTTTATAGAATTTTTAATTGAAAAGATTCAACCAAGAATATTTAGTTCACGGAGATGAAGTGTATTGACCTTGGCATTTTCATTTTCAGGCATTATGCTGTCTCCTTTACTTATAAGAATCATGGGAATGTACGTATGAGTAATATCTTGTCTCTTGTTTTATTATAATGCACAATGATATTCGCATTAATTACCTCTCGCAATTCACTACTACAAAAGCCCGTTTACATTAGGGGTTCGTTTTACGAGGCGCCCTACAAATTATTTGGGAGTGCCGGGTTACCGGCCGCCCCTCGGGGCCACGTAGGGGCGGTGGGTGTTACGAACCGCCCCATCTTTGTTATTGGGGCGGCTCGATATCCACCGCCCTAATGAAGGCGGCAAGAGGGCGGCTAGGTGTGAACCGCCCGATGTAATAACATTAGGGGCGGCTCGATCTAGAACCGCCCCTGCAAAGGGTCTGGTCAGCAGATAAGGCCAAAACCAAGCCCCCTTCTTCCATCTCGGGACACCACTCAAACTCGAAAAAAAGGTTGGGAGGCCTTGGGCTCCTCCCAAAAATTACTCTACTAAGGGGGAGGTTTTCAACTCAAATCCTTTGGTGGGGAGGCTCAAAAAGGTAAGAAAATGCTAATCCTACCACTTAATTCGATTTTTAATAGTTAGTTGTGGGAGTAATTTAAATTTAGCTTTCCTCTCACTTTCTATGGTGCTTGAGCTTTATATGGAGCAAAGTAGAGCTTAGATTTGGAAGTGCTAGTGGAGATTAGTAAGAGTATTGAATTAGATCCATTTTTTAGTGACTTTTACATGTGATTTTAGTGGAGTAATAAAATAGGGCCATCGAGACAAGTCACCACGTGGCAAGCATACGACATTAATGGGTACACATTCTATACCCATGTGAAGGATAGTAAATGTGTGAATCAAAACAAATGGGTTCGAGTACAAGCTATCAACGACAAAAACCGAAAAGATCACATACTTTGGCATCATTGAAGAAATATGGGAAATTGACTATGGAATGGAAGTGCAAAGTGCCCGTGTTCAAATGTCGCTAGATGAAACAACACGAACCGAACGAGATCGGGTTGATGATGGATTGACCTCGGTGATTTAGGCCACCAACGGACCCATGGGTCGCCGCTTCGGATGTAGCACAAGTTTTCTATTTACCCTACCCGATCGATCCCCGACAAGCCAAAGAGAACGAAAAAATCAAGCATGTCATTGTCCCCGGAAACAACGCATTATTGGAGTTGATGGCATCGAGGATGTTGACGTTGACGAGCACAATGGTTATGCCGAAATACGCTTATTCACGACTTTCCAAACAAGATCCAAAGCCGTTGAGAAGAAGTTACCTAAAGACATATTGCCATGGGAGCGAAAAGGAGTCAAGGGAAAAGAGGTCACAGGGGAGTTAGCTAGTTGTTATATGTGTGTGTTTCAAAAATGTATCGATGTATGAGTGAGACTACATTTATGTATGTGTGAGACTACCTTTTTACGTATGTGTGAGACTACCTTTTATTCATATAAGAGTCAAACTTTTTCTGAGGCGTCTACATGGCATGTGTGAAGGCACCGCCAAGTTTGAGAATTTTCTGTAATTGTTTGGTACTTTTCTCTAATTATTTCAATTACCGCGAATTCTCCCAAGAAATGTATGTTGAACTACGACCACCCCCTCGAAAGACCAAACGGTGCCAAACTTTGTGGATAGGTCCCTTGTGCCCTAGGAGGCACAACTTGTGGAGGACGGTGCGGGGTTATTTTGTTTTCAAAGTGTAAATCACCATATTTGTCGCACGCCACGTCCGTGAAAAATACAAGAAATCCAAAAATGGCTAAAAAACCTAGGATTTTGCGTGGGGACATATTTTGGGTGTAAGTGACCACAAAAAAATTTGAGGAAGTTTCGAGTTAGGGCGGAGCAGACGTGCTTTTTTTGAGGGTATACTCAACCTCTCACGAAGCCTATCCTAACACTTAGGTTTCACATGGTTGTGTGGCGGTGCGCTTTGCAGCGTGCTATCGGCCTCAAAATTTTTCTGAGGTGTCTACATGGCATGTGTGAAGGCACCGCCAAGTTTGAGAATTTTCTGTAATTGTTTGGTACTTTTCTCTAATTATTTCAATTACCGCGCGAATTCTCCTAGTAAATGTATGTTGAACTACGACCACCCCCCGAAAGACCCGAAACGGTGCCAAACTTTGCAGATAGGTCCCTTGTGCCCTAGGAGGCACAACTTGTGGAGGACGGTCTGCGGGGTTATTTTGTTTTCAAAGTGTAAATCACCATATTTGTCGCACGCGTCACGTAGAAAAATACAAGAAATCCAAAATGGCTAAAAACCTAAGATTTTGCATGGGGCCATATTTTGGGTGTAAGTGACCACAAAAAAAAAATTTGAGGAAGTTTCGAAGTTAGGCGGAGCGCACGTGCTTCACAAAGGTATACTCAACCTCTCACGAAGCCTATCCTTACACTTAGGTTTCACATGGTTATGTGGCGGGTGTAAACTTTGCAAATAAGCTATCGACCTCAAACTTTTTCTGAGGTGTCTACATGGCATGTGTGAAGGCACCGCCAAGTTTGAGAATTTTCTGTAATTGTTTGGTACTTTTCTCTAATTATTTCAATTACCGCCTTGAATTTTCTTCCCAGTAAATGTATGTTGAACTACGACCACCCCTAAAAAGACCGAAACGGTGCCAAACTTTGCCGATAGGTCCCTTGTGCCCTAGGAGGCACAACTTGTGGAGGACGGTGCGGGGGTTATTTTGTTTTCAAAGTGTAAATCACCATATATTTGGTCGCACACGCCACGTAGAAAAATACGATAGATCCAAAAATGGCTAAAAAAACCTAGGATTTTTTCGCGTGAGGCCATATTTTTTTGGGTGTAAGTGACCACAAAAAATTTGAGGAAGTTTCGAAGTTAGGCGGAGCGAGACGTGCTTCACAATGGGTATACTCAACCTCTCACGAAGCTTATCCATACACTTAGGTTTCACATGGTTGTGTGGGCGGTCGCGCTTTTGCTTGGCGTGCTATCGGCCTCAAACTTTTTCTCGAGGCGTCTACATGGCATGTGTGAAGGCACCGCCAAGTTTGAGAATTTTCTCAGTAATTGTTTGGTACTTTTCTCTAATTATTTCAATTCTGCGCGAATTCTTCCTAAATGTATGTTGAACTACGACCACCCCCGAAAAGACCAAACGGTGCCAAACTTTGCCGATAGGTCCCTTGTGCCCTAGGAGGCACAACTTGTGGAGGACGGTGCAGGGTTATTTTGTTTTCAAAGTGAATCCATGGTTTTTGTAAGATAAGAAATTTTATATTTAATTTGAAATTCAAATCCATATAGGTCAAAATTTGTCGAATCCATGGTTTTTGTAAGATAAGAAATTTTATATTTAAGATTTATTTATTTATAACTATATTTGTATTTATAACTATATTTGTCGATAATATGCCTTATATATGTATTTTTTAAAATTGTAACATGGACTATAGGGGCGGCTCCCGATCCAAATGCCCCTAATGAAGCTCACTATAGGGGCGGTTCCATCGAGCCACCCCTTACTTGAGGTGCCCTCGTATATATATACCCGAGGCGATTTCGGGCTCCAAATATTTCTAAGTCTTGGGCGCGATTGTCTCCATCGACGCCGGCAGCCGCCAAAATTTTTCTCGCCCGCCGCGCCAAATCCTCCTCCCCGTCGCCGCCCCCAATCCTCATCCCCCAATCCTCCTCTCCCGCCCCTCCTCCTCCAATCCTCCTCGCGCCACCGGAGCCGCCGCTCCCTAACCCCAGGCGGCGCCCATGCCGCTCTGTCGCACGTAACCCTAGTCGCTGCCGCCGCCGGGTGCGAAGCACGCCACCTTCCCCCGTCCCCGGCCCGCGGCCGGCCCGAGCCGTCTCCCCGTCCCCCGCGGTTGCCTCCGTCTCCTCTTGAGGGCCGCCGGATCCCCCGTCTTCCCGCGCTTTGGAGGGGCCGCCGCCCCCCACCGCTGTTGGAGGGCCGCCACCGCCGGATCGAGCAGCCGCCGGTCCGCCTCGCCGTCTTCGACCTCGCCGGCCAGTGTTGACACCTGTTATAGCATAATATTACTAGTCAACTAAACGTGGATAAGGGCTTAAAATGAATATCAACATAGATTAGGGGTCTAACTAACATAATTCCACAAGCTTTGGTGATTTATATCTTTTCGTGGACTTAACAGATAAATGCAGAAGAATGGAGAAAGTTCCGGAATATACATCTCATACAATGGCAAGCCTTGACCGTAAAGTAACTTAACCCAAAATATGGACTAAAACACTCTAGAAGATACCAGAAGACACCAGGAGAAACATGGCTTGGTTGGGCCACGAGACCCTGGCGGCCGCCCGGTGTTTTGGGCGGCCGCCCAAGCTATAGTAGCCAAACAGTCCATCTTCGTAGGTCGGTTTGTAACCGACTTTGAGGTTGTATCTACACCGTTGCCAAGGTCGGTTTGATCCAAGGGCTATCGTTCATCGCCAAGGCCTATATAAGAAGACCCCCGACCCCGGGGGCTAAACCCTAATTCATTCTATCTCATTCTATTCATTAACTCTCAGTTGTAGAGGTGTCCCAATGTAAGGATAACCTCTCTCTGGGATTAGTGAATTAGAGGTAGATTAGTCATGTAATTAGAGATAGATTAGACATGTAATTAGAACTAGATTAGATCTAACTTAGATCTAATCAAGAGTAAAGGAGAGTTGAACTATACTTTGGTTCTAGAGATGTCTACGAGTTTGGTATGTTTCATATCTTATCTTTGGAAGACTTATGATTCATATATTTATCTTCTCTATTTACTTCTATGGTTTTCATATATTTGGTTAAGTATAGTTGTTATGCTTTTGCATGGGATCTTCGCCGTATTGAGGGCTCTAGTTATTTGCAAAGAGCTAGAGTTGTAATCAATAGTGTAGACATGGTGTCTAGACTATAGGTTACCCGAGGTTGTGCCCAAACCTACGGATAGTTGTGGTAGCCCTGGGGGTGACAAACTGTCAGGTCTTTGTAGTCCACCACGTATGGGTTGGTGTTCCGTAGAGCTTTTGGCAGCCTTCCCCGGTTACTTCTTCCCAGCCTATTTGAGAACTGAAAGGTACCGCTGCTCCAAAGTGCATTAGTATAATTGCTATCATAGAACCTAAGTAATAGAGAACTACCCAGAACCTTGATCTCTCCCTTTGACCTCTTGATTAGTTTAGTTTGACATTTTAGTTAGCTTATTATTGTATGCTTTGATATTACTTATCCTCTAACAATTACCCTCACTATAGTCTAGTGGTTTGCTAAGTTAGTGGATACATGATTGTGACTTATTAGAATTCTTTAGCCAAAGCTTCCCGTGTGGATACGATACTCTAGAATACTCATCCTAGGGAAAAGCTACAATGATAGGTGTTCTGTGGCGCTTGCGAATCCTTCATATTCTTTTTAGCACTTAACAAATGCCAACAAGCTTTTTTTGGTGCCGTTACGGGGAAGCAATTGGCCTAAAGATTCTAGTAATGATCATGATGTCTCGCTAATTTAGTATATCACTAGCTTTAGTAGGAGTACCCTTGTTCTGTTGAGTTGTGGAATAGACAGACATAAGATGTCGTTGCGATCTTCCGACAAGATTCCACAAGAAAAGAAAAAACAAAAAAGATTGAAGAACCTGTGGTGTCTAATCATTCAAGATTCATCAACATTGGAACCCTGCTATCTCAAGGTATGTATTTAAATATATATTATTCTAACCATGTATAGATTGGAGAAGAAGTCGCCGTCACAAGAATTCAATGCACACATCTCAAGTGACGTACATAGAAGCCGCACATCATGGTAAGTATGATCAATAAAGGTGAGAAAGTCTTGCTCATGGACTATAAATTAATTGAGTAGTTATCATTTAATTTATTGCATTGCATTGCATGTTTACTTGATTAACTCATGCATTCACTCCGCTTTAGTTTACGTTTTTCTCATAGTAGATCCATTGCATGATTAGTTCCTTTGCATACATCCATCCATGTATTTTGCATCTAAAAAAAAAAAAAATCCTCACCATGATCATGCTCTTTCATCTCTAATTGGATAAATCTCTATAGTGTTTTTATGCTACCTTTGTCTTCTATAGTATGCTTTGGTTTTGGAAGTACTCGCCATACTTCCAAAGGCTTTTAAATTAAGCGTGGTGCTTAGGTTAAATAGCCTTCCTTAATTGAATTAGACATGGAGTCTAGTTTGGTTATTGAAATAAGAATTGCTTGCATGTAGACATTGGTTATTGTGTTGGACTAACCCCCTCGCAGAAAACTCTAAAATCTAATTGAGGTAAGTCAAGAGATGAACTCATATTAGAGATGAAGCAAGACATATGATGAACTCCAACCTTGTACAAAAGACACGGCTCAATCATCATTGATGAAAGAATTGAAAGAATTTGTGCTATGTCTATTCAATGAAGAAGAGTGTCATACAACATGATCTAGAAAAGCTATCATTCGAAAGAAGTGGATGGACAAAGCTACGAGGCCATAAGAACATCAAAGACAAGTAAGTGAATATAACTCACATATTTATATACAACTTTTGTCTTATGTTCTAAAGGAAAAATAATAATAATTTATCTCGAGCATATGAAGGCTCATGCTAAAAGAAACATGTTCCTAGGACAAGTTCCCTTCGGGTATTCTTGGTTACTAACCTTGCAGAACAAAGGATGAACAACGCCTAAGAACATGGTGATTGCAACACACGATTAGGGATGGTTCAAAGATTCACACTTAAAGTGTCGAGTGACAGGACAGAAGGCTCAAGCATGGGGAGGAAGGTCGACTCCTCTAAAGATCATCCAACATTCCTCCTCCTCTCAAGCTCCCGTCACTCGACATGCTGGTTTGCAATCCCCTACTCACTATTACTTTGTCTCTCTAAGTTTGAATAGTTAATAAATGTCATACATCAAAATCAAACTTAAGATAATAAAATTTCCCACTAGAGAAAAAAGTAATAGTGAGCTCTTGTTAATTAAAATATCCAACCAAAACTTTTTGTAGCTTAGAAGATACCTTTAACTCCATGACAATTCTACCCTTATTTACAATTACTTGTATTTTCCTTCTGGGTATATGTTGTCAACTAATACTGCAGAATAAAATCATGAGAGGAGTAAAAAGGTTCAAGCACAATTTAAAGAGCAAGAAAGAAAGGACGATGCAATAAAAGAGATAAGTGAGGAGCAAGATACATAAGAGGCCAAAGAAGGAAAGCTTCAAGCAAAAGAAAAGGACCACCCCAAGGTGTTATGGTGCCATCACATTCCAATAATAATAAGGTAACACCTTGAGGTAAGTTGTCATTACTTAAGCTTTTCCTAAAATATGGTTTGTTCATAAATAAAGAATTAAACATGTTAGAGCAACACTTTTGCCTGATCCAACTTCATTAGCTCAACATGTTTTGTTAGTTGTTCCTACTAGCACTCTCTTTGATCTCATAGTCCTCTTCTTGTAAGCTAGAATGTTGCTTACCTTGTTTTGGAAGAACATTATCATAATCATGCCTTTGGTGTTTAGACAAGAAAACCCTTCCAAGAGTCAACGAGCTTGATTTGATCCGTCGAATGTTTTAATCACAAACAATCATGCTCAATCTTCTGATCTTGTCACCCAAGTTAGGTTTAAGAAAAGTGTATAATCAACTCTTTTCTTGTTTGTTGTGCCTATGGTTAGAGAAGAATGAATGAAGTTTTGGTTCTGTTGGTGTTTTCCCACCAACAGCCCATGCACTTGATCTCTACCTTTAACTTTGCAAGCGGGACACACTTTGAGCAAAAAAGGTGGAGAAGCTTACCAGTCTCTCCGAGAATTAAACAAGTGAATGTCCTACAAGCATACACATTAAACAAGACACTGCCTACATCAATGCTTCATTCCAACTCATAAGGCAAAGAACATGGGTGACATCGTTCTTCACGATCTCAAGGAGCACAACCGTTAAGATCAGATAATACACTCAAGGAAATGACAAGGTAAGAAGTCTCATTCAGAGAACTTAAAACATTGAATCCTCACCGAAAAAGGTAAGATCGGTAGTTATCGATATGCATAGCATATTTACTTCATCGCATTGCATAATTATTTTCCTTTTAGCATATTTACATTATAGCACTAGCCTTGCATTAGAAAAGAAAAATAAATAATTGTTTGTTGCATAGACACGAAAAACTCCCCATGTGAGTAATTTTTGTGGCGTGTAACAACCCACAAGGATATTTACTTGTGGTGGCATAAAAATAAAATAAATATGCATGCATCATCATCCCTTTTTGCATAGAAAATTATAAAAAAAAAAGTTAATGCTTGCTGAACTACTGTCTTAATGGAATTATCATAATCTTTGGCAACAAGAAGCTAAGTGGCTAACACCACTAACGCTTAACTAGTTCCACTAGCTTTGTTGTTTATTTGAGTTCAGCAGATTCAAGGAAGAGAGACATGATTGGATGACACCATCGTCGTTGTCTACCTCTACTTCCACATCATCATAAAAGACTATGTCAACATCCAGCTTGGGGGGGGGCAACCCCCATGTATCCAGATAAGTATCCCTCTATCTTATATAATATTAGCTAAGATTATTTGTTTGTTTTTTTTAGAAAGATATAAAAAGATGCATAACTAAGGAAACCAAATAAAAAGAGTCTATCTAGTCTTTATTAAAGAGTCTTTATTAGAGTGTGAGAATAAAATAAGCTCAAGATAATCTCTAGCCTTGGAGATGATGAATAGTTGCTCCGTCGTAATTCCTTTCAAGTACCTACCTTTCAAGCTTAATTTCTCTTGAGCTTTTTAATGCAACTGCTTTGACTTGAGATTTGCTCTGAACCTGAAACCTGTGGGTAGCAAATGCTTGCTCTAAAGTCTAGGTGATTGACGGATATGATATATGAGAGTCTGAGCTGCTATTTATCTTACTCCTAGTGATACTAGATTTCTGGAGATTTATCTTTTGAAAATTAAAAGTGCACATGATAAGTTCCTGTGTGACAAGAGTGTTGAACCTCCTACCACAGCCATATATACATGCTCCCTAGATTAGGAAAATCCTTTGACATATATATAGGCTGCTTGCTTTGCATTGAGTTTGTTCAATCTTTGTCGACCCTTAGAAACTTGTCATGCATTATGCACTACACCACACTCTATTCCACTTGCATTATTGCTACTTCTACTCTGAAGTATGCATCCACAAAGCATCCACCAAATATTCATCAAAAATGTTCTACTCCTATCCCGGGAGAGAACAACAAAAAAAATATTCACTATACCCATCCAATCATTCATTGCTAGCCAATATCTTACAAAAGCTCCATTACATTTATTTACCTCTCAAAAGTTATTGCAAAAGAGATCTGGGTTGTAGATTAAAAAAAAAAAAAAAAAAAAAAAAAAAAAAAAATAAAAAAGAAAGGGAGATGAAAAATGGACAAAAAGTCCTACGGGCGAGTAGAGCCTACCTCCCTAAACAAAAGAGATGAAAAATGAACAAGTGTTCGAGGGCGAGTAGAGCCCACATCTCTAAAAATAAAGATGAAAAATGGACAAGTGTCCGAGGGTGAGTAGAACCCACATCTTTAAAGAGAGGAAATAATGGACACAAGTCCGAGGGTGAGTAGAACCCACCTCTCTAAAAAGAAAAATAAAGAAAGAAAAAGATACAACCCAGGTTCTCTGCAAAGTTTCCAAATTCAAAAGAGAGAAGATTCCTCAAGGAGCAAAAGTAAGATTTCCCATCATCTATTCTATTCACTTCACTACATGCTTTACTACATTCTCTACCATATATATCCTATCCACCATACACATACACCACTTGATCAAGTGTGACTTGTAACTTTGGATCCATTGCTTGAATTTACAATATATGTTTAGAAAGTAAGTTTAATTTTCTCCCACCTATGAACTCCACATATAAGCCTTAGATATAGGGTGAGAGAGAAGAAGGCATAGTGTGCCACTGCCTTAACCAAAAATACTACATACTATGAGAGAAAGACAACACTACCTTATTGCCTTAGAGAGGATCCACAAATACCACAAATGAGAGATTAGAGAGAGTCATACTGAGGAACTTTGAGTTTTATTTGAAAAATAGCAAAAACTCCAGAAGGACAGTTGATCAAAAGAGTTTGAGATATAGTGTTCGACTTGACTGTTCTATCTATCAATTATCCAAGATTAAAGAAAAAGATATAAGCCCCAAAAGGTAAGAGGTAATATGGGTAAGTGGAAGTTTTGAAAAGTTTATTTTTATCTGGAGAAGAAATTTTGTTTGAAAGCATGTGTACTTTTGAGATGTGAAAGCGTTGTAGCAACTCCTGATCCATTGCTAAGTTTGGCTTTGCTAGGGACTAGCAAAGGGTAAGCTTGGGGGAACTTGTTGACACCTGTTATAGCATAATATTACTAGCCAACTAAACGTGGATAAGGGCTTAAAATGAATATCAACATAGATTAGGGGTCTAACTAACATAATTCCACGAGCTTTGGTGATTTATATCTTTTTAGGGACTTAACAGATAAATGCAGAGAAGAATGGAGAAAGTTCCGGAATATACATCTCATACAATGGCAAGCCTTGACCGTAAAGTAACTTAACCCAAAATGTGGACTAAAACACTCTAGAAGGTACCAGAAGACACCAGGAGAAACATGGCTTGGTTGGGCCACGAGACCCTGGCGGCCGCCAATGTGATTTGGGCCGGCCGCCGGCTACGAGAGCCAAACAGTCCATCTTCGTGAGGTCGGTTTATAACCGACTTTGAGGTTGTATCTACACCGTTGCCAAGGTCGGTTTGATCCAAGGGCTATCGTTCATCGCCAAGGCCTATATAAGAAGACCCCCTGACCCCAGGGCTAAACCCTAATTCATTCTATCTCATTCTATTCATTAACTCTCAGTTGTAGAGGTGTCCCAATGTAAGGATAATCTCTCTCTGGGATTAGTGAATTAGAGATAGATTAGTCATGTAATTAGAGATAGATTAGACATGTAATTAGAACTAGATTAAATCTAACTTAGATCTAATCAAGAGTAAAGGAGAGTTGAACTATACTTTGGTTCCTGAGATGTCTACAGAGTTTGGTATGTTTCATATCTTATCTTTGGAAGACTTATGATTCATATATTTATCTTCTCTATTTACTTCTATGGTTTTCATATATTTGGTTAAGTATAGTTGTTATGCTTTTGCATGAGATCTTCACTCGTATTGAGGGCTCTAGTTATTTGCAGTAGCTAGAGTTGTAATCAATAGTGTAGACATGGTGTCTAGACTATAGGTTACCCGAGGTTGCGCCCAAACCTACAGATAGTTGTGGTAGCCCCAGGGGTGACAGCCCTGTCAGGTCTTTGTAGTCCACCACGTATGGGTTGGTGTTCCGTAGAGCTTTTGGCAGCCTTCCCCTAAGCACTTCTTCCCAGTCTATTCGAGAACCGGAAGGTACTGCTGCTCCAAAGTGCATTAGTATAATTGCTATCATAGAACCTAAGTAATAGAGAACTACCCAGAACCTTGATCTCTCCCTTTGACCTCTTGATTAGTTTAGTTTGACATTTTAGTTAGCTTATTATTTTATGCTTTGATATTACTTATCCTCTAACAATTACCCCTCACTATAGTCTAGTGGTTTGCTAAGTTAGTGGATACATGATTGTGACTTATTAGAATTCTTTAGCCAAAGCTTCCCTGTGGATACGATACTCTGCAATGCTCATCCTAGGGAAAAGCTACAATGGTAGGTGTTCTTACGGCGCTTGCAGTAATCCTTCATATTCTTTTAGCACTTAACAAATGCCAACAGCCGGCCTCTTCCTCGCTGGTCCGCCTCGCCGGCCTCTTCCTCGCTGGTCCGCCTCGCCGGCCTCTTCTTCCTCGCTAGTCCACCTGGTACCCGCCGCCGTGCACTAGCTTGGTACCCGTCGCCGTCCGCTTTCTTCTTCCACGCTGGTGAGCACCTGGTACCTGCCCCTGTGAGCCTGGGCAACTTAGGCTTCATTCTTCTCCTCTCTCGGTGAGAAGGTTCTTCATCCCCGGTACCGCCCCGTGAGTTAGGCCTGTGATGCTGTTTTTTTCAACCTATGATGCTATTTTTACTACCGTGATGCTTTTGTTATGCTCCAAATTTCTTTAGCTCTTGCCACTGCCTAAGATGCTATTAGTTTGAACCCGAGATGCTATTTTTAAGGAATGTGGGATAACTGTGTTTGCCAAGGGTTTACTATTGTCGCTTTGTGATGTTATTTTTCATCATTGTTGGATAACCGTGAGCTATTGCCACTACCGTGATGTTATTTTGCATTTGGATAACTGCTGCCGCCTATGATGCATTTTTACTAACTGAGCATGCCAGTGCCTATTATTTTGGATTTTGGATCGATTTTGAGCTATTGCCACTTATTAGCTTGTCCATCTTGTCCTAATTTGAATAACCTGCATCTCGTCCTAATTTGCAACTAGTCTCAAGACCGAACATGCATAGCCGTCATGGTTGCCGTAATTTCATTGAATTTTGTGAGCTTCGATTGGCTCTCTCGAGCTTCGATTGTAACCAAGGGCTTCAATTTTGTGTTGTGGTTTTCTTTTTTAGTTTCATTTATCCGAATTCAGTTCAGTTCATTAAGTGGCATGTTTGTGTCAACCATTAACTGCATTTGTATTTTGAAATGAAAACAAATTGAATTCATTTGTTTGTTGTGCTGAATTGTCTGCTACCTCTGAAAAATAAATTGAATTCCTATTGCTAATATTGTCCTATGTTCATCCCTGCTTTTTTTAACATGCTACTATTTAACACTTGGTATTTGGGGCTGTTTTTAACATGTATTTGGAGTCTGTTTTCCTTCCTGTTGATGGGGTCAATTAATTAGTGGCATTTTAATCCATCTTACTACTTGTCCATCTTGTCCTAATTTGAATTGAGTCGGGTCAGTGTGAATCTATCTCTCTTTGACAAATGATGCCTATGTTAATCCTGTTATTAGCTATCTCATACTAAAACATGAGTTTGATTAACATTCCTATTGCTAATATTGTCCTATGTTCATCCTGTTTTTTTTTTTTTAACATGCTACTATTTAAAACTTGGTATTTGGGGCTGTTTTTAACATGTATTTGGAGCTGTTTTTCTTCCCTGTTGATGGGGTCAATTAATTAGTGGCATTTTAATCCATCTTACTACTTGTCCATCTTGTCTTAATTTGAATTGAGCCGGGCTGTGTGAATCTATCTCTTTTGACAAATGATGCCTATGTTAATCCTGTTATTAGCTATCTCATACTAAAACATGAGTTTGATTAACATTCCTATTGCTAATATTGTCCTATGTTCATCTAGTTTTTAAATAACTAAAACATGAGCTGTCTCATACTAAAACATGAGTTTGATTAACATTCCTATTGCTAATATTGTCCTATGTTCATCCAGTTTTTTTGTCGCTGTCTTGTCTTTGCATTTTTTAAATAACTAAAGCATCCTGGAGCATCACTTATATATTTTCTTTAAATGTCATAGTTCTCTCTTCTTGGGCCGCTGTCTTGTCGCTGTCTTGTCGCTGTTTTGAATTCATATTTGGCCCCGCATATGCAATGATGATCTTTTTATATACTTGTAAAACTAAGTGCCGAGGCAAAGGGCATAGGCAATGATGCGATCCCTTTTAAGCTGAGGCGGCGACTATGATGATTGTAACGCCCTATATAATTGTAACATTCTAAACTTGGATGGCTTCTAGAAGCAACCAGTTTAGAATTGATGAAATGACAAAGGGGCAAATCTGAGTCAACTTTGTAGACAACTACTCTAATTGTCTTCATAACTACTCTTTTGGCATTATATTGTGCTCATGTTTTTATATGCTCAATGTCATTATATTGTGCTCATGTATGGTGCCATGGCAAAGACCTATGATGCTACACCACTACCTATGCTTCTCTTCCCTCCCACTCTTCTCCCACCTTCTATCATGGCAAAGAGCTATGCTTGCTTCAACAGCCTAAGCGTAAGCTCTCTCTCTCTCTCCCTCCCTCCCTCTAGCCTCCTCTACCTTCTCTTCCCTCCCACTCTTCTCTCACCTTCTCTCTTGGCCTCCTCTCTATGCTACCATCATCATGGCAGCAGCTAAGCTGAAGCTCTCTCTCTCTCTCTCTCTCTCCTCCCTCCCTCTAGCCTCCTCTACCTTCTCTTCCCTCTCACTCTTCTCTCAACTTCTCTCTTGGCCTCCCCTCTCTATGCTGCCATCATGATGGTAGCAGGTAAAGCCGACGGCGCTACAAAAATTTTGGCAGCCTGACGGTTCACACCAAGCCATAATTTGGGTTTTTTTATATGGTCACCGGGCCTTCTATGTGCTCACCGTTTTATATGATAACCCTTTTTGTATTTGCCCCCTCCTCCTTTTGGCCGATGATGAAATTATCACATTCCATAAAAAAATATAACCTGATGATCATGAACTTGTGAGGAACTCGCCATCATTGCTAGCCGCCCTACATTACCTTCATTACCTTTTCTGCTCTAATGCCCTTATGCTCCAAGTACATGATCAAATGATGATTGACATCTATTTGAGGCCTCTAATGTTTCTACTAGTTTTTTGCTCGATGATACAAAAGGGTAAACCGAGACTACACGATAGTGAACCCGCTAATTTGAGAGCAAACCACTAATGTCATTTTATTCCTTCATGAAACTAGGACCCTACCGGCATATCTAACGCCAAATCTTTTTTACTAGACTAAATCGAAAATGTCCCCGACAAGAGATGGTGCACCCCCGTAGCCTTGAGCACGGAAACCCATTGAAGAGGGAGAGCCTCATGCCATGACTTTCGACGAATTCCACGCACGCTAGACAAGAGTATAGCCGAGATGAAATATGCAATTGATCCGCTTCATGATGAAGAAGAGGGAAGAGAAGGAGAGGATGATGACACCTCGACGGCGAGGGTTCCGAGGGAGGGATATGTAAGTCCCGAGGATCCTTTCCCACGTGAACGCAGTGCATAGGCCCACCGAGGATGACCTAGACAAAGACTTTGACCCGCTGAACGAGGAGAACGAGGTAGAGACACAAAGCCTTAGTAATCAATTTTTGCTAATGCTTTTATCATGTCACTACCATTAACACTTTGGCCTCCCGTACATAGGTACATGATGAATCTCCTCCAAAACGACGACGCCGGCGGCCCGCGACGCTTCGTTGAAGGCACCGAGAGCAAAGAAAGAGAAGAGGCACGTGCCACGAGGGTGAACAATACCAACTCTCGCCCCCCAACCCCGTGACACGACCACAACCTCGGCGCCAAAGAGGAAACGAGAAGGGATAAGAAAACCAAACCAAGATCCCGACAAGAACGTGGTCTATGTGATAACGGAGGTCGGTCCGGGAGGGGACATCCGTAAGTCGGAGAAGATGAGGGCAAGATTCCGTAATTCGATGGGCGCCCTTGTTAGAGATCAGTTGAACCCAAATTATCCCATCATGGCCGAAATACCGGACGAGACAAAGAGAGGCCTATGGAACAAGCCGTTAGTCAATTTCAAGTTTCCATCTGGTATCGAAGGCCGTGAAAACGCCAAGCCTTTAGGACAATGGGGAGATATTCCGACGTTGGAGGTGTGAGCTCAACACCAAATATATCCAACAGGCACGACGCCGCTTTCACAAGTATGGAAACATAACTCGAGTCAATGGGACGACCTAGTGGCTCAAAAGACTACGGCAGGCGAAGCATTGGCCCCTCGTGTCCGTAAATAAATAACTAGCAAAAGAAGAACATACACCCTACTCATTTAGGTTCCCTGGATACTTTGCGGCCAAAAAGACTTTCCTAAGAGGGACGAAGAGGCGGAAGCAAATTCGGGATTCCCGTGCAGAATTTGGGCATACGGTCAAGGAATTGATACATGCCAGAGCACCGCATCGTCCGATTCTTCCCTTAAGTTTAACAAATCGGAGACTCAAGAGGTAGTATCAAAGATATTGGAATACGGTCAAGGAAAGGAGAAGGGCTCATTCAAACCTTCCAGAGAGAAGGACGAGCTGACACTTGCCTTGGGAAACGCCGAGCACCCTGGGCGCACCAGGGGCATAGGGAAAAGAACAACCTGGAGACATGGCTTTGAAGAGGACCAGCACACATACAAGAAGCATGGTAGAGACCGAAGCGCCGGAACTTGAAAGCACAAATCATGGCCATGGTAGCGAAGGCGCCGAGGAAAGAGGCCCCGGCCGCGAACCCGCCGCCCAACTTGCGCTTGTCTGAGCCCTCCTGAAGTTCCTAGCGCCCAAGGTTCCACCGCAGAACAACCGCCGACGATCGCATACGGGGAACCAACTAGTTGCCAATGTGTGGTTCTCGGAAGGGCCTCAAGTTGTCAAGGTTGCCGCAACGGGTGTGGCACATCCCCCCTGGGGCACCTGGCACGGGCCTATCCCTGGCAGACTACACTAGGGTCGAGGTGCATAGCGTGGAGCCCCATTACATGGATTATGACCTTGACCACCCGACTCCTGAGGGAGTGTCCAAACTCGGGCAATGCATTCGACAGTTCATCCTCTGGCACAAACGAGACATCGTATTAACCGGTTCTTCGCCTCCCCCACCCAATATTCCACGACTAGAAGGAGTTATCGAGGAGGGGGAGATACTTTCACCAACACGTGACGAAGAAATGCCTGAGATGCCACACTCCCCTCCTCGTGACCGACAAATGCCTGAGATGCCACACTCTTCTCCATGTCCTACAGAGCAGGTGCCTTCAAAAGAAACTCCAGTTGAAACGGAGGCGCCTCCGAAAGAAACAGAGGTGCCTCCGAAAGAAACCGAGGTGCCTCCGAAAGAAACTCGAGGTAAAGAGAAGCAAAGAAATTCCGACATGCAGCTTCCGCCAGGGGCCTTTAAATCGAACAAGTTATGGCATCGAGGGATTTTTGGGAGGAGTCGGAGCTTAGGAAAAAGTATCCAATCCATTGCAGGCCCGTCTTTGTGCCGATGAAGGACGCCTCGTTGGTGTCTAGGTGGTTCGCCCATGATCGCCTCAAAGCTACGTAAACCAAGTCAAAGAAGTAGCGGTGACGTACTTCGACCCTTCAGCCACCAATCACTTTCCTACCAAAAGTATCCTAATGTTGGAAGAATCGATGGTCAAGGAACTGCCCGAAAAAAATATGAAAGAGGCAAGATATTCCTTCCAAACGATGTCATGCGTAAGATGCCACGTGGAATGAAAAAGTTTCATGATTGGTACTTGTTGGTATCCGAGAGGACGACATAACCGAGATAACACTCCACTACCCCGATAACCTTCTCGGTGGACCCGGTGGTGAGATTGCCTTCACTTTCGACGACATGCATACATTGTATCACCTCGGTGAAATGGACATTAACTGTTCACATCTATTGCATGTAAGTCCTTTTCTCTTTAATATGGTATGATTTCGATATTTTGATAACGTTGTAACTAACCTAATCGATCTCTTTTTAGTATGCAAGCGCACCTTGCAAAACAGGTTCCAAGTCTGAAAAATGCATACATGGATCCTCGACAAATAGCACAAACACGCTTTGCATTTCCTAGGCAATGGAAACCGGATAGCAAATACTTAGCGGTGGATCGACCGTGGAGGAGAAAGAGAAAATCCCGCGAAGGCAATGAAGGACGCGCCATTAACATGGCGGCATACTTAGCCGTGTCTTTCAAAAATTTCGAACACAATCATACTATATGGCTACCATACCACTTCGGGTAAGTTCAATCTGTATATAATGGTTGGTTAATACATATTATACGCAAATGTGCTTATCATTTTCCTCTCGATTGAATTTATGCAGTAACCATCGGATCGCTATATGCGCCGATCTTGGGCTCGCCGCGTGGGTTTTGATTCACCGCACACTCCGCCCGCACATTATTCCGACTTCATAGCGATTCTCAAATCGTATAAATAACAACAATCCTCTTATATGATTCAATATAACTTCCTAACTTTTTTTTTTGTCACATACTAACATGTTGTATTTGTGAATATCAATTTTCAACAAGGCATACCGTTGGTATGTTAAAAAGTTGAATGGGAGACATCTTGCCGTAATGAAGGGTGAGTCGTAAGGTCCAAAACGTATACTTGTGTAAGTATGACCTACCTCAGTATCGCATAATCTCAAATGCATTTGCTAACAATTTTATATACACCGTGGTGCCAAGCAAAAGCCCGAAGTGTTCACTTTGTGGATATTACGTATGCATGGCGATGAGTAACAGCCTTTCGTACCTGAGACACCCGGATTTGGTATATATGCTCATTCCTTTCTCTCTATGTATATGCTCACTATGTGTTTCTATATATAGGCTAACTTTTTATTATCTCCTAATTGTGTAGGCGAGACGCCGATAGGGACAAAAGGGGGACCCTTACCGAGATGATGACCTCTTGGAACTCGTGGCTAGCCTTTGTGACTTCATATTAGATCATGCTATACATCCAAAAGGTTGCTATCTCGATCGTACTTCGAATTGCAGAAAGAATCCACAACTTCAACATTTTCGTGAGTGGGAAAGGCTAGCAATAGGGAGGTGAAGTACGAGATGAGATTGAACTTGTAACTTATGTGAATAATGAATGTTTATTGTAAGATTGAGTAATGGAGATGATACTTTTGTGAGTTATGTAAATTATAGATGTTTATTGAATATAATATGTATATATTGTGAGAATTATGAATTATAGATGTTTATTAAATATAATATGTACATATATTGTGAGAATTGTGAATTATAGATGTTTATAGAGGCGGGTATATATATTTGAGTTTTGAATTTTTTTTTTGGCGCCAAATCCAGGTTTAGGGGTACGTCTTTCCTTTTAGGGGCGTTTTAGAAACAACGGCCCCTACTGTATTTTCTTCAAGAGGGGCGGTTTTATATTGAGCCGCCCCCTAATGAAAGACACAAGAGGGGCGGTTGTCCGTATTAGCCGCCCCTACAAAGGGACCACAGTAGGGGCGGCTCAGAGAACCGCCCCTACAGTGTGATCACTGTAGGAACGGAGAGTTAGGGGCGGTTTCAAAACCGCCCCTACTCGCCCAAAACGAACCGCCCTACAGAAGCGTTTAGTAGTAGTGATTCTTACCTAATAATATGCTGTCTCCTTCACTTAAGGGACACAAATGAAATTTGAGACCGGCACCAGCAGAAACAACTGGAGGGATCCAGATGCCAAATTTTGCTGCATCTGTGGGGATGTGGAGGACCAACACCTGGAACTGATGTGCTCTTACAACTATGTCTCCAGCTACTTATGTCCCCTGTAGGGCACGGCATGCAGTTTGGAATGAAGAAAGAAAGTCGATCTGTTACTAGTCTTGGAAACGGAAAAAGCCCACCAGGTGTCGCAGGTTCTTGCGGTGCTTTGTCCGTGTGAATAACTTATCTGAGTGTTGTCGTCCAGAGCAAATAATCAGTCTTTTCACAGAAATTGGAACCCTATTGATGTATCATGTGGCAATGCACAGTTATGAAATCTGTGGGGGGCTTTGGTTATGTGGTATTCAAGCACCGTGAGCATGCAATGGAGGCTATCAAAAAGCTTAACTGCCGTACTGTCGATGGCCGCAAGCTCCGAGTCGACTGGGTTTATCCACTGCATCAAGCTTCTTTAATTTGATTGGCAGTGGTTTAATGTACAAGTTTCGTCTGTAAATGAAGCCTGCCGCTTTAGGTTATTACATAATTACATAACATATACATACATATATCTACTTTTTTTTTCATACTAAGGAGTAAGGAATCTCAACGTCAAAATTTTCTAAATTATTAACAAAGCCTGAACTTTGACTTTCAGCTAACCGATTATACTCAATACTTCTAAGCAGTTGTAAAGAATTATGAATAGCATCATTATTATCCCCCAAAGCAATACCCAGATCCTTTGCTGAATTAAATAAAGAAGCATCATCTCTAGGAATAAAAGACATTTGTTTTAAATTGTTACCTTTCAGCGTCGCATCCTCTAGGTTCTCAAGCATTTTTAACTTCGCCGCCTTCTCCAAAGAGTTCTCGATCAATGCTTGCTGCAGCCCTCTTTGCTTGACTTCTCAGATGTCACTATCCCACCGTGACCGGTCTTTTAATTTATTGATTATTCCCCGAGTCAATTGTATGGCCCTTTTAAAGCAGGAGTCCACTGACCATTACCACCGTGCACGAGCTCAACCACAGGCCTTTTGTCCCGTACGGCTGCTCCCACCTCACCTGTATCGCGCCGCACGCCCTTAGGATCAACATCCATCTGGCCGTTCTCCTTCAATGTTTCCTTTGGGTTCGTAACCCGGGTTACTTGTCTTTTTTCCTTTTTCCTTCTCTACCTCTCCATCTTTAGGATTTTCCTTTTTCTTTATCCTTCTCTCCATCTTTAGGGTCCTCATCCATGGTAGGATCCAAATCTAATAGAGTTGGCTCACCATCAAAACCCCCCTTGTTCCACTCCAAACTGCAGGCTGTATACAAAATCCCCAATGACCGCATCCACAAACGGTGGAATAAGGTTAGGATCCAAAGACAAACTACCTTCATCCTTGCTCTACCATATTTCTTTAAAAATTTAGTGTCAACACATTTGGGGACACCTAGGATAGAAACAACTCGCTCAAATGATGGGAAATTCTTTTAATTCCCTAGATAGTCCCACAAAACTGCACCCACTTCTTATCTATCTCATATTTAAAAACCTCATCATCTTTACCCTTCTCAAATTTTATCGATCCTGAACTGTTTTTTGTCTTCATTTCACCCCAGTTCACCACAGTTTGTAACCAATCAGCGAGAAGGGAAATTAGTGACAAAGGTATTATCTTTGACCTCAATGTCCCAAGTGATTCACTCAATCAATCGGAATTGGATCTAAAACATGTGTTAAATGAAAGGTTAGCCGAATCAAAGGAGGAAGAAATTAAGTGGTACCGTAGAGCTAAGGCAAAGCATTTGTTAGAAGGAGATGCAAATACGAAGTATTATCACCGCTTGCTAACGGTAGACATCGCAAAAACTCGTATTTTCCAACTTGAGGACGGAATAATATAATAAATGGTGATGCTCAATTAAAAGAGCATATTACCAAGTATTATAAGGACCTTTTTGGTCCCCCCTGGACGCTTCACCTTTCATTCGGAGGAGGCGAATGTTGCCGACATTCCTCGTTTCTTAGTTGGAGAATGAGTATCTAATAGAACCCTTCTCTGTTGATGAGGTTAGAGCTGCGATTTTTCGATGGAACATAATAAGGCACCAGCCCGGATGGTTTTCCTGCAGAATTTTATCGGTCGTCTTCGAATATTATAAAGGATGATCCGATGGCTCGCTTCTGGACTTCCATCGTGGAGTGCTACATTTAAATCGCCTTAATTTTGGAACCATCATATCGTTGCCTAAGGAGAATGATGCGAAAGTAATTCAGCCAAGATGCACCTATTTGTCTACTCGAATGTATCTTTCAAAATTTTCACTAAGACGGCAACGAATAGATTAACTTTTAAAGCACGAGGATAATTAAACCCACTCAAACAACCTTTTTGCCAAAAGCGTAAATATTATGGAAGGAGCAAAGGATACTTCATGAGACAATACATGAACTTCATACCAAAAAGAAAGATGGGGTAATTTTTAAGATAGACTTTGAAAAAAGCTTATGATAAGGTTAAATGGAGTTTTTACAACAAACTTTAAGAATGAAGGGGTTCTCACAAAAATGGTGTAAATGGATAGAAAGTTTTACCGAAGGTGGTAATGTCAATATTAAGGTTAATGACTCATTAGGCAATTATTTCCAAACCAAAAAAAGGGCTTGAGGCAAAGGAGATCCAATGTCGCCTATACTATTTAATATAGTGGTCGACATGTTGGGCTATAATGATAGCAAGAGCAAAGGATGCAGGCCGTAGAGGGAATTATTCCACATTTAATCCAGATGGTTTGTCAATCCTACAATATGCGGATGACACAGCTTATTTTTATGAGCCATGATGTTCAAAAAGGCAAGAAATATGAAGCTTTTATTAAGTACCTTTGAACAATTATCGGGCTTAAAGATAAACTTCCATAAAAGCGAGATTTTTGTTTTGGTAAAGCAAAAGAGCAGAAGAATTTTATTCGTAGTTGTTTGATGTGTTGTTGGGAAATTTCCTTTCGATACCTTGGCCTACCTATGCACTTTAGGAAACTAAATAATAAAGACTGGAAGGTTATTGAGGAGAGGATTCAAAAGAAACTAAGTGGATGGAAAGGTAAATTGTTGTCGTGGGAGGGCGACCGGTCCTCATAAATTCGATATTGTCCAGTTTTACCGATGTTTATGATGTCTTTTTTGAACTACCAAAAGGTGTTCTTGAAAAATAGATTGCTTTAGATCACGCTTTCTACCGGCAAAATGATGGGAATAAAAAGAAATATAGATTAGCAAAATGGGAAATACTTTGTCAACCCAAAGATCAAGGAGGTTTGGGCATTCAAAATTTATGTATACGTAATACATGCTTACTAAGTAAGTGGCTTTACAAACTACTAAATGAGGATGGTTTGTGGCAAGAATTAATCAGAAATAAATATATAAAAGACAAGACTTTGGGGAGTTGTTATAAAAAGCCAATAGATTCACATTTTTGGAAAAGCTTGATGAATATTAAAGATTGTTTTTTAGATCTTGGCTCTTTTAAGGTAAAAGATGGGTCTCAAACCAGCATTCTCGCACGATACCGGTTTGGGAAATAGAGCCCTTTTACAACGCTTGAAAACGCTTCTAACGCTTCATAACGCTTCCCAATGCGTCTCAAAAATAATCATGAGTGTTATTTTTATTCGTCTAAGGGTATTTTGGTCATTGCTGATCTGAAACACACCCTAACCCCACCCCCACGACGGCCCGACCCCCACGCTGATCGAAGCACCCCTGACACCGCTCTCCCCTCGCGGCCGCGCCCAAGCCCACAGCGCCGCCGTCTCCCTCGCGGCCACGCCCCCCTGCCGCCGGCGCCTCCGTCTCCTCGCCCTAGCCGTCAGCGCGGCCGTCTCCCCTGGCCCGCCGCCGTCCTGGTCGTCCGCCATCCTCGCACGGCTTCTCTCCGGCGGTCCTGTCCTCGTCCCAGTCCCCTCGCCCCCAATCGACGGCGGCAAGTCCCCAAGGCAGCGGTGCGCCACCCAGCCAACAGCGCCACTTCAGGTAGCTGTGGACTCTGTCACCTGTTCCGGCGTTCCCCACCGCTGCCGGGCGTATCTCGCGGTAGCGGCGAGCCGCACGCGAGCAATACTGACTCCTCTGTGCAGATCAAGCCGTCCCGCCAAGGTGAGTGTATCCTCTACCTGGACGCAACTTTGCTGCGTACAAGCATTCCCCGTCAACTCAATCCCATGAGTGGATGCTTCACTCTGATTCTTTTATGCAATTTAAAACTGCCATGGACATGCACACACATGCCTAAGTTGTCGACATAATCCACCAATAGCTGCAAATAGCTCCATTGAACATATGTATTCATGTTGCTGGATGTATTAATTTTACTTCTACATTTTTTACAACAGTTTTTTGCTCATATGTATCCATTGAGCACTATGCAATTGATTTTTAGCCCTTCTCCTTAGCAAGGTAGCAGCTTGCAGCACGTGCATGGTAGTTTGCAGAAGGCACATAGCAATTCCATTCCAATCATGCAATCCATTCTATGGAAACTGGCCTAAGTTCAGCAGCTGACAGAAATTTGAACTAGTAAAATTTAACTATGGTTGCAGAGCCTTCCATTTGGTTGTGACTGAATCTAATTGAGGTTGCTAGTGCAGTACCACTTTGATAATCTTGTACCTATTTTAGTAATTCACTTGATATCAGGAAATTGCATGATGGTTATATTGATTGCAGCTATAAGATGGAGTACTCAATAATTTTAATTATCTCAAGTGGAGATTGCCTAAAAATATCATTGAGTTTCAACCTTAATGATGTGCCTTTCCGTAGTTCAGTTACTTGCCAATGGGAATACTTATGAGTTATGAGCCAGGTTTTGAAAATCAAACCAGCTAGTTGTAACTGAAAAACTCGTAAGCACTGTGACAAACAAAAGTGTGATATGGCTTCAAGCTGTTACTTTACACGTGTAGTAAGCTGTTGCTATAATGAGCGCCTGAATTCTGAGAATGATCCCTCAATCTGAAGGCCGGCATCCCTTGCTCATTGTAATGCTACCATTTTCATGCTCTGTAGTTAATGGGAATGTCTACAATTGCTTTCAATCTGAATATAAGGAGAGAGTTATTAGAACTTCCCTAGTCATCGAAACTGTAGGATTCGCTCCTGTTTTCATGGAATTAGAGTAAATTGTTTCTTTTGTTATAATTGGTATTCTGTAGTTCATAAAAATCATTGCAGAAGCTTGGTCTCTTCAATTTATTGAATTCTTCTTGATGACTTTTTGGGGCAGCTCTGTTTGAAGTCTGCTTACTGATGTACTTCTGAAAACTAACGTATTTAGTTACTGTACAGAAAAGCAACCCCATTTCCATACTTCAGATCCTCCCAACGGTAGCTGCTGGATGTGTTGCTCTGAATTCTCAGGTTTTTTGAGGCATTGAAATGTATTATTAGAGAATGAGCCCTTTTACTATACTTGAATTTTCCTCTCATTTCCTCCCTGGCACAAGGCGGCGCCCGCCTAGCGAATCGGATGGAGGAAATACAGCCGGAATACTTTTCGAGCGCTGCCGGGAAGACATTGCGGTAAGGAAATCTCGTTTTTGTGCCACTTGAACTTGTATTGATGCTCCTGTACATAGCGAAAATGTGCTGGTTGAAACATCACTGATGTTTGTAGAATAAGCATGCTTTCTGTATGTAGTAGAATATTTTATTCCTTTGAAAATCTTGACCCAAACATGTTCAATGAACTCTAGAATATAGAGACCCTATTATATGCATTCACAAACTATATGTGCATACCTATTTGGTTGTCATTATGGCGAACAAGGGCAGCTACCCCACTGAAACAACGTCATTCTTCCAACTACCATTGAGATGATAGTTTTTTGTTCCTAAAGATGTACACATAGGCCTGCTACTATGCTTCAGAGTGCATAATACAGATCGTGCCCCATTCTAGAGTCCTAGATATGGCACTGCCATTGACTGCAATTTCTTAAATTGTTGTGAGTGCTTGCTGTACCAGCTTGTTCATACTAGTATCTCAATACCGTAGAGACGGTGGGCAGGTATTTTAAAGCTGAGTTTAGTAGTGGCGCTTGCTCATACTTGTGTCAACTTATTTGAAAGGCACTATCTTTTTTCTGTACTTGCTTACACATTCTTTTTTCTGTTTGAAAAGGCAGCATATAGTATGAAACAAGTGCACCCCAAATATTACTCCTTTTTTTTTGACATAAGCAGCCCATTATTGTGCGCTCCTATTGGAACCTCTGAGTTAGCAGTATCAGAAAAGATTCGAAATTGCTCTTGATTTGTAGGAAAACATGCTCCCTGAGGATATTTTTGATATATGATTTGCCAAAGGTAACTAAAATTGTCAGATTAAGAATTTCAGTCAAGCATATTGATATTTAGTCATCTTCTGCTTTAGTGATCATGAATGATGGATTTTTTTCACATCTCTGAATTTGCCATATGAGTTAGAAGTACACTGCAGTGCTCCTGATGGTTTGGTCCCAATTGGTCAGTACGGTTCACTGGCTAGCAAAATTTGGTCCTAATAGTTTCCATGCACTTTTTTTTTTGACAAGAAGTTTCCATGCACTTTGTTTACAGTGATTGATTTGAGAAAGAAATGGGTATACACAACATGTTGCTGCATAGAAGACCTTATTTTTGAGAAGTATCATTGATTGTTACACAGGCGAAGGAAATTGAGCAAGAAGCTTATGGTGAGCATGGCATGGCAACAGATGAAGATCCTAAGCAGACTGCCATTGATTTATCAAGGTGGCTGAATTTTTAAGGGCGGGGAATGCTGAAAGTAGCCAAAAAGGTTTTCTTGAATCCATTGCTCAGGTTTTGTCAGATACTTGTTATTTCTGTAAAGCTTGCTTGAAGCTATGGAATTAGGAATCCATTGATGATTCACCATTAATCTGCAGTCAATATCTGACAAGAAGCTGAACTTTTTATTCATCCAGACAATCTGGAGATGAGGGATAGCGACCTGGAGGCCACCCTTGAGGCAGACTGGAAGGCGAGCAACAACTTCCTGAACCAGAGCCCACTGCATCCGAGAGGAGTTTGGTGTGCCAGCAAATGCAGGAGCAGCAGGCTGCAGACTCTCAAGCTCCAAGTTGATGTGCAATGATCCGATTCATTGTCATCTCACTAATGGCATGTAGACAGTGTTTCTGAAAAAAGAAGCATTGTGTCACAATTCGCCAAACTTTTGGTTCGTGCAGGTGCAGCCAATGCTGCGGACACCCGTGCCTGCTGTCAACAAGAAGGCTGTAGGAACCAGATCGGCTAGGCGTCATCGTGTCTTTGCAGAATCTAACCTGCCGGATCATAGATGGGTGATGGTGGAGCAAGGCTCACTGCCTCACTGTGTTGCCTTGGGCTGGAATGGCTTGACAGGATGGCTTTGAGTTGGAGCTCGTTAAACCTCGGGTTGGACGCTGGATCTCTGACCTTTTTAGTTCAGAAGTAGGAGAGAGCATGCTCATGTGTAGTATGTATTTATATAGAATAGTACAGTATATTAGTACAGTACAGTAGAGCTGGCCTTCGTCAGGAGTCAGGAAGGCCACTCGGCCAAGCTGATTCTGCAGATTTGGATCTTTGTATTCGTAGTTGAAGAGGAGATGGAGCCTGGCAAACTCGGGTCAACACCAGCTAAAGAATGGCATTCGCTCAGTGGTTATGTTAACAACCTGGGAACTATGGAAGGAGCGAAATAGTAGGGTTTTCAACAAATCATCAAGGTCAGTGGAAGCTGTAGTCAGCGCAATCCAAGAGGAAACTAGGCTTTGGTCCAGAGCCGGCAACAGGGCGACTGAAGCATTGTTGTGTGCGCTCTCTCAAGCTGTAACAGTTGACAATTATGTTTGCATGTAATGTAGATCTTATGTAAATTAGGGGTGGCTGGGTGAGCTTCTCTTGCCAAGCAAAATCGTGCTTCTTGTGCAAACTCTTGTAAATATTTTGCTCTTGCTTATCAATGAAAGCCGGTAACGGATCTTTAAAAAAAAGAGAGAGAGAGAGAGAGAGATGGAGTGATCGAGCCTGTTGAGAAAACATAGTGTTGTGCGTTAGTTGGATGGAAAACCACAAGCTGGATGAGAGCAGACGTGGGCCGCCAAGGGTTGTGAGATTTGGGCTGGGCTGTTCCGTATTCCGTCCGTCTTTAAGACCTCGCCATCGCTGCTTGCCTTCGCCGCTCGCCGCCATGGACTCCAAATCGCCTGTCGCCATGTGCTTCGCATCCCCTTGGCTTCCAAACGAAGGCTGTCTAGACATTTTACTCAAGGCATACCCAATAAAACAAGGTAGCGCTCAAAATCTCACAAGCACACTTGAATAGAACAATGGTGAACCACGCTAGGTTTCTTATACAGCACTCGAGTTCAATTCGTATGGGAGTTATGTTTTTTTGTTTTGCCAACATTTTTTTTTATTACTTTCTTTTGTGTGCTTTATTCTTATCATTTTTTTGCCAGATTGTAAAATTTGTTTTTTTGATAACCATATAATATAGTCATGTGAGAATATGGTGATACAATCCTTCACAATCATAAACATGTGTCACATAGAGTCAACTAAGTGAGAGAGGTTCATGGTTGTGATGAATGCATAGTGTCACTTTGTCCAAATCATTTAAAAAATTAATGGTATGTTAATGGAGACAAACTATGATGTTGTGTGCATTTGTACAATTTTCTGACCAAGTTTACCTATTATTGTAATTATTTAATGGTAAATTGAAGAAAAAATGTTAAAATACCCTAACTCAATGAGAAAAATCTAAAAACTTGCATGGACAACTTATTTTGGTGTATAATCATGACATAAAAAAGGTGGAAAGCGCGGGTGCTTGCAGCGTGTGTTCGCTGCTGCGCAGCCAACCATGGTGAGCAGCCATCGGGCCAAGACATGTTGCTATATTAGAACAGACTGCCAAAATTTCAACCAATCAAACGACTTATTCTGACAAAACATGGCCACTGCACAAATCTATCAAAGTTTTGACATCAATACGGGTGCTTGTGATTGTTCCGGCAGGCAGCTGCGTCGATCAGGCACCTGGAACAACAAAGGCCAAAGTAAGGACAGTATCTATGATAACGTTCATGTCAAATGTGTACTGCTACACGAGAAGGATCACATTTCAATCAGGTTCATTGCACGTTATGCAGATTCTGTTGTACGCGGTGCCATTTTCTCATTCTGCTTACGATATTTAGACCAGTGTTTTGTTATGAATATCCCGTTTCCACCTTTTTTTTGTACCAAGGAAAGTTGGAATGTATGGTGCTGCCAAAGTAAATGGTCAATGCATTTTCTTGAAGCAGTCTGAAACTACAGGACACCAGTCTGAAAACAAGGTAGTACATATCTTTGCTTGATGTAGCTTAGGCTCCATGCATGTGATGCCTTCAAAGAAAAGAATAGCAAGCATTGTTATGCTTTTAAGGAATCCCAGACATTCAGAGACCGGTCACACCACTTATGTTTATCAACAAACAGAATATTTGCAAGCACAGAGTTATTATTGAAATGGATCAATCTGTCAACAACAAAGGAGTAATCGAAATGCGATCAGCAAGTATGCTAGCCACTAAACCTTTTGCACTCAGGATGAAGTTAGTGATAAAAGAAATAAAATAATGCCAACTGAAAATTGAGGAATGACAGTAAAGAGTAAATCGGCTGTTAGATGGAACTAACAAGTAAGATTGTAGGCTTAAGATATACATTTCAGAAGTATAGATTCTAATATAGCGTATGCACAGTTCAATGCTGAAATAAAGCTTCACAGGATTTTATAAATTCATCAGCAGAAACCTCACTTATTATGCAACAATAGAATCAGATAGACAAGTTGTACTAGTGGTTGACTCCAGCACCAAGATTCTGACTATGATCAACAGGAAATAAAATTCCAAAGGAACCAACATGGACTGTAGTGCTCACAAGAGATGTGATAGGAGCAACAAGGGAACCAGCAAGAAGAAACCCACCTAGCAGCTATTTCTGAGTAGATATCTGCAGGTTTCTCTCCGGGAACAAGGTTGACAGCAACAGCACCCATCTATAGCAGAGCATATATTAGTGTAAGAAACAACTTGTCCATAGTGTATATCTCGGTAATTGCACTTTACATTCTAGAATTTCATGAAATCGCAAGAACATGGTACCTTTGTAAGCTGAATTTTCAAAGGTACAATCCAGAAAGTGTTTTCTGTTGCATATAGCAAGAACCAAGATATGATCATACTGGGGAAATGGAGACAAATTGCAAGGCTGACTCTAGCATATTGAATATCATCATTATATCAACCATGCGCATATGAGGTTTTAAGGCAATCGAAAGTCAATATCTTATCAACTAACAGGATGACAACAAACTTAGTGCTCTCACTTGAACAATGCTTGAAGAAATCAGATTACTTACTACTTTCAAGAATTGCTATGATGAAGGCTGGCCAGTATATGGCCTCTGCAGTGAGAATATCTCAACTTTAGTATATGGAAGTGCACAGAGCATTATGACATACAGTAACAGTAGTGGGATAAGCACTATGCCAATTTTGCGCATAGTGGGCTTGATATGGTCGTATACATATGAGATGGATCAGATTTGTTTAGATTTTAAAAGTAGCTGGAATGGAGTGGTAGAAGGCGTCAACTACATGATCCTTGTGGTCAGTAATGTAGGCAGCCTGCCCAGTGTACGTAGAAGGCAAGGGAACACCACTAACTTGTGGAAACAAACTGTACCAACTGAAGGACAAGTATTTCATGTTTGAGCACAAAGTAAAATCTAAAATGAACTAAGAGTTTCACCTTCTACAGAATTCATGATTAGTAAAGTGAGGTATAGCAATCACTTTGACATCTCATATTTAAACCATGTTGATACTCACAAATCCTTTGAATCACTATAATGATGTTTTGTCATGAGATTCTGCCAACCAAACCAGATGGTAAAATTGCAAAATCTCTGAGAACTATCAGCTCATACTTTGCTATAAACTCACAGTTAAAGGTCTGGCAGTACAAGAGGCACAGAACGCAGCTATAGTGGCACTTTCAGGCACGAATGGACAGAACAAGTTGTAAGAATCTGAATATTGTTTCTGCAACAGCAATAGGAAAATAGCAGTAACAGCACATATTATATACATTTTCTGATATCTTTTTTATATTGAAATGGTCCCCTAAACCATCAATATAATACTATATAGTGTTCACAAATTCACATCAAAGGACCACCATGTTTCTTTTAGATGTACACAGAGACCAAGCTAGAAACGATGATAGAAGATCAAAGCGATACCTTTTCTCTGTACATGTTCTTGAGCTGACTGGCCTCCTCATCCATGGGCTGATCAAGGTTCTGATCCAGTTCCCACATACTGCCCCGGTTTGTCGTCTCGCTGTCTGACATCGACGCCATAAGCATCTCCTTCACAACCTTGAGGTCACAATCCCACCTCAACACCTCACGGCTGACAGCTCCTCAATGGCCGAAAGTGACTGACTTCCCCCCTTGCAGGTTTGCATGAACAGAAAATGGAAGCGCTCAACTTGCCAAATAGAGCACTAGAAATTTAGGTTGCAAAATCATTCCTTGGCAAAAAAGCCTAGAAATCAAAAGAGGTAGCAATGGCTCAACATCGTCCATCCATGTGCATTTACAAATTCAAATTTGGTGTGGTCGAGTGTCTTTCAGGCAACAGGGAACCATGACCATCCTGACGACCAAATTGACAGCAAATACAGAAGAAATCGATGTGTTTCATCTAAATTGACAGATTGGCATAGCTAGCAAGCAACACGCTTTAGACACATTATTGATATGGAATTGTGCGCAGTTATGCTACGAAATCATCAAAATTAGTGCAGATGCTTCAGTTCAATGGTTTCAGCCGATGATTTCAGACATTAATTTTTCAAACATCTATGGTTTCAGCTGATGATTTCAGACATGGAAAAACATAGCATCGAGCTGACACCGGTCGGCATGAAACAATGATCATGACTGTGAAGACTGAATAGCAACAAACCAAATCGGTAAACAATGTGATGAACGGAACCTCTCTGGCATTTCCTCTTGGGTTGGTTGGGTGCATGCCGATGAACTAGAATAGTACAGAAGGGAGCAGCGAGGTAAGGGAGGGGCCGTGCGTGCTTACCATCTGCGCTTGCAGGTCGCAGCGAGCAGGATCCGGGGACGGCAAGGCCGCCGCCAGCTTCACCACCGAGCGCAGAGATCTCGTCGGCACCGTCCGCCCAATCCGCCGCCGTGCCGCGCGCCGCCTCCGTCTCGTCGTCTGCGCCGTCACCGAGCACCTCGATAGGTCCGCCTCGACGAGAGCAAGCCGCCGGTGCCCTCAGCTCCGTCCGGGACCTCGCCGGCGTCGGTGCCGGCGGCGGCGCGCTCGGCGCCTCCTCCTCCTCATGGCGCGTGCGGTCGCTTGGAGAAAGCCCCGACAGTCCCTCCTCATGGCGCACGGTCTTCTCTCACCCGCGGCGGCGCTGATGGCTGGTGGCGGCGGCGCTGATGGCTGGTGGCAGCGACGGGGCACCGGTGGCGGCGGCTGACGAATGACGGCAGAGGGAGATAAGAATCCATCGAAACCCTAGTAAAAATAAAACTATATTACTTGAATCATCTAATACGTATAGCTATACTAGTCAAAAATATGTTACAAATATGAATGTACTTTTATACCCTTTATTAAAAAAAAGAACTACAAAAATACAATTACCACGCTTATTTTTGACATCGTAACCCATCTCAATTTCGGAAGCGTCGGGGAAGCGCTACAAGATAGGCCCACCGCTCATGTACACATCCTAACGCTTCCCAACGCTCCGCATTAACGCTTCTCAACGCTTCCTAATGTATTGGGCCCACTATTCATGGACACAAGAATTATTTTTCAAACGCTTCCCCAACGCTTCTCCAAGCATTGTAAAAAAACTCGAAAAATAAGCCTCTAAAAGATAAATTCCCTTCGCTTTTTAACATTGTTAGGAGAAAAAAATGATTCTCATTGCACAAGTACTTTAGTTCAGTCCCCGCTAAATATTTCTTTTAGACGGAATTTAGTGGGAGCAAATCTAAATGCTTGGTATAGAATTGTTGCATTAAGGTGCAAAATTTAAATTTAAGCGAACAGAGGATATTTTCTCTTGGAGTCTAAATGCATCCGAATCTTTACAGTCAAGTCTATGTATGCTGCGTTAATTAACAATGGTGTTAGAGTGTCAAAAAGATATTTGGCGATTAAAGTTCCTATGAAAATTAAAATATTTCTTTGGTACCTAAAAAAGGTGTGATTCTAACTAAAGATAATTTAGTTAGACGTAATCGAATGGTGACAAAAATTATTCGGTTTGTCACTCTCCGAAAACAATTCAACATCTTTTTTTTTAGTGTTTTTATGCCAAATTCTTATGGCGCTATACATATACTTTTTTGGTTTAGCTCCTCCCACTAGTATGAATGACTTATTCATAAGGTGGTCAAAAATTACAAATAAAAGGTATAATTCTTTTGTTATTAACTGCAGCTGCCGCGACTTTGTTGGACTATCCGGTTGACAAGGAATGAAGTAGTTTTTGATAAATGTAGACCAAACTCTTTCTTGCGTGCATCGCTCGTAACGCATTAAGTACGTCGGTGGGCAAGTCTGCAGCGGCATGAGGACCACTGGGATCGACCGATACATGCCGCACAAATCTTGAGTCATCAGCGTTACAATTTTTTTGTTCCAACGGTTGGTCATCTGCAAGACTTATTGGTTACGTTTAAGGAAAACTTTTTCTATTCCTGTCTGCAAACTTGTTGCGACGTTATTTTTTAAATTAGGACTTTGTAATAATTGGTCTCGATTCTATCGGTTGATAGATGAAGCCGGATTTGTTAATCCATTATCTAAAAAACTAAGGAGTAAGGAATCAAATATATGTAATTTTAGAAAAAAAAATGTACGATCTATTATTTGCTTTATTTACTTGACGCTGCTTTATTTACTTGACTAGCAAATGTCTTTTTTTTCTAGATAAAAGAACTAAAGGTTCCGGCTTCAGCTTCTCACAAAAGAGAGGTATGAGACCAAACTTATTACAAGTTCACACCAAATGTAACTCACACAACTGGTACAAACTAGTTCCCAAGGCGATAACAAAAATTCCAACCATTTGAAGCAAATGTCTGCGTGTTGCATTAAATGCAATCATAGATTGCAAGAATTTGTGTTTTTATCTAATAACTAGGCACCGTACCCGTGTGTGTTGGTACAGGACAGGTAAACTTTTGTATGAAAAATACAAGGATGCCACGATAAAATAACAATACCGTGAAATTAGATACTGACGGTGAAGTGACATTAATCTAAAAGTTTGTGACATGGTTGATTGTACCAAAGACTGCGTAAAAAAGTTGTTTTTCACACTGCCGTGGTCGTATACCACGTCCACAGTGATCGACCGGCTAATGTGTGCAACGATGGCCTAACTCAAAGACAATGACACAAGGTTTATAATTTGGTTCGGGCAATCGAGCACCCTAGTCCAAAGGTGTGTGGCACTATCGAGCTCAAAATGCTTGTATCGGGCGAATACAAGCGAGCGAGAGAGGGAGATGAGCTCCCGTGTCTCTATGATATGTGTGGAATCGAGTGAGTCGTGTGTGTTGAGTGTGCAAGAGAGCTTGCCCTCTTGAAGATCTTTAGTTTGGTTTTGGTTAATTTGTGACACCTAAGGACTAATCTCCCGATGCTAAGTGTTTGATTAGATTGGAGATTGGTCGTGCCGGAGTTGGTGCATGGTGATCATGGAGGATGGATCGAGGTGATCCAAAAGTTGATCAAGCATCCAATTCGGCGTGGTTTGGAGATCAAAGGTCCCAAGGCAAAGGTATAACCATAGGGCTTTTGATTTCACATCCAAGACACCATAGAGGGTGTGGATGGTTATAGGATCGATAAGCCGTACTATAAAGAGGGGAAAACTTTCGTACATATCGATCCTCACGTGCCTTTAGGTTCAAGTCTCATATGCATGCATTCTAACCTAAAGTGCTAACTCCGTCCTTGGTGGAAATGGTTTCGAAAAATGCTAACACATGGTGTCGAGGTGTTCTTCGGCGTGTCGGCAACAAGAAACAAGTGACGAAGTCGGTTTGGAGCAAAGGCGAAGAAACGGCGACGAAACGACGGATTTTCGCAGTCAGCGCGGACCGGGCGCAGTGATCGGAAGCTGGAGGAAACCGGCCGGACGCACCGGTGTGCGGTCCTGTCAGAATTCCAAGAAGGGTGTAAACCGGGGTTTCGGTCGAGGACCCACCGGACGCACCGACTGGGCGCTTCGGTGCTGACCGAAGCATCGACCGGACGCGTGACCGACCCGGTTGAGACAGGGGTCAAACCACTGTTCGGGGGTTGTCGGTTGTGACCGGACCCACCGACCGGACTCGCTGGTGAGTCCGGTCAGTGCGTCCGGTCAGGCTGCAGAAACCGTGGGTTTCCCCCCAACGGCCACATTTCGTGGTGAGGGGTATTTATACCCCCTTGGCTGCCTCTTGCTCTCTCTTGGTCATTTGAATCATTCTTAACACCTTTGAGCAAGCAAGCAAGCCTCCCTCCTCTCTCATTCTTGATTTGAGCTTCATTCTTGAGAGAAGAGTTGATCCAAGTGCATTGCATCGAGTTCTTGCATCTAGAGGCACTTGGGGATCGTTGTGAGACGGTGGATTTCTCGTTTCTCTTGGAGACACCGCTCCTAGCCGGCTTGGTGTTTTGGTGGAGTTGTTGGCAAGAAGAGGTGATTGTTTCTTGGCCACCTCCGGTTGATTTGTGAGAGGATTACGCACTCCTCGTCGGGAAGACAAAGTGCAAGGAATACATTGCTCGTGCTTTGGGTACCACACTTGTTGAGTGGTGTGTTGAGGCTAGCAAGGGCACCACCTAGCTCAAACACCATCCTTGTGTTGGTCGGCACAACCGGAGACTAGCTTGTCGGTGTACAAGTGAACTCCGGGTGAACAAATCGACTTGTTCATTGTCTCGATGTGTGGATCATCACCTTCGAAAGTGATTGATTGTTCATATTGTTCCCGGTGATTGGTTGACATTCTCTACGAGTTGGTATATTGCTCTTACTCTTGTATTTACCTTCCTAGTTTACTTTGAGTAGAGAGCTAGCACTTGCCTTGTGTAGTTGTTCTTGCTAGCCTAAGGATCATATTAGGCTTGTTCACTAGTTAGAGTAGTGACATAGCTCTTGTGTGACATAGAGATCATAGTTGATACTTAGAATTGTCACTAGAGGCTTGCAAGACCACTAGAGCTAGTGCAAACCGCTTTACGCCGTGTTTTATACTAATTGGTTTGTTTAGTTGAGTTTGTAGAAAAATTTTATAGGCTATTCATCCCCCTCCCCTCTAGCCATCTAGGACCTTACACCTCTCCCGGTGGCCAAGCCCTCCCTTTATAGTCTTAAGGGGAGCTCACAAGTTGCCACCGAGCTGAGGACCGTGAGGTAGAAGAAATACAAGTGGAGGGGGTGAAGGAGAAAACGTCCTCTGCAATGTCGGGCACGCCGTGTTGGTATTTTTTAACGCACACGCATAAATCTGCAAGTGCACGGAAAGTACCGTTGTAGCTTTCACCCCGAGTATTCGTGGTATCGATTTCCACCTGGGAACGAGAAGTGAACTAGAAGGGATCAAGTACGTCCAAGAGATGAGGTAGAATAAATATTTTTGTAGGTAGAGAGGGGTTCTCTAAGGTTTTCTCAAGATTACTAAATACCAAGGTTCAGCTTACTAGACCCTACTTACTTGGAGGCGGCGACCTTTCCGATTCTAAAAAGACTGGGAAACGGTAATCGGGGAAGGCCAACCAAAAGCTCTACGAAAACACCAATACGCACGTGGTGGACTACAAAGGCCTGGTCGGAGCTGTCACCCCCGGGCTACCACAACTATTCCGTAGCATTGGGCGCAATCTCGGGTAAACTCTAGCCTAGACACCATGTCTACGCTTAGCGAGTACGAAAACTAGTTTCACGTAAAAACTAGAGCCTTCCGGTCAAACGGAGATCCAAAGTAAGTAAAATAAAGTAAGCACTGAATTTAGTAAAATAATAATCAAGAGATTACCATAAATGACCTGGATATTACTCACAAAGGAGTCGACTCCGTAGAGGTACAAGGTTGAGAAGGATCCGACAAACCCGGCTCCTTCTCCTCTCTTCCCTCTCCTCTCTTCCTCTTTTCTAAACTACAACTAGGTGAAGAACACCTAGAGGGACACCACTACATTGTGTAGGATATGTAAATGAAATGCTAGTGTGTAGTGTGTTTACAAGAGAGGAGTGCCCCTCAATTTATAGTGGAGGGAGGAGGAGAATGAAGGGTGCTCCTTGCTTCGAGGGAAACTTGGCGGGGGACGCAAAGTCGCCCACATGCAACCGCCTCGTGTCGATGGTTGTCATTGATTCACGGAGAATGTCCTCCAAACCGACCTGTGTCTTTTGCGAGGAATTTTGGCGTGAAACAAAAGTCTTCCGCATGCAATGCCTCCCGACCCATGCAACCGCCTCTTGAGTAAGTTTTTGGCGCCAACTTTAATTCCCCGCATGCAACCGCCGCATGAGTCCCGGGAGAGTTCAGCATCCAAATTTGGGCGCGCATGGTGAAACTTTGGGCGGCGGCGCGCCAAGCATGTCCCACCTTGCCTCCAATTTTAGCAGGTGGTCTTGTGGGCATTTCTACGTTGCGCTTCTCTTCCATATAATGTCAATTAATGTGTATTTTCGAGACATTCTCGCAAAATAACTTAGAACCAAAGAAAACTTGTGGAACCCGTCGATAAATAATATTTGGTTATGATTTTATATGGAATATTATCCTTTTATGTGCATATTGATGGTCATAAATCATGCATTAAAAGAGCATCAACAAATTCCCCCACACTTGGCTCTTTTGCTCGTCCCGGTAAAGATTGATGATAAAGTAAGTATAAACATAGCAATTCAAGTTATGAACCCGACATAAAGATCATCCCGAGACATACCTCATTACCGTGGGATATGTGGAGTGTCTAACATATATTCTTGGGCGGTTGAGGAATGGAACGGCTTCAAAACAAAGTCATCCTATTTTCACATCTTAGTAACTTGGAGTTTTTTTTTTTTAGAATAAAGCATAGTTCACATGTACTCCTCAAATGGTACTCTCAGTCACTCAATGGTGTATGTTTCCTCACCAAGGCATTTCAGAGCATTGCCTTCTTTCTCTTCCTACTTCTAAAAGGCTTATGTGGAGCTCAGGTAGGAAATATTTTGTGGGCATACTTGTATTGCATATTTTGCTAGGTCAAACAATGGATCCATGGAGAAAAATGTCATACAATCAAATCAAGATGTGCAAGTGTGTGGATATATAGTGGCTATCCTAATTCTACTATGCTCCTTGGAATATCTCTCTCTCCCTCTTTATTAAGACTTTGGAGAAAGTAATTGTGAGAGCATGGGCTATCTTTTATTCTTCTTTTTTTTTTTTTTTTCATAGAGAGGCGGGCATCTAAGTACCCATTGTTTTAATATTGGACACTTGTCCTTTTTTTTCTCTTATTTTTTTTATCTTCAACTCTTTTTTTTTTTTTTTGATGATAGCCTCATGTCTCTTTTTACAAACTTTTGAGAGGGAGATATGAACAAGTGTTTGGAGCATTTATTTTAAAAAGAACCAAAAAAAGATATTTTTGTTTACTCGTAGTGTGTAGGAGTAGAACATTTTCTGGTGGATCTAAATGGAAGGCTTGTTTTGCGCCTACTCCTAGTGTAGGAGTAGTGCATATATTAGGTGGTGTGTACGTGATCTTGATTTAAGAGCATGATAAATTTCTCAACACGGGTCAACAAAGTTTGACAAAGCTCAATACAAAAACAAGTAGCATATGTAGAAGGTTTTCAAATTGTACCATGCTATATTTGGCCTTGGTAGGAATTTCTCACCATTGAGGAGTATGTGAAACTATGGTTTTTATCATTTTTATAAAATAGAAATTCTCCAAGTACTTCGAATAGAAAAGGTTGGATTTCCATTTCAAAGCCATATCTCACTTCACAACAACTTAGGCAATATGTTTTCCTATGTGATATTTTCCCCCACAAGCACTAAGGATATGTAAGGAACAAAATTTATGTAGGCCAAACTCAAAGAGCTATATTCATATTTACTTTCAAATTTTATATCTAAGCGTGGACTTGGTTCTTTTTAAATTTTCAGATTTAAACAATTATAGAACTAGGAGCATGCATATGAACAGGTGGGGAGAAAATGATCAAACCGGGTTGTGTACATGTTCCTCCACCCGTTCATGATGTGGTTCGGTGCTCTCTATTCTTCAATGGGATGTTGCACTCCCCACACTTCTTTGGAGCTATATCTGGTTTTATTCAAAGATAAAGACAAGTGAAAATAACAAGGACTCTTCCTGGAAAAACACACCAGAGAGCCAAGGATTTATTTGATTAACACATTATTCTAAATTTTATATATATAATTTTTTTTATATTCATCTCTCTTTTTTTTGACAAGATTGATCATTAGATTGAGTCTGTAAGAATTCAATCGAGTCAATTCATTTTATGGTTCAAGGAAAAACTTTAAAATGATGGCCATTTACCTTGAACACATTACCTTAATCATCTTGGAGCATGATGGCTCCATGTGATGAGCTCTCGATGGCCCTTCCGATTTACTCCGGTTTTTTTTTTTGAACAAAGAGTTGCTCCTCCGAGTTGAACATCCGGATCTTATCTCTAGGTGCAAGCTCTTTGTGTCACCTCTTCGTTCCTCGTAAATGTTAGTGATAGAGAATACCCGAAGGGTGGCACCATGCTTTTTTTTTTTTTTTTAAATATGTTCATCCAACCTTTCATTTGAACTCAAGCAAGACCAAGCTAATGTTTGCAATGTAAACATAGTCTTGATTTATCTCCAAAGATTGATTACTTCTCATTGTTCATGAAAATAATTACTCTAAGTTCATTAACCAAGATTCAACACCATGTCAAAATTCGATCAAAGAAGGCCATATTAACCTAAGCACCATGCTTAATTTAAAAGGGCCTATAGATGCATTGTATAGGATCCATATACAAGTACACCCAAACCAGAGCATATGACATAAACATGGGAAGCATGATTTATATATATATATTTTTTTTATGGAGACAAATATGAGTAAAGGTGTTGGTGAACAATTATTACCTTTGCTTACCTGAGTGTACTTACTGGCAGCATATGTGAATGGAGTTTGAAGTTCCTGCACTGGTGGCTTGTGGCACATGATCCAACTCAGGTGATTAATGAGGCTTTGAGCCACACACATGTATGGTGTGCATGGATCATAAGCTTTGAGTATAACAAAGGTTTTGAGAGAGAAGAGTCCTCCTTCTCTCTATTCTTTTTTATGTATGTGTGATCAAGGTTCATTCAAAGTTCACCGGATGAACATTGATATCTCCCATTATGAATCCATCTCAAGGTCTTACCCACATGGATTTTGATATGATAAACATGAGATTGATTCAAACGGATGTGCGAACATTGAATGATGAATCAAAGAACCATTTTGTTTTTATATGCATAGTAGTGCTATGGGGTGGATAAGTGCGATGGTTGTCATTGATTCACGGGAGAAAGTCCTCCAAACCGACATGTGTCTTTTGCGAGGGAATTTTGGCGTGAAACAAAAAGTCTTCCGCATGCAATGCCTCCCAGCCATGCAACCGCCTCTTGAGTAAGTTTTTGGCGCCAACTTTAATTCCCCGCATGCAACCGCCGCATGAGTCCTGGGAGAGTTCAGCATCCAAATTTGGGCGGCGCGCATGGTGAAACTTTGGGCGGGCGCGCCAAGCATGTCCCACCTTGCCTCCAATTTTAGCGGTGGTCTTGTGGGCATTTCTACGTTGCGCTTCTCTTCCATATAATGTCAATTAATGTGTATTTTCGAGACATTCTCGCAAAATAACTTAGAACCAAAGAAAACTTGTGGAACCCTGAAAGGTCCCAAGTGGTTTTTGGTAATTGAGTGACAACATTAGATGAACTAATATGTGTGATTGAGATAATACACGTGAGATTAGTTCACATGTGATGACGCAATGAAGGAACTTATTGCATATGAGACATGACATGGAGTCATGTGACCAAGGTGGAGAAGATCAAGACAAGGCTTGTCTTGATGGACCGGTTGCAAGTGTGAAGGGCAAGTCGAGGCTTTGAAGTGATGGACCGCGAGGCGGTGAAGCTTAGGCAAGACTTGGCGCCGGACCACCGACGCAATCGGTGAAGAGCAAGTGAGGTCAAGATCGATGTACCAATAGGGTCATGTGATGATATGAAATGGATCATATCATTCTTGATCGTGTTGTTGCATTTGTTGCATTTGTTGCATCGACACTTGGAGAAGGGCGAAAATGGAAATGCGCAGAAGGCAAAGGTATATTTGTAGGGCATTTTATTTCACGGTCATAGGTGAGTAGAGAAGGTTATGACCGGATTTAGGTTCGATAACCGTACTATGAAGAGGGAAAACTTCAATCGCTTTACTCACCTAGTGTCACTAAAATGAGTTACAAATTGCATATACATTTGGGTTAGTGACGTGGCGACTCGAAGAGAAACTCTTTGGAAAATGCTATCAAATATGGTCTTGAGGTTTGACTTATTTTTGGACGAGATAGCAAAAATATTTGGATCAAGGTTTGATTGAATATTTGGAGAAGTAAAAAGAAATAGCATTAGGCCAACTCCATGGTACAAATCCACAAAGGAAACTCAAATATTTGGAACACCCCGTGGTGTGATGTCCGATACAATCCATTACGAGCTCAATCTTCCAAAGAAACGGTGAGTCCTCTCCCTCTAACCGTTAATCAACTTTGGAATCATCTTACTCAAACTTGGAATGTGGATCTCATTAATCAGATTTTCTCAAACCATGCAACTCAAGCTATAGCTAACACATCCATTGTCCCTTCTAACGATGATGACATTCTTGTATGGAAGCCTTCTCCTGATGGTTCATGTTCTGCAAAACAGTCCTTCCACTTTCTAAATGCAGATAACCACGTTGAGCTGTCGTCCCAGGGTCCAAGAAGTGTAACTCCACAAGCCATGCGATTATGAGGCGTGTCCGGAAGCTCAAGAATTGCCCTCCAAATCTAAAAACTTTCTTCCGGAGACTAATCGGAAGGGCCTTGGCCACGTGTATGAGAGCGGGTCAATACTGCGCCAATATCTCCAAGTTATGCTCTAGCTGTAATTCTATAGAAAATGATAGCCATCTTTTCTTTCATTGCAATCTTCCTAGAGCTACTTGGTTCACTTATAATCCTCCTATTCATGTCTCCAACCTTCCTCAAGAAGATGATGGTGTTCAAATCATTATTGCTTCGCTTATTAATGACCAAACTACAGATGATAGTCTCACTCATTTCATTTATACTATGTGGTACCTCTGGAAGGCTAGAAATGACAAAACTTTTAACAATAAAGAGTGGACTGTTTGGCAGGTTCATAGCGCCGTAAATGCTGACTTGCAGGTCTTTACATCCTTAGCAGAAGATGTACAGATTTCCCAGGGAGATTTGTCACCTACTCAACAACATCGGGCTGATAGTGAGCCGGCCTCTCCCATGCTCTCCCAGTTTTTCACGCCTACTCATGATCATCTCCAGACTATCACTCATAATTTGCAGGAACAACCTTGTGCACATCTATACAGGATAAACTTGCCGCTCAGCTTGGAGGGACTTCGAGTTTACACGGATGCTTCTATTGCCCCTGATCAAAATCAAATTATCAACAGGAATGCAGGTCTCGGTGTTTTTGTCATAGGCTCCGTGCAGGGTCGCCAATACAATGCTTACATCAAAGCTCATCTTCCGGTGGCCTCGTCGGTGTTCATGGCGGAAGCTGCAGCTCTTGCTCTTGCAGGTACCATTCTCCGCAAGATGGGCGTCAATGAAGCTTCCTTCCTATCTGATAACCAGCAACTAGTCACACACATAAATTCTGCCTCCAATGCAACCATTCCAAGATGAGACGCCCGTACTTTCACTCATATTTTCAGGAACGCGGCGGAAGGAAGAACCTACAAGGTCTACAAAGTCTCTAGGAATTTAAACATCTCTGCTCATGTCCTTACTTCCCAAGCTAGAATTTCTCAAAACCTAGTTGTAGGTGTTAATGTAATCTGCCACTGCGCGGCTCACATCTCGAAATTGTCCTGTTCGGACAGCTCTTGATCTTGTACAGTGGGTACATCTTACCCACTTAACACTTTTGTGCTGTTAATTAATATATGTGCTTGTTATCAAAAAAAAAAAAGATTGATATATATATGTATATATATACATGGTCACATGCTCACGTACACTAGCTTTGCTAGCTTGCTTGCCGTCGACGTGCTATTCATTATCAAGGTGGGCCTGCGAGCTTTGTCTAATTGAAAAAGATTTGAAGCCGGTTGCTTGCTGTTGGATTGGCCCATCGACATCAAGTTCAAGGCTGCACGCTGCTGCTGTTCACTTGGACCAAAAGCTGGTTGTGCGACGTGTTTTTGGGCCGGCCTGGACTGCACTGCTGGACACTCGCCGAGCGCCGCTGCTGCCTGCCTTGCAAGCCAGCAAGGAGCCCTTCGTTGGTGTACTGGTCCATTCATCAAAGCAGAGCACACACTCGTCCGTTCTCTGTAAGCCGCCGCCGAGTGAACAAGACAGAGACCGAGGGAGCAACTGAAGCTGAGCGCTCCTGCTGCCGCCCGTTGGAAAGGAGAGCAGCGAGCTGCAGCCGACCGTTGGAGGGGTTGGCCCCGTCGGCCAGCAGCAAGGTAAAAAGGGTGCCGGTTCCCTCCTGGTGAACCAACCAAGCTGAGCACAGTGAGCCTTCTCTCCCCCATTCTTTCTCTTGGAGAGAAAAGTTAGGGTTCTTCCTCTTCTCTTTCTCTCCCATGATTTGAGGCAAAATTGATATGAGAGATTGAGAGCCCTTGGTGGGTGTGTATGAGAGGTTGAAGATCCACTCATTCCCTATTTGATTTCACTCAAGATTAGAACTAATTTGAGAGGGGATTGGGATACCTAGTGCATTGCATTTCGAGATTCATATTTGTGGCACTAGGTGGTGATTGCAATTGCGGATTTCCTATTGCTCTTGGTGATTGCCATCACCTAGACGGTTTGGAGCTTGTGACTCCGTTGAAGCACGCAAGAAGATTGTGCGGTGCTCCGGAGGAGGATTTGTGAGAGGTTCGTGCTCACCTCACGGGGATCGTGAAGAGCAACATTAGTGGAGCGTGTCATTGAGTTACCTCACTTGTGAGTGTGGGTTCGATCGCGGTGCCTTGAGAGGCTCACTTGAGAGTGGTGTCTTGCGGTGCCTTGCGGGACGTGCCTTGAGGGGCAAGTGATCGGAGAATCAAAGCGAAGAACCATCTAGGTGAAACACCGACGGAACCACCCAAGGTGTTGGTCGACACAACGAGGAGTAGGGGGAAGTTGGCAAGCTTCCCGATACCTCGGTAAAAAAAATCACCGGTGTCAACTTATCTACTCTTCTCGGTGGTTTGCATTCTCTAAATCACAAGCTTTGTATTTACACTCATATATACCTTGTGCTTGTGCTTGTGGAGTAGCTCTTGTAATTACTAGCTTGTGTAGCTTGTTAGTTGCTTTGCTTAGTTTGTGTAGCTAAGTAATTTGAGCCTTTGGGTTAGGCGTGTGTCGCCTTGTCCTTAGGGCATCTAGTGAGCTTAGGATTGGCTTTGTGCTTTTACTTATTAGAATTGTGTAGGAGCTCACCTTTGTTTGAAGTACTAGTGCATAGGTTTGTGTGACCTTGCAATAGAAACATTTAGGAGCTCAAGCTAGGCTTATCACCTCATTTGCTTTGTGTAGGATCTTTTGTGAGGTGATTTAGAGTCATAGCTAGAGGGGTGAAGTCTTGGCTAAACGAATAGTTTTAATTCCGCATTATATTTGTTTAGCCGGCACAATTAGTTTTAGAAAGGACTATTCACCCCCCTCTAGTCCCCATCTCGACCCTACAAACCCGTCGGATAAATAATATTTGGTTATGATTTTATATGGAATCTTATCCTTTTATGTGCATATTGATGGTCATAAATCATGCATTAAAAGAGCATCAACACCGATCGTCCGACGACGCGTCGCCAGCGCCGCCGCCGCCCTACTTACAGCACGCCGGCCGGTCGCCGTAGAGTCTCCCGATAGGGGCGGCCCGTATCCCGATACGGCATGTACGGCCGCTGAAAGCCGGGGTTCCCCGCCGCCGCGCGAGGGGAAACAATGAGCTCGCCCCGCCGCCGCCGTACTCTCGCGCCAAGGCCGCCGTCGAGCACGCCCGCCGTCCGCGGCCGGGACTCTTGTGGCGCCGCCGAAGCCTTAAATGCGCTGCATCGGGCGTCGCAGAAAAATGTGTGGCCGGGAGAGCTCGTCGGGGATCTCGACTTCGACCACCGAGGTCATCTTTATCTCGTAGCGGTTGTCTTTAGTGCATGGCGCGAGGTGGAGTGGCCTGACGGGCCACACCGCGGCGTCTTGCCGCGGATCTCGCTTTTCAGCGAGATCCGGTCGTAGGTCGCGGGCGCCGACGTAGCCCCGTGCCGCCGCTTGTTGTTGGGCCTTGAGCCTCCGGTTGCTTTCGGCCGAGGAGCTCCTTCGAGGCGGAAAAAGAGCTCGTCGTCGAGGTGGAGCTCGATTTGTGTTCGTACACCGGAGGGAGTTCGTTCGAAGCGGAGAGTGGTCACTTTGGTGAGCTCGAGCTCATGCCCGGGACCTCACCGTCCGAGGGAGCTAGTTCGAGACGCAGGATCCCGGTCGGGCTCGGGCCCGATCGAGGGGGTTTCATCCCGCTATGCTTGCTAATGAGCTCAGTCTTCCTTTGATGCGTCATTAGGGGTAGGTTTAACCCTCTGATTCTATCCGAAATATCTGTGTCCCACACACACCTTAACACAAATGAAAGCATAAGTAACAATACAACACACTGGAATAACACTAGGCAACCTGTCTACTTACAGTTAATGAGAAGTGGGCTTACATGAAACATTATTATTTACAAGGAAATATTTGAGTTAGGAGATTGATTGAATGGCATATGGTTAATGGCCCTGACGACATCATCACACGATAACATTTATCATGGCCAATATCAATTTTTCAATGCAATAAAAGGATCAAATTTCCAATCAGTTATGACGTTTCAAACAACGATCTGATCTGCTTGCAGTTTTAATTTTGCTGCCTGAAATGTCATACAAAGATGACTACAAGTAGTATAATCTTATCTTATCTACTACACCTATATAGACAAACCTCACCGGCTAATTCTCTCAACATGCAACCTATCCACCTCATCTTTCCACTAACAACCCCACTAGCTAATTCTCTCAACATGCAAGCTATCTACCTCATCATCCCACTAACAATCACATTTATGGTCAACTAGCATTTGCAATTATAATCTACATGCAAGCAAGACACATCATCCACTAGCATTATGCCACGTCATCCACTAACATTAACTTATAATTGTTTATCCCTTTATATAAATAATCTTATTCCAAACCATCAACAATTTTTTGTGGCAACTTATGGGGTATTGCTTTCTTGATCCCCTCGAGACCTTAAGATTTTTGTGTTGGAAATTCTCATTAAATAACTCACATGTTTATATCTTTCTTTCCATCATCAAATGATCAATTCACATGTTTATATCTTTCTTTCCATCATCAAATGATCACTAAAAAACTAACCTTAAATTCCCACGACAACGCGTAGGGAATCCACACGGGTATTGCTTTCTTGATCCTTGAGACCTTAAGGTTTTTGTGTTGAAAATTCTCATTAAATAACTCACATTTTTATATCTTTCTTTCCATCATCAAATGATCAACTCACATGTTTATATCTTTCTTTCCATCATCAAATGATCACTAAAAAACGAACCTTAAATTACGCGACAACGCGTCTAGATTTTTTTGAAGTTACATATAATACTAGAAGATAAACACCGAAGGTATGTTGGATCAATAGCATGTTAATACTTTCTCAAATCTATTCTTACCGCAAACTGATAATTTTTGTGTTGTACATTAAGTTCTAAAAAATTATCTTCCATAAGTTAGTGACCTATGTTTTCTTTGAAGTTGAAGACCCAAGATTAAGATGATGTCTTTTCTTTAGTTTATTATTGAAAATATTTTTAAATTCCTTTTAGCTAGATTAAATTTACTTTTTGCATACCTGCGGCAATGTGCGGGAATTCACCTAGTACTTCGTATAAAGATAAACCTCACTAGTGATTTCTCTCAACATACAAGCTATCCAAATCAACAATCCAAGAGAAGTCGCAATTATAGCCAACTATCACATGTAATTATGATAGTTTCTCTTCATCCACTAGAAGTCCACAATGATGTGCCAAACTATTCACCAATTTAATTTTAAATAGTTTAGGCAATTTGATTTATTTATGGTATTGGGTGATGCATTGAATTTAGGAAATAAATAATTTTGTGAAATTGAAAGCAACTATAAGGCTAGTGACATGTTTGTGCATTGCATGCTGTGGCATATTTTTATTTTGTTTTGTTTGGTTTTTACCAAATCTGAAAAGGACTTCAAATTGTCTTTAAATTCCTAGTTGAAATCTGTTGGGAAAAAAAGGATAAAGACATTTATTTTCTCCCTCACCTGTCATTTTGGCCTGGAAGCCTTGTCGCCGGCCTGTTTCTGTTGCCCTCTGGCCCAAGTGGCATCTTCGGCTCGAAGGCCCGCTACCTCATTTTCCTCGGCCGAAGTGTGTGGCATTTCTTTGGCCCGCTCGCCTCTCTTGTTCTTGGGCCGCAAGCGCCAGCAACGGCCCAGTCCCACTCACGCGCACGCGAGGGCGCAACGCGTTGCCCTTGCCGCTCTGGCTCGCCAAGATCTAGACCCCACCAACCAGTGTCGTCCTCTTCAAGTTGGAATTGAACCCGACCTTGCACCGGCCTGACGCAAACATCGCGTCCAAAGTCCCGTGAGGCCGAGGGCGTACCCTTGTATCCGCACGCGCCTGGCACTATTAAACCGAGCCGCTTGCGCCGCCGCCCTTTTTCTCATCTATTCGCAAGTTGACGCCCTAGCTCGAGCAACAGCCGCCACCCTAGCCTCCATCGCCGGTTTTCCATCGCGGGGAGGAATTCATCGCCGCTGCCGACACATTCTCGCTGTAAGTTGGAGGATTAGATTCTTCTTGAACTCGCGAACTCAACCGCACCGTTAATTTGGTTCGATTTCGCTCACTTCACCTCGCCGGATTTCGCAGTGGGTTGCCGTCCGCCGGTTCGAGTTGTGCATCGTCTCCGAGCCGTTTCCGCCCCCGATTCCAAGCTAGGTGAGCTCGTGTCACCTTCCTCTTTATTTTGGTACCGGCCGCGTTCCATATGGAGGTCGGAATCGCCGGTTTTGATTTCGCCGGCGAGCTTTGCCTATTCCGGCCATGGCCGTCGCCCTGTTCTCCTTGAACTCCGGCGGGAGCACCACCAGCAACCGGCCAGATCTAATCCTGGTCGTAGAATCGGATCCAACGGATCATATGGCCCGATACCCTTTGGCTCTGCTATTTTGCAAAAGAGCCCCTGTGGTTATTTAAAGATCGCAACCGCAGTCTTAGCGTATTTCATGATTTACGCTTTTGCTGTTCGAAAGCGTAGTTTATCTTTCAGCTATCCAAAATGCGCTTTCCTGATATTTACAGTTTTGCCACCAGTTTTTAAATGTTTATAACTTCTACGTTTTAAATCCAAATTGACCCGTTCAAATTGCGTTGGGTTCATAATTTCATAATCTAGGTGTTTACGCTGCTGTTCAGTAGTTTTCAATATTTAAAATTTATGTTCATATTTAAATTATTATTTTATTCATGTCAAACTTCTTAAATGCATAACTTCGCCGTTTTTAAGTCCGATTTTGGTTATCTTTATGTCGATGTGATCGTAGCGACATGTAGAATAGTTTTATCCACTTTTCAAACTGTTTTTTTATTGAATGGTGTACTGTTATCTTATAAAGCTCTTGTTTGCCTCGTGTTTGATTGCATGGATGATTGTGTGAAGTCTGCGTGACAAATGACTATAGTCGGGGATCAATTCGGGAGTGATCGGGAGGACTTCTACGAGCAAGACCAGCAGCAACAGGAGTTCGATAACCAAGGCAAGTATAGCTTGGGACCTTCCTTGTTGTCCTATTCACCTTAAATAACAACTTCATATGCATGTGTCTACCTTGGCAACCCTAGAGATTATAACTTAGATGTTGATATCTTGATACCTATGGGTTTTTGCATTGGGTAGTATCTTGCTAGTACTCAACCACATAAAATTTGATTAATGGTTTATGCAAGAAAGATAAGTTATATGAAGTTGTTGATAACATGGTTCATAGGGCGAAAGAGCATATGATTTGTTTATGTTGCTCTTAGCTCTCCATAAGGACTTATCCTTTGGCAAAATCCAAGATTTATAGTATAGCTATGGGGGCTACGTGACTCTGGCTTTAGTTGATCAAAAGTCCATGTCTAATTGGTGGTGGTTCCCGAAAGGCACAAAAGGGGGAGTCTCTTTGGATTGTAGTGCGGCTTCTATCATTTAATGTGTATAGGCTGTGCGTCATTATGCCATTAGAAGAGGGCCTCTACCGTCCCTGGGCTCAAAACCTAGTGGCCAACACCATGTAGATAAACTTTTGAAAGGCTTTATATGGTTTTACGGGTATTTAGACCTAATTAACCTACTCATTTGGAAAACATAACTCACGGTGAAAGTGTACACTTTTGCGCGAGTTAAAAACGATATATCGGCCGTGTTCACGGTTATGAACGGTCCGGAAAACTATACCTGCTTTACTTTATTGTTCAAGTTAATCCCGATGATCATATCTGCTTATTCATGTGAATGTGGGAACATGGGAACCTTGATGCTTAAGCTTAAAATTGTGACCAACATTAAAAGCGAAACACAATTAAACTAGTGTCAGCTTTTTGGGCCTCATGAACCCCGGGTTATGCTTGCTAAGTACGACATGTACTTACCCTTGCTATATTTCATCAAAACAGATCAAGGTTGGTGTGATGACTACAATGATGACTACCGTGATGAGTATTAGGCTTGTTGTCAACCAGTTGGCTGTCCCTGTGGAGTTGGAGGAGCACCAGAGTGCTTTATACTTAGTCTTCCGCTTGTGTTAGATATTTACTATTATTTATGTAATGGATATTATTATACTCTATGTTTTGAGCTTCGGATGATGATATTTTAGAGATTTGTCTTGCATATGTGTGATTGATCTTAGGGCACATATGTAATTTATATATTCGTTTTTGTTCTCGAAAAATGGGTATGACATGGTACCAGATTGATTGTAACTAATCTAGAAGACAATGTTATTGAAGCTGTCATAATAACCTGGCTCTCACAGCGGAGAGAAGGTATACATTATACGAGTTAATTTAACCATGAGGGGACAAAATTTGTCATTTATATTAAATCGTCGCCAATTTCCAATAAAAATATGTTATGCTATGACGATTAATAAGAGCCAAGGCAAACTTTATCTACTGCTGGCATCTATCTAAAAAAACAGTCTTCACACATGGCCAATTATATGTTGCGCTTTCACGTGTCACCTCAAAGAATAAACTTAAAATACTGATTGACTAGTTAAATGCCCGTGCGTTGCTACGGGGTAACTACATTTTATATAAAAAAACACGCGGATCGCAAAAGATAAGATAACAATACTATGATATTAAATACTGACATTAACGTGACATTTAATAAAAAGTAAAGTTTCCGAAATTAACAGATCACGAAGAACACGGCGTCAACTTCTCAAACTCAACTGTATGGACCTTTTCACAATACAACTAAGATCATGTTTTATATCGGTAGGAAGAAATCTCTGATACCCATTATTTTTTCGCAGGCCCTTGCGCTACAGCTGAAAGAAAGCACATATTTTTCTTACGTCCTACATCATGATTCAAGAACACATTCAAAGACATGGGTCATAGCACTGACGTTGTCAGTGACTGCAATAATCACCGCCTCCATCATCTTAGCAAGCACCTAAAGCGCCTAGCAATTGGAAGACATGGTTGTGCATATGACTCTAGGGAATTATAGCATCAAACTGATCCTAGTAGTTTATGAAATAAAAAGGTGATAGACTGCATTCTAACTTTAAGGTGATCAGCACAAGGAACTCCATTTCCCAATAGTCCTTGCTTCAAACACAAACCTGACAGCACACTTCTATCGTACATCAACCACATTTGAGTAACTTCATCTACCAATTAGGAAACAACTACTTGAGATCACGATGCTTTATTTTTTCCCCACCTGAAGGTCCATCGAGAAGAGGGACCACAATCCTCTCCATCTTGACAGCAATAGGGCAAGCAATTGACAAGAATGTCATGCTCATTTACAACAACGCATAAGATTGCAATTCTGAAATGCTACCCTGCAAGGACACTTACAAGTTCGGCCAACAATTTATTCTCATCTTCCACCATCTTATTCTACAATAAACCAATAAAATAGTGGATGAGAGAAAGAATTAAAACGAACCACATGCCCAAACAAAATTTACAGAACCATAGTCAGATTAAGCTCAAATAAAAGTGGAAAGGAGTACATTTTTTCTACCTTTTTCTTTAACAACAGGACAATGTATAAATAGGTACTCCATCTCAAATAAATTGGCAACGCATAAACACAAGCTAGTTGTAAACCAATAAAATTTAAAGAGAAAATTGGGTGTGGAGAAAACGCCGCCCGGGTGTCCACGTCGTCGCCGCGATTCTGCCGTCCGATCGGGCGAAATCGGCGGCGAGGCTGAATTGGGCTGCCCTCCGGCACCAAATATATATCGGCCCCCGCCCCAATTCTAACCCTAGCTCACTCACACTCCCATGGGCAGCCGCCTCTCCTCCCTCCTCCCTCTCCCAGGCCCGATGGTGCTCCTCCCCCATGCTCCCGTTCCCACCCCATGCATGCGACGACCTCGGCGAGGGAGGCCTCCGTCCCTCTCCCGGTCCCCGGCGCGATCGCCCCCCAGGAGGCGGTGGCGCGAGCACCCACCCACCCCGGCGCGGCGGCGCGGGGCGGCGCGAGGCTGCTCTCCGGGCCCTAGGGCGGCGCTCCCCCGCCGACGGGGGGCGTTCGCGGCGGCGTCCATGGCCTACATGGCTGGATCCGGTCATTCTCCCACCGGATGTGGCCTGGTGGCGTCCCTCACCCGGTGTCGGCATCGAGGGTGGCAGCACGAGGACCCCCTTGGAAGCAGTAGCGCATCCTCTTCACTCTCCAGCGGCGTCCTTTCCCTCCCACGATTTGGTGAGTAATTGATGATGCCTCGTAACATGCCCTGCTGGTGTTCGGTGAATTGATTTGCTTCACATAGTCTGGATGAATTGATAGCTAGGACTGAAGCCAATTCTAACTATGCAATGATGACATGCCCTGCTGGTGTTTGTTGAATGGATCCATGCTGGAAGCTCTTATGGAAGACAGATGGGTGAGATCCAATCTTTAGGCTATTCTTGTATACATTGTTGGTGTACAATAATTTAGCCTATTCTTGCAATCTTGGCCCCATGGAGTATGACATGTGAGCTGTATCTGTGTTGCAGGAGGAATTTGAGGAGTACACTGAGAAGGCAAAGACCTTGCCTGAGAGCACGACCAGTGAAAACAAGCTGATCCTCTACGGACTCTACAAGCAAGCCACTGTTGAAAATGTTAATACCGGTTAGTATGTAATCGCGCAGCTACTTTTGTTCTCTTTTTTTCCAGTCCCCTTTGTAAGCTTGTAGCGTGGATGAAGTTATTAGTTTGCACAAACCAAATTTAAATGCCTTGGCTCAAACTATTCGTAACATTGATAGTGTTTAATTTTTTTGCCTTAATATAAATTCACTAAATAAATTAATAAACAGTGGTGAATATGTATTGTGAAGCTCTACATTATAAAGAATATAAAATAGGGCAATACTCAGTAAGCAAACAAAACAATATAAGGATAAGATTAGTCTATTTACTGTACTGCCCTTGTTTATGTAGTACGTGGCAACAAAAGTTTAGTAATAATAATGGAATAGGGATGTATTAAATTTGGATTGTTGACCAGCCTCTCGGGTTCAACCAAATATTGAAATATAGTTTTGGATGCAGGTGATAGTTTTAAACTCTTCCTTCGTTGCTATTGTTGTAGTTAAACTCGGGATTTTGAAGGCTTGGGCTGCTTTTGAAGGAATCCAGGTAAAAGGTTTTAACCATAAATCCATAATCTATAATGTTTGCCATCTATTTATTGCACCCGACAAAAAATGTGTTAAGTAGTTCTGGCACTGATTGAATCTGCGGTTATGAAAACGGCATTAAGTTTCCATCTTATGGTTTCTTTGAACCTTATATTACGGTAATCTAAGTGAAACCGTTGTCGTTTATTGGTTTTCTGTGCCTTCACCAGGGCCTTGGACTTTCCTACCATTTTGAAGTGCCTTTCTAGGTTCATTACATGCCTCAGCTGCAAAACATCCGTCCAACTTAAATTTCATCGATAGATAGGGATCCTTTTTTTATGTATGTGCTAATGCAGTCCCGGTGCTTGTTATCCGGTGATTATCACAAAAGAAACAAATAGACACCCAACCTATAGAGCATATTTCTGAATCTTTATAGTTTATGCTAATTAAACATCTAATGCTTTGAACATGTCCTTTTGTTTTTCTAGAAGGTTGAAGTTTGAGAGCAAGTAAGCACCATTAGCCGCTTTTTCTATTAGTTGACGTAGTGTTTTTCGTTCCATCTGATGGATGTACTCCACAAATTGATTTATTTTCTACTTTGTTAAGGTCTACTTGCTAGGTCTGCACAAATTGATTTATATACATAGATCTCTGTTCTATGATTTTTCTCTCGATTTTATTACCAAATTTAGTTTGTTGCTCTTACGTGAACTCTTTTCATCTCATTTATCCCTTCTTTCCTCTTTTGAAATGTGTGGCTTTCTTGTGATTGTTTTACACACATGCTATTTTCTATAAAAGGTATAGGTTTGAGAAGCGGCCAGATGCGTACCAAAATTGTGAGCTCGGTAAGTAGTTTATGCTTTAAATTGTGAGCTCGATAAGTAGTTTATGCTTTTGAGTTCGGTGCCTGCTGTTTTGGTATTGGCAAGTGGTCCATGGAATGGATGGATTCAAATTTTTTGAAGAGATCTAGAGGAACCTGAAACTACAGAGATAAATAAATTGTATAATATTTGAGAATGATTGGGTTTCCTTGCAGAGTTCTAGGTACCTCAATAAGAGCACTGATTGATAGGTTTGCTTGCTGTCACTTAGTGTCGTATTTTTAATTTGGCGTGTGTTAGACAAAGTGTATTTAGCCTACCTCGCAAAAAAAATGTCAATTGTTTGCTTTATGCCATCTTTTCATAATTGATGTGGATGTAAATTGCTCCATCTGCTTTAAAATAGATGCTATGGTTACTATTGAGCCAAAAACAAGTATTTCAAATACCTTATCTAATGTTGAAATCAGATTTTTAGCTTCATTTAAGTGGTCGCAGCTTGATTAGGTTAGTTTCTACAATGACAAATTATTTAGTTCTCAGATGTTGCATTGCTCGCTTCACCATCCCTTTTTGTTTTGATCATCTTTTTGGTTCACAGTACTTGGATTCGTGTCATGTGACACAAATAGAAAGCGAAGCAGCCATGCAGCCACCACATAGAGATTTCAACCGGGTAAATACTGATTCATTTATGCCTTTGAGCAAGTGCCTGCTTTTAGAATTAAATAATTACCATACAAAAAAAAAATGTATCACTGCTACAACAATAGCTATTCAACTTATAAATGCGTTGTTTATATTTTTACATCTATTATTGGTAGTGCCAATGTTTGCAAATTTTAGCATCAGTTTGTTTCAAACTATCACATTGGACTTCATATCTCCATGATCTTCTTTTAATGAGTGCCTTGTTTCATAAATAGTGTGGATCAACTTTTATAGCTTGGGTAGTTTTAAATTGAGCACTAATATATCCTATAAATAAATGAGATGTATAAAGTGTTGTATTCAGATCACAACAACCGCTCCTATAAAGGAGTTATATGATTTAGCTAAATGAGGTCAAACTGACCATGACACATCATTGTGGTATCTTGTGGAAGACATCCATTTGTAGTATGTCTCAAGGTAGTGGCGCCTCTTGAGAGAAGATACGGTAGATTGGTATTTCAATCTTTATAGATCACATATTTGTTTGAGAACTTTCCCTTAATATAGGAGCTCATGCTCCGAAAAAGAGAACTTGATAGGCTGCATGCTTGACACCTAAATGTTACATTCTATTCTTAGTGTTTATTTAGCTACCTTCCTTTTCTCTTCAGAGTCTTATGTGACATGTGGTTAGATTTTTGTAAGCTGCCCAAGTTCTTTGTAGCCCCTTGGTATGTTTTTGTGTCAGTTTTTGTTGGAAGAAAACCACAGTTACATCTGCATTGTTTTATGTCAAACATTTATTACATGTTCATATTGACCTGTTAATCAATATATAGATATAGATATTAGGTATAATTTGAGTTTGTGCCTTTCAAGCTACCTATCTTTATACTGTTGTAACCTGTAAGTCTGTAACCACTACATGGACCTAATAGTGCTTTGCAGTAAATTCCTGTAACCTGTAATTTAACTTTATGCTGTTTGTTACAATGACTGACTTTGGTCTGCAGTATCCAAGTCAGCATGGAGTGACAAACGTCGTCTTTCCAGTCACCATGACAGCATACAAGTATTCGGAGGTGCCACCCTCTATGCATGATGAAATCCAGGCTGGTGCAGCTAACTTTCAGGCACCTCCTCCTGCTGTGTCTGTTGACTCAGGTAATAATTACCTACTCCTCCTTTCAGTATTCTACCATGTGTATTATATATCCTCTTCAATTGTCTAAAATTTATCCACGTTCTATAAATTTTAATCATCAGCTGACGAAGTGGGATGCGACAGAGTTGTACGATGATGCAATGGCTTGGCAGATGAGAGGTATTCTTGATATTCAATCATAACATCACGCTTCCATGTTTTCTATAGCCAATGCACGCCTTGAGCGTGCCAGGTACCACGGTCATGCATCAGACAGTGATTACTCTGGCTTCACCAACTCCTCTGATGAGCCATTCTATCTGCCACGAGGTTAGTAACGCTTACAACTCTATGTGCTTAAAAAATATGAGTACCATGAACCACAATGACATTGAAGCTTCAGAATTGCAGACTATTCTGATGCTGAGACTGTTGAATCGGATCGCAGCTGGCACCTCCGCTACGCCGACTGAGATGAACGTGATCTCTAAAACCAGCGCCTGTTCATCGGCATCATCTCTGGCTGCTGCTGAAGATATCGTGTCGGTTATTTTGTGTCCCCGCGTCCACTGAACTCTGTGCCGTGAATAATATTACCTACCCCTATTTATGTAAGACTGCTACGTGCTAGGTACCTGTGACATCCTGAACATTTGAATATGGTCTTCGTTGGCCCTATGTTTTATGTAGTATGTATTCGCTCCTAATATTTCTATACACGCATTTAGATCTTACCAATTGTTTACAGAGTACCGTGGGCTGGGCCCATGCGTTGCCACTGCACAGTGTCCCTTCCATTCTGTCACGGGCGCGCAGGGGCGCGCATAATTAACTCCAACGCTATGATCGCATATGTTTTTAGGTCCATTCTGTTTCAGTGATCGAAGGCAGAACCGGCCAATGATGCGCGCGCAAAAACACTAGTTAAAATAATATATTTCTTGATGAAGTGGTCCTGTCATTATGGCTATTTCTTTTGCCCTATCAGATGATGAAATCCAAACTGATTTTCCCACTGTATTTGTAAAGGAAGAAATGTGGAATGCCAGATTTCCAACACAACTGCAACTGTGGTCCATAGGCTAGCCCGAACGATCGACTGCCTCCAAAGGTGGAAGCCCCAATGCCAACAGAACTCTGAAACCCCAAGCATCTACGTTTCAAAAAAAAAAGAAACCCCAAGCATCAGAAGTTCAGAACAATGAGTGGACTTTCTTTGCATATATATGTTCATCAAGAGCAACCTTCCTTTGTTACTGGTAACACTGATAGGTGCTATAACAGGCCACCATTGCCCTGCATCCAAAGCGGCAAGCACCAACCATGCCAACACAACTTTGCGACCCTTGCATCACAAGTTCAGAACATCATAAGAGAACAATGTGAAACCCACTTGCTTGATAAGCTCAATAAAGGAGGAGTCACCCTCCACCAAACATCACTACAGACTACCCCGCCTACTCTAACAGAATGTAGAAATGATCTAAATAGGTATAATACACAATCTAATCTCCTAGCAATAAAAAATTGGTAGTCTCAGTCATCTGAAACATTGAGTTAAATTATCTCCTAGCCAAAGTGACAATTTTACTAAACCTGATAGTTGATTTCCTACCTCGCATCAATCTGTGATTCTACAAAGTAAACCCACGGGCTGGGTTTGGACTGCATTTGGACTACAATGCTGAGAAAACAATGAGATGTTACTGCTAATGTCCAACATCAAGATGAGAATTGATAATTGCAATACTTAATGCAATAACAACCCATGTTGTGTAACTCAAAAGGCGTAAAATGGTTATCATAAACAAACTTTGGTTATTTTAATTTTCAGACAACAAACATTCAGCCTTGCTCTTATTTCATATGCATCAGGAAAGTGTATCTAGACAGTATCATAGTAGAACACATGAAAAGAAATTGAATTAGCATGTTCTCGATCTAGAGAAGAGATTCAGTGATACTTGAGAGACCTGAGGTCTCAATCAACTTCTTCATTTCTTCTCGTTCTTCTCTTCTTGTTTCTCTACAAGGAAACACAGAGCCATCAGTCCATCACAAAAAGGATAAAAAGGAAAACACAACCAGTAGTTGAGATGGCACGTATGGCCTTAGCTTGTCTATCTGAATCTGAATATATGTAGTAAATCTTAACATCAGCATGCACCTAGTGCCATCATCTTGCCACGGCACAACACATGATAAACAGGGGTGTCAACATACCCGAATGAAGGAAGCGGAATTGATCTCCACTTGGTGGCTTTGGTGCCGAATTCGGATCTAATGGTGCAGTCGTGTTCCTTTAGTCCGGCAATGCCGTTGGTGATTGGTGAGGACGACGACGTGGTTACCTTCCCTGGGACGAAATCCGAGAGGTAGCTGGGCCATTCGTGCCTGCTCATGTGGCCACGCATGTAGGGGTCGCAGGAGAGGTACAGGTTCTTGGGCACCATTGCCGCCGAGCAAATGTCGTGCAACCCTATCGCATCTGCATCAGTTGGTAGTCAGAGTGAATCCAACAGATCAAAGAGAAATCTGCTTCCCAATGACCTCGCCACCAGGGATTCAGATCAATACCTCGCGAATCGCGACGTCAAATGCCTGAATCACCATATTAACCGTCGCCGGAATCCTGATGAAAAGAAATCGCCGCCACAAGATGCGTTGCCGCCACCGCCACGAGTAGTAGCCTCAGTGTCCTCCTACCTTGCTGGCATGGTGCTGCGGTCGATCCAGGGGAACCCTAGGCACGAATCCCCCACTTTTCCTACTCGACAGCGCCGCTGCCGCACGCCCTGGATTCCGCCTGCTTCAAGGAGGAGCTGAGCCACGCCTCGTGGCAGCAGTAGAGAGGAGGGCGGTGTCGCGAGGAGGCGAAGGATCCTCCCGCGTCTCGTCGGGGCAGCGGCGGGCGACGGTGGAAGTGGCGGCGTCCGGCGGTGACTGGGTATCAGGGTCGACGAGGACGTAGCCGAGGGTGGAGGAGGCGGCGTTGCTAGGAGACGGAGGCCGGGGGTGGGGGAGGATAGGACGCATGCGGGAGGCGGCCTCGGTGGGTGAAGGAAGGCCGAGGAATTCACGGGTGCATTTTTTTTTCTTTCCACGGGGGCAGAGATTGCGGGTGACTCCATGATTTGCTTCCTATTCGCACGGGGGAGGGAGGCCATCGACGAGATCGTCGTCGCACGGAGCGAGGCGATGCCGTAACTTTTTTTTACCGCACGAAAAATAGTCTCACTTTCTTCTTTTTTATGTAGTATAAAGATAAGAAAATGAAGATGGTACATGCGGACATGAGACACAAAATATTGTTTACAAGGAGATATTTAGATATGCTTAATTTTTTTTAGAATATCATAATCAGATACATGCCCGTTCTACGCAAAATCCTAATAATCTGCAAATGGGGAGTCCTAAGATATAGTTTCAGTCTTCAGGGAAAAGGTGTTTCAGTGACGGAATTCTTCAACCAGGTCAATAGATCACACTTCACGTCTACATCAAATCTTAATTAGCAAACAAAGTTATCATTGTACTGTCCTAGCTCAACATTTAGTATTGTTCAGCATTTCAGATAGATTTGTCGATCAGTCAACTATTTCATAGTTCTGGCACCTTACACCTGTTGTTATATTTGTAGACCCTTGCTTGGATTTCAAGGTTGACAAAACAGAGAAGCTCTGCAATTCAACATAACAGTAAGCTTCAAGAGGAACTGGTTGATCAATGCTCAGGTATTGAAAGTGGCAATCTATAACCCCCAGTAAAGGGAACCCAAGAGGGAGTTCTCTCGACATGCAGGGGTGCCACGTCAGCGGCCCCAGCCATCCTCTCACGTCATCTCCCACCCCCCGCACCGATCGGATTCAGATCGGCTGACTTCAGGCAAATCAACGTGTGGCTGCAGTCATGAAAATCGGTTCGTCCATTTACATCCAACGGGGACAGCAGGAGACGAACTACACTCCCAGCTAACTGGACCTTGGCCCATGTAAAGACGGCCTATTACGACGCAAAACGAGCTGGCGCAAGGAATCGTTGAGAACCATGGCCGCGAACTCAGCCGCGGCGCAGTCTGCGTAAGAGACATCGATAATGTGATCTTCCCACTGCTGCAGCTCAAGATGATCCTTGCGCGAGGCCTCCTCGTGCACTGCTGCATGGACTGCATCGGCATGGCGGCGCGCGGGCGGCACAAGCGGCGCGGAGCTCATCCAGTCCAGAGCTGAGGCATGCGTCACAGTCTTAGAGAACCTCAGCATGGACGTCGGCGGCGAGTCAAACCGGTGTGCCACGACGCAGTCTGCGTCAGCTACATCGACAAACTGATCTTCCACTGCTGCTGCTGAAGATGTTTATTGTTCGGGCAAGCGGCATCGACAAACTGACAAGCGGCGCGGAACTGACCGAGGTACGCGTCGCGCTTTCGGAGTAACTCAACATGTACGTCGGCGGCGTGTCCGGTCCCTAGTCATCAACGGTAGCGCGCCGAGACGGACGCGGAGGCCTCGAGCGCGCGCAAGCGACTGGTCTTGCGCGCGCCTGGGCCTCGAGCCTCGCGCTTGTAGTCTCAGCTCGCTAGTCCACTGCTATAGTCCAGAAAATGGCTCTGCTAGCAGCAGGCTGAAGGTGAACTGGTGACCGCAGGTGCAAGTAAGCTCGATGCTAGTGCATCTGGGGATCGACCTCCGCCGATCAGGACGAGCAGCAGGCCGAGCAGGCACACTGCCGGCGGCCGTGCGAGCGGCTGACAAGCCGGGGAACGTCCCCATGGCGCACGCCCTGCGAGACAAGCGATGGGCAAGACTTCGAGGAAGAAGGAGGGGATCCCCTCAAAGCGCCTGGAGGCCCTCTCTCGGGCCACGACGTCGCGCGACGAAGGAGATGGCGAGCCTCGAGGAACACGACGGCGGCGGCGGCGAAGTCTGCCTGGGATCCCGTTGTCGCTGGATGATAGCCGGGGGGGATTTCTTATGCGTTGTGTTGGGCTTAGATGGGCTTCAGTGCATTTCATCCGTGTTGGGCCGTGGAAGCATGGTCGATCTCCTGTAGCCGTTGGATGGGAGAGGGACGGTTCGATGTTGGCGACTGCAGCCACAGGTCAATTGGCTTGAAGTCAGCCGATCTGAATCCGCACCGATCCTTCTCCGAGCCGATCCATCCCGCTCCTCCGGCCGTCCGCCTCCCTCCACCACGAACCGACCAAACGCACCATCAATTCCCCCGTTACGTTACCCGCGCCATGCTTCTTCTCCGATCCATCCCGCTCCGGTCGTCCGCCTTCCTCCACCATGAACCCTATCAATAAATAGCAAGACAGAAGGGGATCTCGTCGTCGACGCAGTCCGGCGCCGTTTCACCAGCCCTGACCCACCACGGCCTCGATGCGCACCTCTGCTCCGCTCACCGAGGAAGCTCCGCCGCGCGCCGTCTATTCGAGCTGCGGCGGCTCCGATTCGGCTCCGATTTGTCGGGGAGGAGCGGGTCGCCGGTGCCGAGACGCCGCACTAGCCTGCTCCGTGTTGGGGAGCTCGCTTGCCAGCCGCCCCGACGGCACACCCGCGCCGTGCGCTCGCCGCTCGCCGTCCTCCGCGTTAGCCCGGCCATTTCGCTCGCTCGCCGTCCGCCGCGACAGCACGCCGCGCGCTCGTCGTCCGCCGCGAGGCGGGTTCGCCGAGCAACACCGGCCCACTGCGCTCGCCGTCCACCGCGAGAACCTTCTCACGCCGTGAGACGGGATCGCCGAGCACCAGAACGGCCCACCGCGCGTGGGCAGGATTTGGGGGCGAGGGTCGAGCTCCGGGCTCCAATGGTGAGCTCCGTCCTCCGTGAGCCTTCCCGCTGTTGTTCCCGATGAAGCGGGGGGGGGGGGTGGGTCGTCGGGGGCCTCCCGTTCCCGAGCAACGAGAGCCGTGCAGGCTCCTTGACGTCGCGGAGAAGGCGATCAAGCGCGCCGAGCACCGGCACGGCGTCGCGCGCACGGCCAGGTGCTGCGACCTGCTGGTCGTCGCGTACTGCCGCGCGGGGTCTCTCGCGGACGCGTGCAGGGTGTGGAATGGAATGGAGAAGCGCGGCCTCGAGCCGGGTGCCGCGGCGTACCAGGAGATCGTGGTGACCATGTTCAAAAACAACCGCGTAGCCGACGCCATGAAGATGTTCGACGGAATGCGGGGCAAGGTCGCCATCCAGCCCAAGCAGGTCCGTCCGTCCCCCTCCTCCTGCTTCATGCTTCATTTTTTTTCATTTAATTCAAAAAATCAAATCGAATTCCCCACCGGCCACCACCCCTTCCCCTTCCCTTTAAGCGTGATTTTGATTTAGGGTTGCTTTTGACTCTGATGCGTGTTGGATTTGCTGCCGCAGCAGTCCCTGTACCGCTTCAATACATCACCTCCCGCCGTCATCTCCTCCCGTCGCGCGTCGTGGAGCCACCGCCTCAACTGCCCCTCCTGCGGCGGCCGTGCTCGCCGCCCTTCCATCCCTGCGCCTCCTGCCTTTGCATTATGGGTCAGTTAGCTTCAATTTCCATCTTCCTAACCATGTTTCTCTGTATTGATCTAATACAACCAGCACCTTAAGATCTGATGCCCCTTTGGTCACCTGAAATTAGTTGTACTGATCTGATATTGTGTAAACAACTGAACGTGTGTAGCAGTTTTAGATACAAATTAATTTCATGATTTTGGAATGTAGATGATAAATATCTCTGTTATAGTATGTTGCCATCTTTTAAATCCAGAATTACACGTTTTGCTTGATTATAGTTCTTTTCTTTTTTAAGCTGCAATTGTGTACAGATAAGGTTGTTCTTGACATTGCATTGTGTGGCTCTAAAGAAGGCATTATGTTTTCTCTATTCATTACTTAATTCATTATTCTGAATTTTTTTCCTTTTTTTTAAGCATTGACAATGATGTAGGCTTAACTGATCTAGACAAAGATGATATTGCAATTTCAGATGACAATTTCAAATAATATCATCGGCTACCATTTAATTCAGATGATAGATGGCTCTGTTTTGACTCCATATCTATTCACATTTGCATTAGTTTGCTTACTTTTGTTGTATCAATCTATGATCATGTAAACAAGCATACATTTTGATTCAAGAATTCTAACCAAGCGCATTTGTGTTCAAAAATCATGGATGCAGGGATTGTAATTGAGGGCACATTTTGATTACTCATAGATTTTTTGTTTCTTTTCTGCAGTTGAGAAGGCTGTAGGGTGTTCTTGATAACGGTGCATCCTCTGATCCTAAAAAGGCGGTATGTATTTGCTAAAATAAAAAACCCTCTTTACTGTGAAAATTTGAAAGAATGTGGAATCAAAAACCCTCAGGCTGGTAGATAGCTTTGTTTTGACTCCATATTTATCCTCACAGGCAGTCTTATAGTTATTCATGTATACACCATATGGCACCAAGTAAAGCATGGAACATCCCTCTCAGAATGAAACATTACATTACAGGACCTCTCAGAGAAAAAAAAAATACTCCAGTTACACCTCCAATCTACATTTACAATCTGATTGGTACAGCACACTTCATAGGTTTAAAAAATACCTCTACGACATGTTCCTGTTAATTAATTCTGTTATGTTGTCGTAAATGTAGTTCAATTTTATGCATGTACAGATCAAATTGTTGTCGCCGATGCCCGATGACGTGTTTGTGCTTTTCCTACTTGGTTCCACTCCTCTGTTCTCCCATTGGATTCACATGTCAGAAACTCTGCTTCTTGAATTGTGTTACCTGATCTATGCAGTTTAATAATATTTGTTTCCATCCTGCATTTACTGATTTAGCCATGCAGTTCAGCCATCCGATATTTGGACCATGCATGTTTGCAGGCAAGACAGTTATTATGTAGTTAACCTATAACAATTCTTCATATATAGCACTCTTTACTATTATGTTGGTTCCTGCATTATGACCATATGCTCTTACCAGTTTAGTTGAGTTTCCATTGGCTGCGAATCGAACAGACTGAGTTCCAAAATTATAATTGCACGCCTCGATCAGTTACTCCATGTTGGGCTATGTTTATGTTTACTTGACTGCATCCTATTCCTTTATTTGCTTGCTTTGTAAGACAAAAATGCTTGGTTGTCTCATCTTTGATTTTGTTACCTGCATGCAGCAACACTACATGTGCTAAATAGATACTTTGGGATGGTCTGTGTTCCTACATTGACATAATAGGTCAAATCTGTTTCTTTCCTATTTATTTCCCACGCAATCCAAATGTTCTTTCCAACATGTGCAGATCGCTATTGCGTAAGCTTTTGATTTTTTGGCACCATATGGTCCTATTACTAAAACTTTATAGTGTACTACATGCTACAATAAGTATATACGGCTGTTGCTCATCCAGGTAAGCTCTCATGAAACGTTTCTATCAATACTGAACTTATTTCACTGCATCCCATCCAGTCAATTATTCTTATACGAGCTTTTGTAAGTATTTTGAGGTTGACTTCCCCACATAATTTTACAGTGAGTTCCTATACCTTCAGTTTGGTTTGTCCATCCTATTATTTTTTTCACGGAAAAAATGTTCTTCCCAACATGTGTACATTCTATGATCCCATTCTCACATTTTATAGTCGAATTTGGGATACTGCAAATTCATGCAGCCTTATATTTTTCTTCGACAAATGTTCTTTCCAACATGTGTACATTACTATTTTATATATACATTTTTTCCCAACATATGTTCCCATTCTCACATTTTCCAATTGCTTAATACGGGCTACTGCAAATTTATGCAGCCTTACATTTTTCTTCGACAACAATTTGATGAGCACTTTCGATACTCTTTTGTAGGAGCATTCCACAATAATGCATTTACACGTTTGGAGCTGTCACATGAATGGTTTGACAAAACAAGAACCAGTTGCAGCATAGTATTAGCCTCATTAGCTGTCTGTATTAGGCATACCTCGCCGACAGGTCCTATTGAACACATTTAATTAATTGACACAGTTTTTCGTTCCATATTTTACTATTTATATAATGGTTTATGTATTACAATGCCAAAGAGTATATACTGCATTCAAATTTGTTGTTACTAACTTTATTTCAAACATACACAAAGTTATCCTCATGAAAAACTATTGGCGAAAAGGAAAATCCCCCAGCCGACCACGCCGCAACGCCTTGGGTATCCTCCTAGTTTTTTTTATAGTTGAGGCTGTCACATATTTGTCCATTTCTCCAACACAAACATTTTAGATGGTTCAACCTAAATTTGCATTCCTCAATGCTCTACAGCCTTTTAAAGCTACCAACTTAATCTGTTCATTTTAAATTCAATATTTATGCAGATATCAGTAAAGTCACGTTGTTAAGGTTATGCAGATAAAATGTACCGTGATTGTATTTAACAGTCTTTATTGAATCCCAATAGGACCTTGTAAGGAAGTCAGCAAGCAGAATGGTAGTTTCTCTTTAATGTTGGTGCTGATTGTTGCTCTCCTGGGAAATCTAATAGGATTTTATCATGAACAGATAGAGCTGGCCTACTGTAACTTGGTTTCCAGTTGGTTTTTCTCATCATAAGATTGGATCCCATGTGCCACTTTCTCATATGACTGCCTTCTCTTATCATTTTTCTGAACCGTCTTCCCAGATATGCTTCATCCATCGAGCACATAATACTTTTATTTTAGCTAATCTTGAATAGTTCAGTCGACATGCGCAAGGTTTAATAGCAGATCGTTGTCGTGCCCTTTTTCTAGTAAAATCTGTGCTCAGCCATCGAACGACTGCGCTGCCCCCTTTGCCAGCGAAGTTTAGCATCGTTCCACGAATTAAACCGCTAAGAAAGATCTAGCATGATTTGCTAAGCTACTAATTAATGCTTGAGTCTATAAGTTCCGTTTCTCTTCCAAACTTTAGTCGTACAGACAGGCTCGGAGGCTTTCATTGTGAAACTGAACAGGAGAAACAAACAACCAAACCAAAGGTGACCATCTTCTTTAGGTCAGAAAGCACTGCATTGTTGTCATAAGATACAACCAAATTAAAACTACTGAAAACGTAGCATGGACACCATGTTATATGACGTTCTCAGAAAAAGGACACCAGGTTATATGATTATTTTCCGACTTTTACAAGACCAGTTACAGAACTTAGTTCATTTGGAGATACAAAGTCTACATATCCGAATTCTATTTTCTGCTAAGAATAACCTTATTTCACCTTGGACTAGGGATAACGATACGTTGGGTAAGGTGTAATACGTGAAGCACCTAAGCATACCTCCAAAGAGTCTATCGGTTGTGATTTCTTACATATACCCGAACCTGTCGAGTACGTGTCGGGTAACCGATGGGGTATACTCATGGCACAATAAATTACATGTCATTTTGATCCAATCAATCACCACATTAAGAATTTAGCACCCAAATTGCCACATCAGCAAGAAGTAATAACACAAGCAAGAAGAAATACCAACAATCTACGAACACAAGAAATACCAATAATCTGGTTCATACAATCACACGACATAATAAGTGGCAAAGATTATTACATCCAATATGCATACATGATACACGAATTATATGTCTTAGGCCACACATTTATTGTATATTACTTGGGCAATGCCTAGTCCCGACCCGACTAGACCTGCGGGTGAAATTTGAAAAATGTACAGACACCCATCGGGTATGGTAACTGTGGGTACCCTACCTAGCTACCCATAGGTCTGACTGCCATCCCTACCTTGGGCCCGATAACTGCGAGGCTAGACTTGTAGTGGATGGGCCCATTTCTTTGACACCTCCAAGGTTGACCGGAATTGTAGCGACAAAGTTGTAATCTATGTTAGTTTCCACCTCGGCCTTACTTTCTAAGACTTTTACGACAACGGACATTCGAGGCCTCTTGCTGCAATCAATCTGCAAACACCACATTGCAAGCTTCATCATCTCAATAGCTTCTTCCTTGTGCATTTGCATGTCCTCACTATTCTTATCAATCAAATCTTTCAAATTATCATTCCTTGCCTTTTCTTGCAACAAGCTAATAAGATGAATGCTCTCTTCGGGTTGTGAACTATCAAGATTCTTTCTCCCGCTGATGATCTCAATGACTACAACACCAAAGCTATAGATATCTGCCTTTTCAGTGATTTGTGAGGTCAACCATTCAGGAGCTAAATATCCAAGTGTGCCCCTCATTTTTTGTTATGACCTCACTGTTATCTCGGTCAATCAGTTTAGCTAATCCAAAGTCAGAGAGCTTTGCATTGAAGTCATCGTCTAAGAGGATATTTTGCGGTTTTACATCCAAATGGGCAATCTTTTGCCTGCATTCCTCATGCAAATAACATAGGCCTCTGGCGATGCTCGTGATAATCCTACATCGTGTGTTCCAACCAAGAGGGGCATTTTCATGTCGGTAATATATCCACATGTCTAACGATCCTTTTGACATATACTCGTACACAAGGAGCCTCTGTGATCTTTCTGCACAGAAACCAACCAATCTCACCAGATTGAGATGGTGAATACTGCCAATTGTCTGCATTTCAGTAAAAAATTCTTTCTTTCCTTGCCCAGCTCGATCCAAATATTTCACTGCAACTCTCTCCTCGCCAAGTTGTCCCAAGTAAACAGACCCAAATCCTCCATGCCCAAGTTTTTCTCTGAATTCCTCGGTTGCTACTTTTAGCTGTTCAAATGTGAACCTTGTGGGCATCCCAGGTAGCTCCCCAAGGTCCCCCTCTTCATCTGTATCTTCGTGTCTTCTTCTTCTTCGTTTAAATAGCAAAAGAACAATGGACAATAAGAGCACAATGAAAGCTCCTACAGAGCCCATAATAACACCAACCATTATGCTTGTAGAGGATCTGTCTACCTGAACAGGTGTAGGAGTGCTTGGAGGTGAGTGTGTGCTCTGCACCTTAATGTATGCTGAATATTCTTGTGAACCCATCTCCAAGGAAAACAGTTCTGTCGGCAGTAAACATGTTCCATCTGAGCCCTTTCCTTCACGACGAAACAAAGCAGCCTTGCAAGAGCAGTTCTGCAAGCAGGCCACCTTGCAATCCTCTTCGTTGACCAACAGATGTAGTGCAGAATATGGATCAACAAAATTGAAGTAAGAAACGTTAGTATAACCAACAAGTCGGTGATCTTGCACCAGTTCACAAGAAATTGGAGTATCAAGCATGCAGCCAAGGTGGATTCTGTTTGTGTCCACTGGTCTCAAGTAGGACAAGTTGGTCTTCGTTTCGGATGGACAGGAGCATTGCCCTTTGTTGCATAAACCATAGTTCCCACAGACAGTTGGGTAGCCACATGCATCAAGTGCAAGGACGTCCTGTACCATTACCCATACTTCTTGCTGTGGATGCCACTGGTACAGCCTCAGATGCCCATCAAGCTCAAACCTCATGTATTGCAGTGACTGGGAAGGCGGTAGATGGATCAATATGTTATCAGGGTTATGGGGGTTCACAGGCGGAGAGGAATTAGAGAAGGCGATGCTCCCATTTAAGAAAACAATGTATGATGATCTGTTCTGAGGCTTGTCAGAAATAGGAATGGTTACCGGTTTTGGGTAGTAGACCTGAGGTGGGTTGGATCCGGCTAAGGCATACAGGCCACCATCTCGGACGGTGATGCGCCACTGATCATTGGCAGTTAAGTCGGTACTCGAGATATTCGGCGTTAGCATCATCCCTTCTGCTAAAATCTGGCCAGGAACAAGGCAATCCGTTGGATGATCGAACGACTGCCACACCGAGGCATTCTTGTCATCAAGGAGCACCAGGTTGCCGGAATTGGTGATCTCCATCCAGGCCACCACCTTGCCAGAGTTGCTGGCAGTCCAGACCAGGCTGCCGTCAGCGTCCCGGAGCACCAGGCCGCCGGCAGCGCTAAGGCTGAGCGTGGCGTTATCCTCGACGGGGCGGCCACGGTTCGCGGCCCAGACGACCCTGGCTGGCCCGACCAAGGGGCATCTTCGCCGATGAGACCGCCTTTGCCGGTGTGGACGATGAAGACGGCGAAGAAGAACGCGTCACAGGGAGGCGCGCAGTAGAAGCCCGCGGCGAAGGATGGGCCGAAGTCATTGTCAGCGGTGTTGAGTAGGATCCCGCGGATGCTGTAGTCGCCGGGGTAGTTCACGGTGACATACGGGTCGGCAACGTTGGACCAGCGATTTGGGGCGGCGGTGCTGGGAGGGGGGCCCCACCAGCTGCCCGTGCATCGCCGGCATGAGCAGCAACAGCCATGGAATTGGTGTGGCGAGGAGGAAGGGAACGGCGGCCATTTGCATCACCGTGTGAGTGTGGGAGAAGGTGGAGTGAATGAGGTTTTGTGATCCGGCCTCGTGGTTTGCTCCAGCGCTTGGGGTTGATGCATATGGTCGCCGTGGGCTTAAGGTTCTGTGATCTTGGAGCTCTGCCGTGAAGCATGGGTGAGTGGATTTCTGGCTGATAGAAGCTTCACGCGCCTGGACTTTGAATTTCTTTCGTGCCATGGCCCATGGGGCACGGAAGCGAGATTTTGCGGCATGCACGCGGCAGCGGCGGCCAGCCGTTTTGATGGAGGCTCTCTCCCTTCCTGCCTGTCCCCTTTGCAGGGTTATTTCTCCGGTAAAAACACACGTGAATAGCTTTATAGCAATCTTTATAATCTAAGGAGCTCACCTTTCAGACGGTCAGGATTTCACCTTTCAGACGGCCACGAATAAGCCACATCACCCATATACATAAGTATACGTAGTATATGTACGTACCCATATATGTATATACATACATATACACGTATATAAAGTATACACATATACATATGTATACATATATGTATATCTATAAATACATAACTATATATAAATTTAGACAAACACATGTATGTGTATAAATAAGTATATATATGTATGTACACATATATGCATATCCGTGTATGTACATATGTGCGTGCGTGTATACGTATGCATATTAACATACATCAACAGAACATACTCATATGTATATATACACACTGATTCATATATACATACATGCATAGTGTAGCACTTAGTATTTTCTAAATTAAAATAGATATAGAATTATGTAAGGATCTTGCCACCCCTCAGGTATGGATTTTGATGATTGATGTCAACATGATCGTTGCTACTGATGACTTTAAAGATTTCCAAACGGGCCTGGCCCGCTGGGCTGGCACGGAACAGTGTGTTTTTAGCACGGCCCGAGGCGGTGCGGCCCGGCCTTCCCGATGCCGGTGCCTGGCCCGGCCCGCTCTGGGCCCGTGCCGGGCTGAGATTCCAGTGTCATTGTTTAATTTTATAGTATTGTTATCTTATCATGCGATCAATATGTTTTTATATAAAATTTCGCTATCCCGTAACCATGCACGGGCATTTAACTAGTTCATATATAAGGGAGAAAAGACCTACAACTCCCTATTTTATTTCTTGTAAATTACTTTAGAAAGTGCGCTGGATATTTAAATGTCCCATGCAATGTTTGATTAACTGGTGTATCGCGCCATCCATCCTAATTATTTTGATGTAATCTTTAATTTTTTAACTACATGATTCCTTGATTAACTGGACCTATCTCAACTTAATATTTTTGTGGGACAAAATTTAAATCTTGTAATGACATTCTTCCTGTAATGGAGGAAGGTTTTTTAGTCTATAATAAGAATAAGACGACTTGACCAAAGAGACTGATGAAAATGGCAGGTCCCCGCTGCCGCAGTGGATGGCGTGCCTGATGGGCGATGGCACCAAAAAAATTTCAAAGTCAGGCGCGTGAAGCTCTATCAGCCATAAATCCACTCGACCCGTGCTTCACGGCAGAGCTCCAAGATCAGAAAACCTCAAGCCCGGCGACCATCTGCATCAACCCCAAGTTGTGCTACTGAGCTCCGGTGCAGTAGTAACTGCTACGGCACGTTAACTACAGCATCCGGTTTCCAGTGCAGTAGAGCAAACCTCTAAGATCACAAAAACCTCATTCATCCACCTTCTACCGCACCCACACGCTGATGCATATGGCCGTCGTTCCCTTCCTCCTCCTCGCCACGCCAATTCCATGGCTCATGCCGGCGATGCAAGCGCAGCCTCTGGCCCCTCCTAGCGCTGCCGCTCCAAAGCGCTGGATCAACGACGCCTACCCGCATCAAAACGCCGGCCACAGCGGCGACTACACCATCGGCTACCGAGGCGACTACAGCATCCGCATACTCCTATTGCGACTCAACACCAATGACCCGGACACCTACAAATCATATCCATCCTTCGTAGCGGGCTTCTATCGCGCGCCTCCCTCGGACGAGTTCCTCTTCGCCGTCTACATCGTCTTCGCGGCCGTCTTCGCGGCCGAAGACGGTTTCATCGACTTTGAGGACGCTGGGCCGCCCCAGGTCGTTTGGGCCGCGAACCGTGGCCGCCCCGTCCGGAGGAACGCCAAGCTCCGCCTTACTGCCGGTGGCCTGGTCCTCCGGGACGCTGACGGCAGCCTTGTCTGGACCGCCGACACCTCCGGCAAGGCGGTGGCCAGGATGGAGATCGACAAGTCCGGTAACCTGTTGCTCCTCGATGACAAGAATGAGACTGTGTGGCAGTCGTTCGATCATCCAACGGACTGCCTGCTTCCTGGCCAGATTTTTGCTGAAGGCATGTTGCTAATACCTAGTGTCACAAACACCAATTTTAGTGCGAACGATCAGTTGCACATCACCGTCCGAGATGGTGGCTTGTACGCCGTAGCCGGATCCAACCCACCTCAGGTCTACTACCCAAATCCAGTAACCATTCCTATTTCTGACAAGCCACGGAACGGATCATCATGCATTGTTTTCATAAATGGAAGCATCGCCTTCTCTAATTCCTCTTCGCCTGTGAACCCCCAAAAGCCTCATAACATATTGATCCAGCTGCCACCTTCTCGATCACAGCAATACATCAGGTTTGAGCCTGATGGGCACCTGAGGATGTACGAGTGGCAAGAGACAACCAAACTGCAGCCACGGGGAGCATGGGTACCACGGGACGTCTTTGAACTTGATCCATGTGGCTACCCAACTGTATGTGGGAAGTATGGTTTATGCAGCAATGGGCAATGCTCCTGTCCATCCGAAACAAATACCAGCTTGTCCTACTTGAAACCAGTGGACAGGGAGAGAATGCATCTTGGCTGCATGCCCAATACTCCAATTTCTTGTGAATCAACCCAAGATCACCGACTTGTAGCTTTCAGTAATGTTTCTTACTTCAATTTTGCTGATCCTTATTCTGCACTACAACTGTTGGTCAACGAAGAGAACTGCAAGCAAGCCTGCTTGCAGAACTGCTCTTTGCAAGGCTGCTCTGTTTCGTCGTGAAGGAAATGCTTCAGACGGAAGGTGTTTGTTGCCAACACAACTATTTTCGTTGGAGATGGGTCCACAAGATTATTCAGCATACATTAAAGTGCAGATCACAAACTCATCTCCAAGCGTTCCACCTATCAGTTCATTGCCGAAAGGTGTAGACAGACCTTCGGCAAGCATAAGGGTTGGCGTTATTATGGGTCCAGTAGGAGCATTCATTGTGCTCGTGCTGTTCATTGTTCTATTGGCATGTCAACGAAGAAAAAGATATGAAGATATAGATGAAGAGGAGGACCTTGGGAGCTACCCGGGATGCCTGCAAGGTTCACATTTGAACAGCTAAAAGTAGCAACCGAGCAATTCAGAGAAAAAAACTTGGGCATGGAGGATTTGGGTCTGTTTACATGGGACAAATAAGCGAGGAAAGAGTTGCAGTGAAATGTTTGGATCGAGCTGGGCAAGGAAAGAAAGAATTTTTGGCTGAAGTGCAGACAATTGGCAGTATTCACCATATCAATCTGGTGAGATTGGTTGGTTTCTGTGCAGAAAGATCACAGAGGCTCCTCGTTTACGAATACATGTCAAAAGGATCGTTAGACAGGTGGATATATTACCGAAATGATAATGCCCCTCTTGGTTGTTGAACACACGAAGTAGTGTTATTACAGATATCGCCAAAGGCCTATGTTATCTGCATGAGGAATGCAGGCAAAAGATTGCCCACTTGGATATAAAACCCGCAAAATATACTCTTAGATGACAACTTCAATGCAAAGGTTTCTGACTTTGGATTAGCTAAAATGATTGACAGAGAGAACAGCCAGGTCATAACAAAACTAAGAGGCACACCTGGATATTTAGCACCGGAATGGTTGACATCACAAATCACTGAAAAGGCAGATATTTATAGCTTTGGTGTAGTAGTCATGGAAGTCATCAGCGGGAGAAAGAATCTTGATCGTTCCCAACCTGAAGAGAGCATTAATCTTATTGGCTTGTTGCAACAAAGGGCAAGGAATGATCAATTGGTAACTTTGATTGATTACAGTAGCGAGGACATGCAATTGCACAAAGAAGAAGTACTTAGGATGATGAAGCTCGCAATGTGGTGTTTGCAGATTGATTGCAACAAGAGACCTCGAATGTCAACTGTAGTCGAAGTCTTGGAAGGTACGGCCGAGGTGGAAACTAACATAGATTACGACTTTGTCGCTACAATTCCATTCAACCTTGGGAATGCTGGAAAAATGGGCTCATCAGCCCCACCTCAGGTCTCACAGTTATCAGGTCCAAGGTGAAATAAGGTAATTCTTACCACATGGAATTGAAGCAACTACTTTCAAGTAACAGAAAGAACAGTGGAGTGGGGAAGCCAGAGTCAAAAAAGAGGATTCCTTGCTTCTTTTAATCATGCAAAATCGTGCATGAAGCTTTCATCTCACACATATATGCAGAATTTGTATCTCCATAAGAACCATGTTCTATATCTTCTATTGTACAATTCTAAAAATAATGATATAGCCTCGTATCCCTAGTACTTTTAAGTAATTTCGGTCATATATTTTCACAGTTCACAGCAATGCAAAACTTTCTAATCTACAGCAAATAAACAATTTATTTTTTGTTGTTCAGTTTTATGATGTACATGGGAGCCTATTGTTATGGGTGAACTTGGTAAGAGAGGTGGAAGGTTGATATGCAACCAGTAGCAGCATAGAGAATCATGCTGGATCCTTTTTGGTGGCAGAATTCCTCATCATGCTTTCTAGGAAGAGAACCATTTTGTGAAAGGAGTCATGATGAATTACAAAAGCATGTAACTGAGCAATGCATGAACTCAAGACTGACACTTCCAGTTGTGGACACAGCTATGGACCTATTCGTTTTGCATGGCATGTATATAGGTAAAAAAAAATTGCAGCAGGAGCTGTGAGCAATTGATATAGGCTTCTTATTGGAGCGTGCAGGCAACAGGCTAAATGTTCAGAACTTCAGATAGTATTCTTCTCAGTAGTCTGCAAATAGGTGCACCAAATATACTTTCAAGAAACCATACGACCATACCTCTTCTGGTGATGTTGATGAATTTTGCTTGGCCTTCAATTCTTCAACCACATGAGAAAGTTGCCACTAGCCTGCTACCTTCAATTTCATCAACAATTTTGGCATTCCTCACTCTGTGATTGCTCTTCTTCTATTCGTAATAGCACAGGACACGCATTGACCAACGCCTGTCTGAAATCTGAAACCCACAAGAATACTATATTGCTTCGCAACTAATTCAGTACTCTTTGATCAATTGATCATGTTGGCATAGCCCGAATCAAATTAAATGATGCTTCCCAATCCCGGCCATCAACTCCATGGAACCCTCATTTTTCAACTTGACTCCTTCGAACAATTCTAACTCAATGACCATTATGCATTGCCGACAAAGTTGACAGGCATAAACGATCAAGCAACATCCTCCCTCACAGCGCATCCAGGGCGGACCACTGCTGGCCCTGCATAACCCCAAGTCCCCAAATCTGCATCCTAAAACCCAGAACATACTGTTAGAATCCATCATGCCCACCTTGCACCCGGTCCTTTGAATTCCTTCGAGCATCACAAATGCAGCAGGGAACCATTAGCCTGCGAGCGTCAACACAGCACAGAAACGCACAACCCGCCGGGAAATCACCATGATCCACACCTCCCAGCCATATGCTCCTATACCTAACCATCGCAGAAGCAGCCAGAATGACAAACTTCACTGGTTAGTTCACCGCAGCATTTCGTCGAACACGTGTCCAGCGACGCCGAACCGATGATGTCTTGCCCGCAAAATGCAATCTTCAGCTGCGGCGAGCGGAGGTGGCCGGAGAGCGGAGTGCGCGCCCCTCCAAGGGCACGAGGGGCGGCCGGGGGCCTCGCCGCAATACAACCGTAGGCCGCCCAGCCCGCCGCCTCGCCGGCGCGGAAGCAAAGCAGGCTGCATTGAGTTGGCTGTGTGAGACTGACTCCCTGACCGCCTTCGGCCACCGCTTCGCACGTAGTGCCCGGGACCCGGGTCACCCATTGACACTTGGGGCCCACCAGTCAGCAACGCGAGCGGCGCCCCGCGTGTGCGTCACAGGCAGAGGGGCCGACCAGCAGCAGCCGTGCCCCTCGTGTTCATCCTGACACCCCACTCCCCCAAATGTCGTGTGAGCGGCCAAAAGCTGCCGCGATCTGATTCCGGGATGAAGCTTAGGAGGAACAAATTAAACCAAAATCCAGAAAGAAAAATAAAGTAAACGAGTGCAGGTTGAAGCACGCCAGCCAGTATGCACAACGAGCTTGCGGAAACGCACTCAACTTTTTCCCCATCGCCCAGATGCTAGCTGCTACAAAAGTGTTATACAAGTTGGCGGACCCTGTTGATGAACAGCTAAGCGCGTGGTGTGGTCTTGCCGTCTTGGTCTTCGTCGTCGATCATCACTTGAGTCAATGGTTCACACATCATTGAGCCATTGGCACGTCAGTCTTCCCCAGTAGTCTCCATGACTCCGTGTCTGTATCTTCCACCAAAGAGCAAATGAATGGGTTTTTTTTCCAAAAGGCTTCCATTGATAAGTTAAGGGCTCGTTTGGATGCTGGGAGGGAAACACACTTGGGTTTCCAGCCCCTAGGAAGGAAGTTTGCCTGCCCATGACACCCCTTTCCCCGATGGGTGACAGGAATCCCATGGGGAAGCAAATACCTGGGCACTGTTTGGATGTCAAGGGGATACAAATCCCGGCCGAGCAAAATAAATATTCAAATAATCAGGAAAAAAAACAAAGAATTCAAAAACGCGTTTGAAAAATAAAAATCTGTAACATGAGTAATCTTTCAATGGTGCAATACACGAATTGGATAAAAAGAGATCAATTAGTTTACTATTCAAGACACATCATTCATCTCAAAGATAACCAATGACCTTTCATCTTGCAGAAAGTTGGCCGTCACCATTAGTTTCAGAGGAGTCTATTCAGCAACTCAAGAAAACAATACAAGAGTACACAGGTTTACAACAAAAATACATACTACATTAATCTTATTAAATAACCAGAGAGAATTAACAACTTTCTCGGTATAACTGCACTACAATATATCCCTCACAACCAGCATCAACAAGCCAAAGCATATAGAATCAACCCTGCAATATTAGGAGAAAAATCACTATTAGTCGATGCAATGTAATATTTTAAAATAGTGCAATGTAAACCAAGATTGAAACTAATTCATTCATGACTTTAGAACAAGGTTTTGCAAAGTATCATATAGCCAAGAGTATCATTCTTCTACATGCTACTAGATTAGAAACTTTACTTGTACTAAGCTTCATGCCTTGATACTTGACAACATAGAACAGAACTGACCAAAGGTCAGACCAATGCAGAACAACTTACGGTAACAGAGAAGATGAGATTAGCATATCCTGTCTAAAAGTTCTTTCACTAAACACATTCAGACAAGACAACAGAACTGACCAAAGGTGTGGACAGCTAACAGGATTCAGTAGTATAACTGAATGTGTAAACTGCACTGGAACACAATATATGGTGACAAATATATGGTGTTATTGGACACAATATATGGTGACAGCTATATTTGGTGAATGTACCTTTGCCGCGCTATATTATGTAAAGTTGTTCAAGACAATACAACAGAAATGACCAAAGGTTCTTTAACTAAACATATTCAGACAAGGACACAATATATGGTGACAGCTATATTTGGTGAATGTACCTTTGCCGCGCTATATTATGTAAAGTTGTTCAAGACAATACAACAGAAATGACCAAAGGTTCTTTAACTAAACATATTCAGACAAGGACACAATATATGGTGACAAATGTGTAAACTGCACTGGAATGAAAAAACTAGCACCAGTACCACAGATGAGAGCCAAGCTTTCTCATTTTCTTGACACTAGGATACAACCGGTCACTTGTAAACATTGTACTTTAATGGATTTCAAAACAGGACATAAATGGATTTGTTTAATCAAGGATGTGAGGCAAATATTACTTATCATCAGTAAGTGAAAACAAGGGAGCTACAACAATAATGCAAAACCGCCAGCTTGTAAATCTATGGCCATGAAGGTTAGAAGGTAAAATTCTGGATGAACCAAGGCGCGCAAGTGTGCATTCTAAAGTAGCACATCACCAGCATAAAACAAAAGAATACAAAGAGAACCCGAACACCACAGGGCCAACAGGGTAGTCGTTTCCCTTCTTGACAGTGGTTTCAGGCACAGAACCCCTCCTGGTGATGTTCTTCTGGAACTTTGTAGTCTTCCTGTCAGCAAGGCGCCTTGAAGTAGTCTGCCCAAACAATAGCCACAAATCAGCATATATGATTACTTAGTCAAGCAATCAGTAGTTTTTTTCAGGTTTCATGTAGTTGGTAGATGTTGATGAAATGAAAAAGTGAAGACTTTCCTAGCACTAGCGGAATGCATAATGCAAAACACAAAATAGATGGCCTCTCAGACCATTTTCAAGTAAGTATTAGATGAGAGGAACAGAAAAAGGTCAAGTTTTATGAACCATACATCGTTTCCAGTTCAGTAAAAGAAATGGGTCAACAATATCATTACTGTGGTATACTATAGTCCAAGCAGCAGCATGAAATCTGAAAAAAGAGATGATCTAGATCCTAAGGAAGCAGCAGCAGAAGCATTCACACCTGAACATTCAAAGGTCTGAATTGGGGAAAATGGAACACACAATGATTTCTCAACGATCATAAACAACATTCAGCTAGCTACATTTGCTAACCTGAATATACAACGGTAGGTATAATTAACTAGCAGACTGCTCTAGCTATTTAAATTTGAGAACCAGTTCAAAAGAACAGTAAACTCACCTTTGGAGCAATTTGATGTACAACCGTAGATCATGATTTAATCAAAGGCAACAGCCATGCCCAAAAAGTCTAGGAGATCTAAGAAGTGCTCATTGAAGTGATGATTGGAGACTAGCAGATCTAACAAAAAAAAAAACATCCATCCATCCAGCATTGATAACCATACAACACGAATGGAAATCATTGAACTGCAAGCTTTGCCTCAATCCTACATTGCAAACAGATGTAGATAGCATATGACACTGCCTAAAATAAGTACTACAAGCTACAGATCTGATAAGGCTGTAGCTACAGGTCGGATCCTACAGCATATGACCCATTCATACTACAAGCTACAGGAACGATTCAATCAAAAAGCACCATCCATGCCAAAGAACCACCGCTCAGTTCATCCATCCATCCATTCAATTACGCGCAAAAGAGGATGAGGATGAGGTGCCAAACCAGAAGAGATTACGCGCGACGCGGTTGGCCGGGGACGAAGCAGCTATAGGTGGCGGCGGCGGCGGCGAAGGTGTGACGAGGGCAGGAAGAATGGATCCAGGAAGTGCGTCCGGATGAATGTTGGGGTAGGATCTGGGAGTGGCGGCGGCGGCGGCGGCGTCACGAGCCTGAGCCTGGAACGACGATGGCTGGCGGAGGAGGCGGCGTCAAACCCCAGCCGCCGCCATGCTTCCAGTGCGCCGCCGAGGGAACGGAGAGCGAGCGACGAGGGGAAGGAAATAAGGTGGTCACAACTCGTTTTTTCGTTCCCCGTCCATTGAACTGATAACCGATACTCGGGTTTTTCTGGCTCGTGTATTTTCTGGCCCGGATCACTCCCAAACGGCAACCGGAATTGGATGGGGAGGCAATTTCGCGTCGCGTCTCTCCATCCGCGGACCGGCGGGGATACAAGCAGGTATTACGGCATCCAAACGAGCCCTAAGAGAGTTTTACAAACACATACACACAACTAGCACAAGATGTGCCGTAGACACAGCAACAGAAAAAACAAAAGAGTTTTACAAACACATACACATGCCTAGAGCTCACAAAAGAGGTCCAAGCCACCCCTGCACTGTAAAAGGCTGGTTTACATTGACATTAGAGAATGGTCGTGAGGACAGCAGATAAAATTAGTATAGCTCCCATTATTGAGGATCATACCTTAGCGAAGAAATCAGTGGGGAAGCCAAGAGCGAGCTCTAAACCTCACTATACTTCAATTCTCCCACACGCTGAGCACATGGCGGCTCTTCCTTTCTTCCTCCTGGCCATGCTGCCAATTCCATGGCTGCTGCTGCTCATGCCGTCGACACAAGCGCAGCCGGGCTACTTAGGCTATCCGACCGCAGCCGCCCCGACCCGCTGGACCAACATCCCCTCCTTGAAGCACACCGTCAACTACATCGACGGCTTTGCCGTCCGCATGCTCCTCCTCAACAACTTGTACGGCCCGTCCTTCTCTGCGGGCTTCTCTTGCACATCTCCCCCGCAACGCGCGTTCCTCTTCGCCGCTCTACATTGTCAACGCAGCCGGGACGGGCGTCGTGCTCCCTATGGTCGGGATGGCCCAGTCGTCGCCCGGCCCGCCAACCGTGTGACCGCCCGTCCGGGAGAACTCCACGCGCCGCCCTCACCACCGCCGGCCCAGCCCTGCGGGACGGGGGACGACAACCTCGTCGGTCCTCCGACATCTCTGGCAAGGCGGGTGGCCGGGCCGGAGATCACTAAGTCCGTCAACCCGGTGCTCCTCGATGATAGGAATGCGTCGGTGTGGCAATCCTTCGATCACCCAACAGATTCTCTCGGTTCCCGGTCAGATTTTGGCACAAGGGATGATGCTTTGACGCCGAACATCTCAATCACCAACTTTATCGCCAATGATCGGGTTGCATATCACCATCCGAGATGCTCAATCGTATGCCTTTGCCGGCGGATCCAGCCCTCCTCATGTCTACTACAGTGAATTCGTAAATGGAAGCCTTCTCTTCCCCCGTTAATTCCTCTTCTCAGAACCCTAATGAAGCATACCGTAAGTGCAATCAAGCTCTAAGTGGGTTTTGGCGTTGATGACCATCGAATTAGGGGACTAATGACATTTACGAAGATGACATGCGGGGATTAAAATGTGGAGTTGATGTACAGGTCCAAAGGCACCAAATAAGCTAGATGGTGGTGTTTCCGGATCAAGGCGTTTAAATTATTTCATATTTTGAATCTTGAGTTTAGGAAATGGCGTACTATTAAGAGGGATCCTAGGATTCTCGGGTACCTATGTACCAAGTGCTCTAAACATCAAATCTAGACACAACACTCAACTCCAAACCTGACCGGCCAGCAATTCTACACTGATTCACTCTTTTGCTGTCAGGTTGGTGCGGCAGTGCCACACTTAAATCTTACCGTTGGGTCCGTGGGGTATAAATACCTATTCTACCCCTCCCACAACGGTCACCTGGCTCATCACTCTTCTTCTTCCTCGCGACAGAACAACCAGCTCTCACCTTTTGCTCTCTCTCTCACCTCCATTGAAGTTCCTTGAGCTCCCCACTCAATCTCTCACCTCCCACCGGGGATTCTTGAGGGAAACAAATGCAAACTTCGATCGGAGACCGGATCTACTACTTCCCCACTCAAAAGAGCATTTGGTTCACGTTTGGCCTGAACCCTAGGGTTCTTTACTCTTGGAGCTTGCTCCTAGACGGCTAGGCGTCGCCCCTTGAGCTTGCCTCCTTTGTGTGGCAGCCTTGGGAGGTTTGTAACCTCACAACAACAGCAATACATTACCCCACATCTCTAGGGTTAACTCCCTAGACTTGTGAACGAGGGAAAAAGCAAGCCGGTGGGCAAGCTAAGCCTTGTGTGGCAACCTCAACAACGTGGACGTAACCCAGCCTGTGTGGCGCGGCGAACCACGGGTCAAATCCTTGTGTCACTTGTGTTCTTTATATTCTTGCATATTTTGTCTTGTGAGATAGGGCTTCAATCCAATCTACTTTATTGCTGGGTTTCTGCCACCTTTGGCTAGTTGTCTGCGTAGTATTTGTGTGCAGGAACAAGCAGAAACCTTGAGCATCAATCTTCAGCTCGTGGATTTACATTTGGTGGTGCTCGGGCTCTGTGAGACGCGGCAGTGCCGCACGTGAACGCGGCAGTGCCGCGCCAGATCTTCCGACAGCCCTCGGTTCACTTCTCTGTCTCTGTCAGTTTTATTCACGCGGCGATTATCGCGCCCTATCTGCGACGGTCGCCGCACATATTTGTACCCAGCGACAAATGGCGCTAAAGTTTTAACAGGTCGATTTTAGGGGGTAAGCCTATTCACCCCCCCTCTAGGCTTCCATCAGATCCTACAAGTGGTATCAAAGCTAGGATACTTCGTATACGCTTCACCGCGTGAAGTATGGATGCGCCGGAGGGATCGAGAAGAGGAGACAAGCCTACCATCCCCGTGGAGGATGTGGAGGCCAGCGGCCAAATGAGCTCTCTCTCGGGACAGCCGGCAAGAGCACTATCAAGGGTGATGGTACCGATGCCGAGAGAAAGGCCGCAAGACAAGAGAGAAGAAATGCTAGAAGGCAAGAACGAGAAAGGAAGAAGCTTGAGGAGCAAGCAAGTGTCAAGCTTGCCGAGAAGCTTCAAAGAAAAGATCAAAGAAAGATGGTACGTGAGGCAAGAGCCGCTAGGAGGACAGCAAGGGAGAAGAAAAGGCAAGAAGAGGAAGTGGAGTCAAGTGAGCTATCAAGTAACTCCGAAGATGGAGATGATGATATCTCCTACAACAAGAACAAAAAGAAGGGAAAGAAGAAGGATGAGTGCAGCGTCAACAACAACAAGTTTGCCGCCATATCCTTTAACTACTCTTCTTATTTGACTAACCGCGATAAGATGTCCTTCATCAATGTGCCCGCGGGAAAGCTGCCCCGTTTCGATGGGACCAACTATGCCAAGTGGAAGCACTTGATGAGAGCCTATCTTAGCGCCCTTCACCCCGGTCTTTGGGAGGTTGTGTGCAGTGGATTTCAGCCACCGGTGAACCCCAAGGAGCCGACAAATGATGAACTAGCAGCTGCGCACATCAATGGTCAAGCCACAAGCATTCTCCTAAGTGCTCTAGAAGGCAATGAGTACAATAGAGTGATGAATGTCAACGAAGCAAAGAAGATTTGGGACACTCTAGTACTTGCACATGAAGGTGTAGACAAAGTGAGAAAAGCCAAGATTGACTTGTTGAAGGCCAAGCTCAATCGATTTGTCATTCTTGAAGGAGAAGGGGTCCAAGAAATGTTTGATCGGTTGATGGTACTAGTTGGCAAGATTAGAGGATTTGGAGATGAGGATCTAGACGATCACACCGTTGTCAAGATCATGCTTGAAGCATACACGCCTAGAAATAACATAGTGGTCACCTTGATTCGTGACGGGGAAGAAGTTTGAGTAATTCACTCCAAATGATGTGCTTGGAAGGTCTGCTCACCTATTATATGCAAAGAGAGGAAGCAAATGAGAGAAGAAAGCTTGGAGAGTTGCAAGCAAAGCTTCAAGGCATCAAGGTCAAGGATGTGGCTCTCAAGGCAACCAAGACAAGCAAGTCAAGCTCCTCCAACAAGGTCAAGGGCAGCAAGCAAGCATCTACAAGTCAAGACAAAGAAATAAAGAAGATGCAAGAAAATATTGATGCAACCTCTTCCTCAAGTGATGATGAAGATGATGGGGCTGATTATAAGAAGATTGATGACATGGCCCTATTCATGAAGAAGTATGGGAAGGGGATGAAAACAAATGGCTACAAGATGGTGCAAACGAAGGTTCCCAAACAAGAAAAAGAGGACTTGCTTCAACCGTGGCAAAGACAGAGCATTTTGTTGCCGATTGTCCCTATGAGAACAAGAATAACAAATACAAGAAGGACAATGGCAAAGACAAGAAGCAAGACTTCAAGAGAAAGGGAAGGAACATGGGTGAAGCTCACATCGGCCATGAGTGGGACTCAACCAAAGAGACAAGTGAAGAGAAAGTCCATGTTGCAACATTTGCTATGCAAGAGACCTCTACACCCAAGCTCTTCAACAACATGACCGATGATGAGGAAGATGACAATGACTCCACTCATGTTTGTCTCTTGGCCAAGCATGAGAAGGTAAAATCCAAACTCAAACCTTCTCCCTCTCTTAGTGATGACTCTAGTGATCTTAGTGAAAGCTCTAGTGAAGATGAATCTAGTGATGATGAAGAATATGCTAGACTCACCAAAAACCTAGATCCCAAAACTAGAGGCTTTCTTGCTCAACTAATGACGGATTTAGAGAGTACTCAAGCAGAGTTAGCAACTAGAGATAGTCAACTTGATAGACTTGAAAAGCTCTATGTTGATAACAAGGATGCTCTTGTAGCTGAGAGAAGTGAGGTGGCTTCCTTGCAAAAGAGCCTAGCTAATGAGCAAAGAAACCATGCTCTTACAAAGAAGGCTATGGTCAGCCTAAATGGGAAATATTGTGACTTGTAAGACAAGCACAAAAAGCTTAAAAATGAACATAGCATTCTTAGTGAGAGCAACTCACAGCTTCTAGCCACAAAGGATACCTCTACTCCCTCCACTAGTCAATGTTGTGGAAAATGCTATAATATTGATATGATTGCTTATGCTACTAACCTTGCAAACATGAAAGCAATGGAGAAAGAGATCACTAGGCTAACTGCTTTGGTAAAGAAGGAAAGTGAAACCGCCAAGCCGCCTTTGAGCAACAAGGTTGAGGCTCCAAAGAAGCCCAACTACATTGATGGGAGAAATCCAACAATCAAGGATGGACTTAGACAAAAGCATGGAAACAAAACCAATGGTCGAAAGCTAATCAATGGTGTTGAATGTGTCAAATTCTTGAGCAAAGGCACAAGAGGGTACAGAGAGACCGCACGAACGCTGGACACAAGCCAACCCGAGCTGCCTGTTTGCTACACGCTGCGGTCTGCAGGGGACGACGGCGAAAGTGCCGCGCCCCCAAGAAAAGGGAAGGTCACCTACACCGCCTCAGCTCGGAATAGACCCAAGAAGATGGTCCAAAAGCCTGTGAAGAAGGTCCAAAAGTCGAAAAAATCTTGTCCGGGCTGTTCCAAAAGGCCACTCCTATCAATCAAAGGCAAAAGCAAACAAGTTGGACTCCAATCCTTGCTTTGAAGTGAAGGCAAACAAAGAAGGGGGAGGTGTTTGCAAAGTACTTGGGCGAAGGAAAGGAAACTTTATTGCAACACCTCTATATGGGTTCCCAAAGTTCTTGTGACTAAGGTAAAAGGTCCCAAGAATCTTAGGAGACCTAAACTTGTGAACTAAACTTGTTTTGCGGGCATACTCCTCCGGTGGGTCAAGTTGGGTGTTTGACAAATTGTGTACAAATCTTATGACCGAAGAAAGGAGTATGTTCTCATCATATTCCCAAACCAATGATGACAGAACAACATAAGGTTTGGAAATGATGATGTGAGAAGTGTGATCGGGCTTGGTAACGTTGCTATCACAAACCCGAGCATAATATTTCGGATGTTTTGCATGTTGATTCGTTGGGATACAACTTGTTGTCGGTCTCACAATTGTGTGAGAAAGGCTACAATTGTCTCTTTACGGATGTTGGTGTGAAAGTCTATCGCAGAAAGATTCCTCTCGTTGTCTTTACAGGGAAACTCAAGAATAAGCTTTACTTAGTTGATTTCAACAAAAGTGAGGCTAAGCTTGATACCCGTCTAATGGAAAAATCTAGCATGGGCTGGTTATGGCATCGCCGTCTAGCACATGTTGGCATGAGGAACTTGGCCAAACGTAGAAAGACAACCACATCATTGGACTAACAAATGTTGATTTTGACAAAGACAGATATATGTGGACCTTGCCAAGCCGGAAAGCAAGTTGGTGCACCTCACCCACCAAAGAGTGTGATGACCACTACTCAACCATTGGAGTTGATACAATGGATCTCTTTGGACCGGTGGCCTACCTTAGCATCGGGGGTAACAAATATGGACTTGTGTTATTGTTGATGATTACTCCCGCTTCACTTGGGTTTTCTTTGTCTTTGATAAGTGTCGTACAAGAGAAGGTGAAAACCTTCATCAAGAGGGCACAAAGAGAATTTGATCTACCTGTCAAGAGAATAAGAAGTGACAATGGGACCGAATTCAAGAACACCCAAGTAGAAGAGTACCTTGATGAAGAGTGCATCAAGCATGAGTTTTCACCTGCATATACCCCTCAACAAAATGGTGTAGTAGAGAGGAAGAACCGTACACTCATAGAGATGGCAAGGACAATGCTTGATGAGTACAAGACTTCGGACATCTTTTGGTGTGAAGCCATCAACACCGCTTGTCATGCCATCAACCGCCTCTACTTACACAAGAAACTCAAGAAGACTTCATATGAGCTCTTAACCGGTAACAAGCCTAAGGTGTCATACTTTAGAGTGTTTGGGTGCAAGTGTTTCATTCTAAACAAAAGGCCCCAGAACCTCTAAGTTTGCACCTAAAGTTGATGAAGGTTTTCTTCTTGGTTACGGGTCAAATGAGCATGCCTATCATGTTTTCAACCAAACCACGGGTAGGGTTGAAATCACTATAGATGTGACATTTGATGAATCTAATGGCTCTCAAGTAGAGCAAGTTGATCAAAGTGTTATAGGAAAGGAGGATCCACCTTGTGAGGCAATCAAGCAATTGGCTATCGGTGATATAAGGCCTCAAGAGGATCAAGCTAATGAAGAGGAGGATCCAGTTGTTGCCGCACAAGATTCCGCTGACGTACTCAATGACCAAGTGCGACACGCGCTGGCGGAAGTACCCAAGACGGCGAGCAGCCGCACCAATCTTGCCGGCGATCTTTGCGCCCACCTACCTTAGCGGCGGACCGATCCACTTGCATCACCGTTCAACCACTTGATCTTGCTCCAATTCTTGAAGCTGATGATGATTATGACGAAGATCAAGAAGAACATGCAGAAGGCGTTGATCACCCACGACTACGACAAACAATCCAACGGGATCACCCCGTTGACAACATCCTTGGGAGTCTTCGAAAGGGAGTTACCACTTGATCTCATTTAGCTGCTTTCTGCCAACATTTCTCGTTTGTTTCATTGGAACCGCAGAAAAGTAGAAGATGCTCTCAAGGATCCCGATTGGGTGTTGGCCATGCAAGAGGAGCTCAACAACTTCAAAAGAAATGAAGTTTGGGAGTTGGTGGAAAGACCCAAGACTAACATTATTGGTACCAAGTGGGTCTTCCGCAACAAGCAAGATGAAGATGGGTTGGTGACAAGAAGCAAGGCAAGATTGGTTGCTCAAGGCTTCACTCAAGTAGAGGGCTTGGACTTTGATGAAACCTATGCACCGGTGGCAAGACTAGAAGCAATTCACATTCTTCTAGCCTTCGCTGCCCATCATGACTTCAAGCTGTACCAAATGGATGTCAAGAGTGCATTCCTCAACGGTCCACTATAAGAGGAGGTGTATGTTGAGCAGCCACCCGGTTTTGAAGACCCCAAGTTTCCCAACCACGTCTACAAGCTCCGTAAGGCGCTCTATGGGCTTAAGCAAGCACCTAGAGCATGGTATGAATGCCTTAAGGATTTCTTGCTCAAACAAGGCTTTGAAATAGGCAAAGCTGATCCTACTCTCTTGTAACACCCGTGTTTTAGCATCATTTTAAAATTCACTAAAAATTTGAACTTTTCGAATTACAACTAAAACTGGATTTATTTTCCGCTAAACCAAAACCCCGTTTTTCGAAAACCCCGCTGCATTTCAAACTCTCACCATCTAGAGAATAGGAATCTTGTTTGTTGATTGAAGAGCTTTATGGTGACCGAGGATGCAAGGTAAGCTCTAGATTTTTAATTGTGGAAGAATATCGCATGAGAAACGATTTACAAGTTTATCTCGGGAATAATAAATACCGACACACATGTGTACCAAAAAATATATATGAATATTTTATGAGCACAAAAATAAATGTTCTCGACTATAATAGTCATGGGAATCTAAATGTGCTCACACAAATATTTATAATATATATACACATGAAATATCAAATTGGGGACCTTGAAAGGTCCTAATGGCTAGAGGGGGTGAATAGCCTATTAAAAATTCTACAAACAACACTAAGCAAAGCGGTTAGTAAATAAGGCAGGCGTAGCAAAAATGCAATGCTTCAACTAGCTATGCAAGCCACAAGTCAATTCTATTGTCTCTAAAACACACAAGGCTATGTCGCTACCTTTTACTCCTAGGTGAACAAGCAAGACTATTTAAAACTACAACTAGGAGCTAACAAGACTAAACTAACTAAGCAAACTACTCAACTAGCAAGCTAAGCACCCTAACAAAATAAACTACTAAAGTAAAGCAAGAGAGTGCTTAGGATACAATACCACCGTTGTCGAGTAGAGGATGTGCCCAATCACCGTATACAAGAAATCTCCAACGAACAAGAACAAAGACACGATGATGTTTTTCACCGAGGTTCACGTGCTTGCCGGCACGCTAAGTCCCCGTTGTGGCGACACACTCACTTGACGTTGCCAAGCTTAATGGCCGGTGCCAAATCCCCTATGGGAGCTCAAGCAACGATCACAAGAGAGGGTCCAACAAGCCCGCGAGCAATCCACTAGTGCTCGTTTCGCGAATCTCCCGCGGGGTAAGGAACGACCCCTCACAACATCACCTTGATTGGGGGCGGACACAATCACCAAATCTCCTCACCAATCAATCAAACTCCAACCGTCTAGGTGACGGCAATCACCAAGAGAAACAAGATTACCACAATCGCAATCTCCACCTAGTGCCACAAATTGAATCACAATGCAATATGCACTAGGTTTTCCCTCAATCCTCTCAAGAACACGAAGCTACCAATGAATCGGAGAGGAGAGGGAGGCAATCCTCTTGAAGCTCTCAAATCACGCTCTAGCACAGTCTCTCTCAAAAGATTTCAGCTCAAATCGACAGATCGAGAGAGGGGAGGATGAGAGCTTTCTTCTCTAGGGTTTGCAAACAACAGAGTAAGAAGAACAGAGGGCTCACTGTATTTTCGAGTTGGGCAAGAGAGAGAAAGGAGGGGTGCTCTGGACCTTTATCTCCACCGGTTGGGATCCCCAACGGGCAGAAACTCCAACGGCTCGCTCTCCGCTCTCGCAGCCGACGAGCAGCAGCGACCTTTCTTTTCTTTTTAACCGAGCGGCGGCGGCGACGATATTTCCATCGAAGAAAACGGACATGTCGAGTGCTCTCTGTTACGGCAGAAGCAGACCACTATGACGCTTCAATCGGACCAGCTGCAGGTTACTCGGCTTGGGCCTCTCGATCGTGTGCAGTCAGCGTCGATGGGCCGGGAAGCAAAACGGACGAGTGGGCTAAAAAGCTGTGCGGCACCAGCTTGCCCCAGCGCCTAGAGCAGCCCAGCGCACGGCAGGTCAGCAAGTAGCAGCGCACTAGCATCCCTGTCTTTCCCTCTTTTATTTCTTCCCAATACCAACTCAAATAATTCTTTGCAACACTAATTTTAGCAAAGCCGCATGCTTATTTTTCTTCTCGAAAGAATGACGTCGAGCAGCACACTCACATGCAAATAAATTGCATGCACTCCTTCTTTCTCTTCCAAGTTTTTAATATCTCTTGATCCAAATAATATGCCATCTTATCCAAAAATATGTCAACCTCTTGAGCATAAATAGATGACCTTTTTCTCAACCTTTTTTTTTTTTTTTAAGGAGTTTTTCATCGACTCACCACGTCACTATCTCATATGCATATGCAATTCAAATAGGTGGCACTAGGTGAGTAAAGCGATTCTGATATTCTCCTCTTAATAGTACGGTTTATCGAACCTAAATCACTCACATCCGCTAGATGTCGTGAGTGCAAAATAAAATGGCCCTATCAAAATACCTTTGCCTTGAGCTCATTTTATTTTTCCAATCGAGTGAGCTTTGATGTCCATCACCATAGTCCACCATGCTCTTATCTCCAAGTTGGATAATCCTATCTTATGTCACACACTCAAAGCATAGGATTAGTCCACTAGTGGTTTCATCAATTATCAAAAACCAAACAAGGAAATTCAATCTCCCCATTTTTGGTAATTGATGACAACCTTCACAAAGATAAGAAATAAATTTAATTTAACTTGAATTGCTTGCCCATTAGAGTTTTGAGCAAAAGTCAAAGAATGGACAATCATTTTAAGGTTCGGTTTTGGTAGTAGTAGCTCCCCTACATATGTGCTTCCATGTGTTTGGTTCAATTTTGGCACATATGTTGGATAGAAATCATGGGGAGAGATACTAATACCAAAAGGATGCTAAGGTTATAGAATTTGGACATTTGAAGTGTGAAACCATCGGAGTCCTTAGCATCATGTATCTAGACATTCATCAAAAACTTAACATACCCCATGAGATCAACATTATAGGCTAAAATGTGAGCTTTGTCTAGATACAACCTATGCATGCTAGTTGGTCAATACACCAATCAATTTTTCAAAACTAGCATACACCAAGCAATCATGTATATTGAATTTAAATTGCCAATGCAACATCACATTATGATCGTGCACATACAAATGCACAAATAGTCTATGAGCTTGCTCCCCTATTTGTGTGATCTTTCCCAACATCTTTGTGACTTATTTCTCCCCCTTTGTCAACAATCACCAAAATGGTGTAAATGAGAGAAATCAAGTCAATCAAAGTATCACATGTGGTCTCATCTAGAGCACTTGCCTTTCCATGTATTCAAGTTTGAACCAAGGACAAGCTTTTTTCACACCTCATTTGCATAAGGGTTATCTTGCAACATGTTAGAATACACATCAATAGCTCATTTTCTAGAGTTGACACTAGGATTGCAAGCACATAAACATGTCATATGCCACCACTAGTTCATAAAACCATTCAAAACAATAGTGGTGCCACACATACATTGAAAACATTTGATTTTCCATGAATGAGCCTATTAAACATGCATGATGGCTAGATGCACTAACAAGTCCTTAGCTATATATGAATGCCATGAAAACCAACTTTTACCTTGGGGTTTGTCGAAGGAGAGGCATGTCATACAAGTGGGGTGCATCAACTCAAGTTGGAGAAGTCAATAATGTTCAATTCTCCTTTTAGCATGCAAAATCTTTTCTCATCAAGTGGCTTGGTGAATATGTCGGCTAGTTGATCTTCGGTGCCAATGCCCATGATACAAATGTCACCCTTTTTGTTGATGATCTCTTATGAAGTGGTGCCTTATATCAATATGCTTTGTTCTTGGATGTTGAACCGGATTTTGGGTCATCTTTCTTGCACTCTCTTTGTCACAATACAATGGGACTTTGTCAAATTGGAAACCAAAATCCTTCAATGTTGACCTCATCCAAAGCAATTGAGTGCAACAACTTCCCGCACTTATGTATTCGGCTTCGGCGGTTGAAAGAGCAACACTATTTTGCTTCTTTGAAGACCATGATACTAGTGACCTTCCAAGGAATTGACATGTGCCACTTGTGCCCATTCTATTTATCTTGCACCCTCCATAGTCGGAATCCGAATATCCAATCAAATCAAATTTGGATCCCTTTGGATACCATAGTCCAACATCTTGTGTGCCCTTCAAGTACCTCACAATTCTCTTTGTTGCTTTGAGGTGACTTTCTCTTGGATCGGATTGATATCTAGCACACATGCCCACACTAAATGCTATGTCCGGTCTTGATGCGGTTGCATAGAGCAAGCTTTCAATCATAGACCTATACTTCTTTTGCTCAACCATGTTGCCACTTGGATCGGGATCAAGGCTTCTATTGGTTGCCATTGGTGTGGACATTGACTTGGCATCTTGCAAATCAAACTTCTTGATCATGTCTTTGATGTACTTGGTTTGACTTATGAATGTGCCATTTTTCATTTGCTTGATTTGGAGACCAAGAAAGAATGTGAGCTCTCCAAGCATTGACATCTCAAACTCATTTGCCATCATCTTTGCAAACTCTTCACAATAGTCTTGGTTGGTTGACCCAAAGATAATGTCATCAACATATATTTGCAACACAAACAAGTCTTTGCCAATCTTCTTGATGAAGAGTGTGGTGTCCACCTTGCCCATCTTGAACCCTTTAGAGAGGAGAAAATCTCTCAATCTCTCATACCATGCTCTAGGTGCTTGCTTCAAGCCATACAATGCTTTCTTCAATTTGTAGACATGGTTGGGATACTTCTCATCTTCAAAGCCCGGTGGTTGCTCAACATACACCAACTCATTTATGAAGCCATTCAGGGAATGCACTTTTCACATCCATTTGATAGAGTTTGATGTCATGTGCACAAGCATAAGCAAGCAAGATTCTAATTGCTTCAAGTCTAGCAACCGGTGCATAGGTTTCTCCAAAGTCAAGACCCTCTACTTGAGTGTACCCTTGGGCTACTAGTCTTGCCTTGTTTCTAACCACAATTCTATCTTGATCTTGCTTGTTCTTGAAGACCCACTTGGTTCTAATTACATTGTAGTCCTTTGGCCTTTCCACCAATTCCCATACATCATTTCTCTTAAAGTTGTTCAATTCTTCATGCATGGCATTGATCCAATCTTCCTTCTTGAGTGCATCCATAATGTTCTCCGGTTCTTCTTGTGCTACAAAGGCATGGTGAGCATAAAAGGATGCTAGTCTTCTTCTAGTAACCACTCCACTATTGATGTCACCCACAATTTGATCAATTGGGTGATCTCTTGCAATGTTGGATGGTTGCATCACTTGCACTTGATGACTAGGATGAGGAGTTGGACTAGCTTGTTGCTCTTGATCTTCTTCTTGAGTACCACTAGTGCTTGCTTCATTTGTATCAATCTCAACCGTAGTGATAGGCAATGGAGTGTCATCATCATCATCAACTTGCCTTGGCCGAATGTCACCAATGTCCATGTCCCTCATTGCATTCTTCAAGTTGGAACCACTCACATCATCATGATTTTCAACTTCATTTTGAGAGCCTTGGGTTTCATCAAATTCAACATCATGTACCTCTTCAAGTTTGCCACTACCCAAGTTCCATACTGTATATGCTTTGCTTGTGGTTGAATATCTAACTAGGAAACCTTCATCACATTTCTTATCAAATTTGCCCAATCTTGTGCCTTTCTTGAGAATGTAGCATTTGCATCCAAAGACTCTAAAGTAACCAATATTGGGCTTTCTCCCATTCAACAACTCATAGGGAGTCTTGCCAAGCATCCCATGGCAATAGAGACGGTTGCTACAATAGCAAGCCGTGTTGATAGCTTCGGCCCAAAAGGAATGGCTAACATTGTATTCACTAAGCGTTGATCTTGCCATTTCAATCAAGGTTCTATTCTTTCTTTCAACTACACCATTTGATTGAGGAGTGTAGGTTGGTGAGAATTGATGTCAATTCAAGCTCATCACACAACTCTTCAATTCTTGTGTTCTTGAATTCACTTCCATTGTCACTCCTAATCTTCTTGATGGATGTCTCAAACTCATTTTGAACCCTCTTGACAAATGTCTTGAAAAGTTCAAACACATCATTCTTGTCATGCAAAAAGAACACCCATGTATATCTTGTGTAGTCATCAACTATGACAAAACCATACTTGTTGCCACCAATGCTAGAGTATGATGTTGGTCCAAACAAGTCCATGTGTAGCAACTCAAATGCTTTGCTTGTACTCATTGTACTCTTGGTTGGATGTGCATTGCCATGTTGCTTTCCGGCTTGACATGCTCCACAAGGTTTGTCCTTCTCAAACTTCATATCATCCAAGCCTCTAACCAAGTCATGCTTCATCAACTTGTTCAATTGCTTCATTCCAACATGACCAAGCCTTCTATGCCACAACCACCCTTTTGCTAGCCTTTGAGAGTAAGCATGTTGTCAATTTGGCTTCTTTGGACTTGAAATCAACAAGGTAGAGATCACCATATCTAAATCCCTTGAAGATCATATTGGCACCATCACCACTAACCACTTCAACTTCTTGACTTGTGAATATGCACTTGTAGCCATGGTCACAAAGTTGAGAGACCGACAATAGGTTGTAATCAAGATGATCAACTAGCAACACCTTGAATAAGCTCTTCTCTTGAGTGATAGCAATCTTGCCTAGCCCCAACACATTTCCTTTCTTGTCATTGCCAAATGTGATTGACTCATACTCATCAATACCCTTGATGCTAATAGTTTTGAACATATGAGAATCCCTGGTCATGTGTTGAGTGCACCCACTATCCATTATCAATGCTCTCCTCCCAAGCACGGTAATTGACCTACAAGACAAGATCAATTCTTCTTAGGTACCCAATGTTGCTTGGGTCCTTCAAGGTTAGTCACCAAGGCCTTTGGTACCCAAATGGCTTTCTTCTTTGAGCCCATCCATGGTGTACCAATGAACCTAGCACGAACACCATTGTTCCTCTTCACAAGCATATAAGAGTTATCAAGCTTGATGGAAGAAACATTGGTCCTCTTGTTCATGCACTTGTGCTCTAAGTGACCAACTTGCTTGCAAGCTTTGCAATAGCTACCATTGTTCTTCACAAAACGAGTCTTGTGAGTTACAAGGGCGGCCTTGCCTTTCTTGGGGATATAGCCTAAGACCTCCTTGTACAAGGATGCTCTTTGGCTACCCAAGCACATAAGCAAGCGGTCCTCACCACCATAGGCCTTAGCCAAGGAGTGATTGAGCTCCTTTACTTCCCTCTTTAAACAAGCATTCTCATGAATAAGCATTGGGTTGCTTGTATCCTCACTAGAGATGGATGTGCTAGTGATAATGCTAGTGGAGGTGTCACACTTAGGAGATGGTTCATCAACTAGAATATCACACATGATGCTAGCATGATATGTACTAACATCTTCCACAACTTGGCACAACTTGTGCTCTTCTAGTAGAGAGAAGTGAGCTTTCTCTAGCTTAGAATGAGATTTCTCAAGCTTCTTATGGTCTACCTTTAGACTCTAATAAGAGGCCCAAAGCTCATCAAGTTCTTGCTTAAGGCTCTTTGTTTCCTTACGCAAGCCCTTGACCTCCTTCCTACTATCCTTGTACATGTCAATGCTATCATCAAGCATGGTTTTCAATTCCTCCTTAGTGTAGGTTGGCTCCTCATCATCACTATCACTATCACTATCATCATCATCATCTTTAGTGATAGATTGTACCTTATTGGCCTTAGCTATGAAGCACGATGAAGGAGTGTCGAAGAGGGAGATCTTGTCATGCATGGCAAGGTGAGCTTGTCCCTTCTTCTTCTTTTTGTCCTCCTCTTCATCACTTGAAGAAGATGAGCCATCACTATCCCACATAGCCACATGGGACTCATTCTTCTTCTTGGGCTTCTTCTCCTTCTCATTCTTGGCATCATTCTTTTTTCTTGCCTTCTTGATGCCCTTCTCATCATCACTCTCATATGGGCATTCGGCAATCAAGTGACAATTGTCATGACACCGAAAGCATGTCATGTTTCCTTCATTCTTGCCATCCTTGGTCTTCCTTGATGGTTGCTTCTTCTTGTGCTTCTTTGATGAGATGTAGCTCTTCTTCACATATTTGCCTAACTTCCTCACAAAGAGAGCCATGTGCTCATCAATTTCACTTCCACTAGTAGAAGTATCACTCTCATCATCACTTGATTCTTCTTTCTTCTTCTTGCCCTTTGATGATGAGCTTGCCTTGAGTGCCAAGCTCTTCTTGTCCTCTTTCTTCTCTTCTTCCTTGACCTTCTTGTTTGCCTTGTTGATGAGCTCTTGCTTCTTCTTGTCATCTCTATAGGAGTCATCGGTCATGACCTCATCAAGCAATTGGTTGGGAGTCAAATCCTTTAAGTTTGTCCTCACAAGCACCGTGATGAACATCCCAAACCTCTCCGGCAAACACCTCAAGAACTTCATGTTGAAGGTCTTGTCCTTGATCTCTTCACCGGCGCATTGAGATCGTTCACCAACACTTGCATGCGGTGAAACATCTCCCGCACGCTCTCATCATCTTCCATCTTGAAGATATTGAATTGCTCAAGCTTGATGTAGGCTTTGGCTTGCTTAATGCCCTCGGTATCTTCATAGCACTCTTCAAGCTTCTTCCATATATCATGAGCAATGGTGAGTGTCTTGACTTGCTCAAACACTCTATCGTTGAATGCTTCATGGAAGGCACTCACGGCCACATCATTGGCATAGAGTTTCTTCTCTTCGGCGGCGGTTGGCTCACTTGGTTTTGCTACCTCAAACTTGTTCTCCGTGACAATCCACACTTCTCTATTGATTGACTTTAAGTGTGCGGTCATCTTCACCTTCCAATAGGCAAAGTTGGTGCCATCGAAGGTGGTGCCTTCTTGGTGTCTTTGTTGACATGGAAAGTAGCCATTTTTTGTCACCGTTGGATGTTAAGCCACTCAAATACGGTGCCTCGGCTTTGATACCACTTGAAAGGTCCTAATGGCTAGAGGGGGGTGAATAGCCTATTAAAAATTCTACAAACAACACTAAGCAAAGCGGTTAGTAAATAAGACGGCGTAGCAAAAATGCAATGCTTCAACTAGCTATGCAAGCCACAAGTCAATTCTATTGTCTCTAAAACACACAAGGCTATGTCGCTACCTTTTACTCCTAGGTGAACAAGCAAGACTATCTAAAACTACAACTAGGAGCTAACAAGACTAAACTAACTAAGCAAACTACTCAACTAGCAAGCTAAGCACCCTAATAAGATAAACTACTAAAGTAAAGCAAGAGAGTGCTTAGGATACAATACCACCGTTGTTGAGTAGAGGATGTGCCCAATCACCGTGTATAAGAAATCTCCAACGAACAAGAACAAAGACACGATGATGTTTTTCACCGAGGTTCACGTGTTTGCCGGCACGCTAAGTCCCCGTTGTGGCGACACACTCACTTGACGTTGCCAAGCTTAATGGTCGGTGCCAAATCCCCTATGGGAGCTCAAGCAACGATCACAAGAGAGGGTCCAACAAGCCACGAGCAATCCACTAGTGCTCCTTTTCGCGAATCTCCCCGGGGTAAGGAACGACCCCTCACAATATCACCTTGATTGGGGGCGGACACAATCACCAAATCCCCTCACCAATCAATCAAACTCCAACCGTCTAGGTGACGGCAATCACCAAGAGAAACAAGATTACCACAATCACAATCTCCACCTAGTGCCACAAATTGAATCACAATGCAATATTCACTAGATTTTCCCTCAATCCTCTCAAGAACACGAATCTACCAATGAATCGGAGAGGAGAGGGAGGCAATCCTCTTGAAGCTCTCAAATCACGCTCTAGCACAGTCTCTCTCAAAAGATTTCAGCTCAAATCGACAGTCGAGAGAGGGGAGGATGAGCTTTCTTCTCTAGGGTTTGCAAGCAACAGAGTAAGAAGAACGGAGGGCTCACTTTTATTTTCGAGTTGGGCAAGAGAGAGAAAGGAGGGTGCTCGGACCTTTATCTCCACCGGTTGGGATCCCCAACGGGCGAGAAACTCAACGGCTCGCTCTCCGCTCTCGCGGTCGGCGAGCAGCGGCGACCTTTCTTTTCCTTTTACCTAAATACTACTTTTCGTGTCTTGCGCGTTAGCTCTTCGGCTGCGCACGACTTGCTACCGTCCGATCTGCTCACGGCTTCGCTCTTAGTCAATCCACGGGCCACCTCTCCAACCTCCTCTCCTTTGGCACGGCGGCGTCTTCTTCCCCTCTCCATTTCACTCTTATCCCCATTTCCCATTTCTCAGCACTCTCCATCCCGCCGCCTCCAACCTAGCGGGCGGCTCCACCTCGCCGCCCGGCCACCCCTCTCTCGACCGCCGGCAGCCAACCCTCCCCGTCCACCTCTCCCTCCTCCACTCCTCCTTCCTCCTCCCACCTCTCCACCGAGCCCGATCTAGTTTCGTCGATAACCCTAGCCCGAGCGAGGCTGCACCATCCTGTGACCGCCCTTGATCGCGGTTGTCTCTCTCGCCGTCGGCGGCTACTACTCTCCATCCGGCGCCCCCCCCCTACCCGCTCCATCTCTCGAAGGTGCGACCGTGTCCGTCCCTCGCGGACTGCGCCGGCGTCTTCCCTTTCTAGTGGGCGCTCGCGACAGCCGTGGGGCCTTCAAGGACTCCATTCGGGGCCTCGGCGTGGCTGTGCCCGTCAACAAGGCGGGCTGTCCTACCCCTCGCGCGTTCAGGCCTTCGGTAGCGAGGCTGGCTGCTTTCGCGTCCATGGGTGCTCGTGGTGGCCCTCGCTCATCGGCTTGCTGTCACCACCATCCTCGTCGTCGCCGCGGCCTCGCGCTCTTCACGCCCCCGTCAGTAAGGTTCGGTTTCTCGGATCTCTCCACGCCGTTGGCTAAATCAACCTGTTCGAGACCCCAAGTTGGGAGGATGAGTGTTGTCGGAGGAAACATGTTTGGGATGTTCTGCGGGCTTTAAGGCTTAGCAGTCGGAGGCATTTCCATGGCAATTTTGCTTGGTTTGGGTCGGGAGTTGCCGCTAGGGCCTAGGGGATAGGCATTCTGCCGTGACTGCCTGCGGTGCTTGGGTTTGGATGGTGGTTGCATATTTTTCTGGTTGATCTGGTGTGTGCGCGTCGTGTTGTTCCTCCGGAAGCCTGCCGCCGCTGCTAGGATCCTCTGGGTGCAAGCAAACTGAGTCCACACGCTGCACCATTCTGGTAGTTTGGTCTGCTTGGTTGATGACATGTCGATTGGCTATTTGGCTGCACCTTTTCCATTTTCCTTTCAGTTCAGGTCCATCTTCCCAAGATCAGAGACTTAGAAATGCCTGCAGTTCTCTGCTGCTAGTAAAAGCTACTCTGCTTGTCATTAACTCGACCTATGACAGCCCTGTGTTGATAAGAGGCCATTAGATCACTAGATCCAATTTTCAAGTTCGTTGGGCATGCTTCCTGTCACATTTCGTGGCAGGGTTAACAATTGATGATTTATGTAATGGCTATGAATACTAAAATGCAAATTTCTGCATTTCCGATCTCCATTGAGATGAATTTGAACAATCCTTGCTCTTTTGTTTAGTCCTTCCATGTGCTTTTTTGGGGGTGTTTTAAGTTTCAGGTTAATTGATACTGATGTTAATTCCTCTCGTACCTGTAATGTGGCGACAGGCTAACAGCTTGTAGCCTAGCACAAATTACCTGGATATCCATCATAAGACTCGATCCATACCAGCAAATGTAAATATGCAGACCTTAACAGTGTAAATGAAGCCTAGCACAAATTACCTGGATATCCATCATAAGACTGGATCCATACCAGCAAATATAAATAAGCCGACACCATATACATAGCCCAACTTGAACCTGTCCCTCCATTTTCAATTTTATCATAGCAATCTAGGTTGTGTGCCAACTGGGGGGTGTCAGAAAATTTGATGCTCCCTTCTTTTTTATTTGATAGTTGCTCCCTTTTTTTTGATTGCTCCTCCTCTGTTGCACTCTATTTGGCACACTTCTCGTGGCTTAGAATAATGTGGTTGGACTTGATAGGCTTCATCGTTTACTTACCGTTTATTTTTGCTGATCTTGCATGCATACATAATCCATGGATCCAATTGGGGAATCTCACATCTTTTTTTCTTATACATGTTACAGCTACAGCAGCCACCATAAAAGGATGAAGTGAACACACCTTTGTTTCATTTGTTGAAATGGTTGCTGAAAGTTTTTTATTTGCAAAATAAGGATAAAGATTAAGTGTGCTCACTATTGGATTTATTGCCTTTTTGGTTTTATTTCATAAGTCTGACTTCTCAAAAAATGGTTCTTAGCCTCTCTAGTGTATATATTTAGACTTTATTTTTTTTTTGTTACCACAATATACCCACAATGTACAACAAAATTGCTTTTCTTTTCATACATAAATGCCTTGTGTATCATACTAAATTGCTACTGTTTTTTATTCCCACGCACTGTACACCATAGAGTTTTAATGCCCTCCATGATTTTGTTGCAGCTTTTTTCTAGCCTTTAGCCTCCCAAACTCCTCGTTAGAGTCCATTACCTGAAATCTTTTCCCTTAGGTTTAGAACCAAAGAACTAGTAGTGCCCCCTGTTTTGTGATCCGTTGTTTACCATGGCCTCAAGCACGTGAAAACATTACCTATGTTGTTTTTTTGTTCACATCTCGTTAGTAACACAACAAATCTGAATATTGTGAATTTTAGGAAACCATTTCATATGTGAACACACCATCCGGACGGTGGTCGAGGTTGTTATCAAGACGCCTGAATACGCGAAGTCACCCGATTCCTATCAAGCTGGCCCGATTGGTTGCACTGCTCGCCAAAAAATACCCCCCATCCTCAATATTGTACCAAGTACACACCTTACGATGCAATACGACATATGCATTGATCTATTTTTTTGTATCTACTTTATGTTGGCTTGCACCTTCAACATTGTCTTCAGTTTATCACATTTTTTCTCATTTTATGCGGGGAAAATGGCTAGATGACTTCGATAGCGACAACATGCACCTTCTTCCAATCAGGTATATATGCTGTATCTTTTCTAGCATTTTTTGTGTCCCATGTAGCATTTTTATGGAGATATCAATCAGTTGAGTTCCTTCTCTTTGCTTTTCGGTTGGTTAGCTACCCAATATCTTTCCAAATTACCATGTTTAATGTAAATCGGTGCTTTCTCAAGATATGCAATAGTTACGTATTTGGCACATTGGGATTTTTTTTCTAGTTGATAGAGTATAGGGCTCCTAAGTAATCAGATTATAGGTGGCCATGTTAACACATGAATACAATTTTATTTTGTCAAAATCTTGACTATTCAATTACTTGCTGATGTGTGGTTGGTAGAGGACATGTGGACTATGTAACTAAGCTCACATGACATTTTTTTTTTTTTTTGGTTCTTGTGTGCTATGTAGAAGTGTTGTAGGGAAGTGATTCAAATCAACTAATTTAGTGGATTTATATGTTATCTTATGAGATAGATATCCATGTTGTTTTATGTGCGTGGTATCCTGTATTAACTAAATTTAGCATTAAGTCCATTCTCGCTCCATCATAGATTTCATTGGAATTCACTTTTAGACAGCAGTTTTCAAGTTATTATTATGTAAATGTTCTCACAATGATGTTGTATTTTTTTTGAGCATTTATGTGTACCCGATGTAGCATTTTTCTATATTTTCTTAAGCATTTTATATTTGACTCATGTTTAGGGTACAAGAAATGTTCAGGGTAAAAGGAATCGCACTTCCCTATCCAGTAATAAGCACATCTATAGTAGCATTTATAAGTTTCAGCATATTACTTGGGTTTTATCTTCTTTGATTCTCCTGTTGCTCTTAATCTTCCTCTATCCTTGCCTTCCGGCACCCCACATTTATGTTGCGATCAAGAGTCACAGCCACTAGGGTCAAACCCGCTCCACCCCCCAAAAGCAAGCATTCTCCACACTTGTCCCAATAGTTATTTGAATTTTGTAGTGCTATCCCGAACCGGACAAACTCGAACTTTTGGGTGGGGGAGCAAGCCCAAACCCCAAGCTTTTTTGGATCATTTTGTGAGACAAAAAAAACTAGCACTACTAGCGATATAATAATACTAATTTGAATGCAATATTTACTTCCTAATTTGATGCAATATTCATAATTTTTTTCAGTCTAGCATTTGTTTAGTTAAGGCCGAGCAATTTATTTGTTTTGCTCGAGCATTTATTCGAGTTCAAGCTAAGCATTTTACTACATCCTACAACTTCATCTAACATCATTTTTGTTCTGTGGCAGCGAATAATGGTAGTAAATTTCTAGAAGTTCTATGTCTACCTAGAGCACCTTGTTGCATCGGCTAAACCAAGAGGCCACCTACATAACACGTTACAAAAGATCGATTCAGACGAGAGAAAACCGAGGTCAGCCCATCAAGCAAAGATGTGCTTCTATTATGAGTCGTGGTCAGATTGTGTATACATTCTTGTTTAATATAGTACATGTTACAGCTGGTCCTTGTGTTCACCACAACCTTAGGTAGTATAATTTAGTTAGTTATAGACTACCCCTTTTTTTCTTCAGCATTTTTTCTTTCACAGTCAAGTATTTTTACATTTGCCTATTAGCAGTTTTGTAATTGTGTTTTGGCATTTCTTCATTTTTTTGCAGACATTTCTCCAATCGGGCCAGCTTGATAGGAATCGGGTGACTCGGCGTATTCAGGGCGTCTTTGATAACAACCTCGACCACCGTCGATGGTGTGTTCACATATGAAATGGTTTCCTAAAATTCACAATATTCAGATTTTGTTGTGTTACTAACGAGATGTGAACAAAAAAAACATAGGTAATGTTTCCTGTAGCTTGAGGCCATGGTAAACAACGGATCACAAACAGCAGGGCACTACTAGTTGCTTTGGTTCTAAACCTAAGGGGAAAAAGATTTCGGGTAATGGACTCGACAAGGAGTTTGGGAGACGAAAAGGCTAGAAAAAAGTCGCAACAAAATCATGGAGGGCATTAAAACTCTATGGTGTACCAGTACGTGGGAATAAAACACTAGCAATTTAGTATGATACACAAGGCATTTATGTATGAAAAGAAAAGCAATTTTGTTGTACATTGTGGGTATATTGTGGTAACAAAAAAAAAATAAAGTCTAAATATATACACTAGAGAGGCTAAGAACCATTTTTTGAGAAGTCGGACTTATGAAATAAAACCAAAAAGGCAATAAATCCAATAGTGAGCACACTTAATCTTTATCCTTATTTTGCAAATAAAAAACTTTCAGCAACCATTTTTTTCATTAACTTAAGAAGATGATGAGAACATACTCCATCCATCTCAAAAAATAAATCTATTTCTAGAATCACTTAAAGTCAAACTATAGGTTTGACCAATCTGTATAGAAAAAAATAATAACATCTATGACACCAAATAAACATATTATGAAAATATATTTCATTATGTATCTAGTGCTATTAATTTGATGTCATAAATATTGGTTATTTCCTATAAAGTTGGTTAAACTTAAAATAGTTTGACTTAGGACAACTCTAGAACAAAGTTAATTTAATTTGAGACGGGGAGTATTACATTAAGTGAAAAGCACCATCTTTGCAAATTACAAAAAAAAAATCCTTGAAGACTAAGTCCTTGTATCCTCCCTCTTCATCACTTGTCCCTTTCATCAATTCTCTTTAAAAAATTTCTTTTTTTTCCTACATGTTGTTGCATTGTGCTCTATAGAGCCACAAGCGCGCATTCGAATGTACCAAGAGATCTCGTCTTCCAATTGATTTTCACAATTCACTTTCGCTACACTTATAATCTAACCAAAGCCATAGCTTATTGATTGAGATAAGATTTCCCATTTTATTTCATGAATTTTTGAAGAACATGATTTGGTTGCCATGATCTGTGTTGTGCCCTGCTAGTGTAGAGCTAGCTAAGCTAACTACACTCCTCCCAACTAGTCTTTATGCCCACCAACCTACAATTTAGTAATATGAGCTCCGCTATTTTATCTTTGCTTGCTTGCTGTGTTGTGTGAGATTGCAGGACTTTCTTTGCTCATGCCCCCCTGTTGCTTCTATTCTTTCTCTCTTTTCTCATTTCTCTCACATGTGTTAATGTAATTTGGCAATGACAGCAACATTAAGTGGTGGAAATTTCACTTTAATATTTGTTCTTATAGGTTGTGGACAACAACCACAAGGCACCAGCGGCTCCATTTCAAATACCCAGCTGAGATGAAGATGTGAAGAAATCTAATAATTTTGTGATTCTCTAGATGACCTCACATAAGATTTGAAGGGAATTGAAAAAATGATGTGTAGCTCATTCTGGAAGCAGATGTTGTGCATATGAACCTTTAAACATATTGCATTTGGAAAATTAATGAAGCAAATCTTATGTGGAGTGTCTGGAACATTGTTATGTTTCTTTATGTATTTCTCAGTCGTTTAGCTTTTTTTTTTTGTGTAGTTATGATAATACGTGCAGTTCGAAGATGTCTAATGCATTGCTGTTAAAATTAAAGCCTTTTTTGCGCATGACGGCTGTCATTTTAATTCAGTTTTGTATGAAAAAATTGCTTAGAGATGCTAAATTAGGAGGTCGTAGCATGTAAAAGGCATGTGCCTCCCTAATTCTGGCGGCAAAATATGAGGGCGTTTGAAAATCCCTCATGCACCGCACGGAGGCACATAGCACGGACCAATTATCGTATTTTACCAAAAAGGGTAAGTGCGGAGAGGCCTTTCCAGAAAAAGAAGTGTGCAGGCGGATGGCAGTAAACCTGCACGCGCAGGCTGTAGTAAAGTCCGAAGCAGACCACTATGACGCTTCAATCGGACCAGCTGCAGGTTACTCGGCTTGGGCCTCTCGATCGTGCAGTCAGCGTCGATGGGCCGGGAAGCAAAACGGACGAGTGGGCTAAAAGCTGTGCGGCACCAGCTTGCCCCAGCGCCTAGAGCAGCCCAGCGCACGGCAGGTCAGCAAGTAGCAGCGCACTAGCATCCCTGTCTTTCCCTCTTTTATTTCTTCCCAATACCAACTCAAATAATTCTTTGCAACACTAATTTTAGCAAAGCCGCATGCTTCTTTTTTTCTTCTCGAAAGAATGACGTCGAGCAGCACACTCACATGCAAATAAATTGCATGCACTCCTTCTTTTCTCTTCCAAGTTTTCAATATCTCTTGATCCAAATAATATGTCATCTTATCCAAAAATATGTCAACCTCTTGAGCATAAATAGATGACCTTTTTCTCAACCTTTTTTTTTTTTTTTTAAGGAGTTTTTCATCGACTCACCACGTCACCATCTCATATGCATATGCAATTCAAATAGGTGGCACTAGGTGAGTAAAGCAATTACGATATTCTCCTCTTAATAGTACGGTTATCGAACCTAAATCACTCATATCCGCTAGATGTCTTGAGTGCAAAATAAAATGGCCCTATCAAAATACCTTTGCCTTGAGCCCATTTTATTTTTCCAATCGAGTGAGCTTTGATGTCCATCACCATAGTCCACCATGCTCCTATCTCCAAGTTGGATAATCCTATCTTATGTCACACACTCAAAGCATAGGATTAGTCCACTAGTGGTTTCATCAATTATCAAAAACCAAACAAGGAAATTCAGGGACACAAAGTGTGTGGACATATATATATGCACATTTATATGAGTCAACTAAAGAGATATTCTCAAGGATGAAAGTCATGGGAATATACATGTACTTCTATAAATAATTGTAATATATATTCACACACCCAAAATAATAGGGAAGAAAGAATAAAAAGAGAAATGAGAAATAGAAATAAGGGAAAGAAATTTGGAAAAGCCATCGGGCTCATTCCCTACCCTCCCTCCTTTCGCCCAAACCCCACCACCATCCTCTTCTCCTCTCTTTTTATCTCCCTACGCTGAAGCGGGCCGGCCCAACAACGACGGCCCGACCCACCGAAAGACGCACGCGGAGCCCGAGCTCGCCCTTTCTCTCCCTCCCTTGCCGACAGACGGGACCGGCGTGGCCGTCGTCGTCTACCTCCGTCATGGTCCGCACCGGACGGCGAAGTCGGCCCCGCCGACACCTATCGCTGTTCCCACAACCTATCCAAGGGCACGGCGACACACGCATCGAGGACACGCCCGGGGAGGCCGCGTCAACACACACAAGGCTCTCGGCGACCTTGCCCGGTAGCGCCCGCCCGGCCCGGTCTTGATGGGACAAGGCGTCAAGCCGGCTCCCCACGACGAATTGCGGCTAGGGCGATTGGGGATGGTGGTGGGCAGCTATCTGGCCAGCAAGCGTCCCGGCGCACAGCGGAAGTCAAATGACCTGGCCGCGCCCGCGAGCGCCATGCCGCCATGACCGCCCGGAGGAGGCCCCGGAGACGGGACACCACAGCGAGCCTCCCCTGTTGAAGTGGAACCCGACGCGCACTCCACTGGCCAGGAGGACCACGGCCCGCTTGCCAGCTTCTTGGAGAAAATCGGAGGAGCGAAAATGTCTGCGACCGCGACACCTGCACGGCGAGCCTATAAATAGGCCTCTCCCGTGCTCAATCGATCGAGCTATCTCACTCCCGAGCTCTCTCGCCTGGCCATTGAACACGCCGGCTCGCCTCGGTCCCCTTCCTCATCCTTTCCCTCGCCCACGACGGCGAGTTTCCCCCAATTCGGGATTTCCGCGTTGCCGGCGTCGGAAGCACGGCGCCCGCTGATTTGGTCGTCGTCGGTAGTCAATGGTGGTGCAGGTATGTTCTCCCCAACCTCCCCCTTTTTCTTTTCCTCACTAATTTTGCAGTGGTGGCGTGTAGCCAACAGCGGCGCCCCGCCCGCCGCGGAGGACCGCCTCGCACGCGCCGCCGCCGTGGGAGGGACACCACCCGCCGCCCTCCACCCCCAGGCTCCATCTCAACCGGGGCGTCGGGGGGACCTAATGAGCCCCATGCGGCGAGCTACGACCAGCGGGCCGATTCGGCGGCGGCCGTGGCTGTCGCCGCATAGACCGCACAGCGAGCCCGGCGGCCTTGTCTGCGAGGCGGCGTCGTCTGCAAGTAATGGCGTCGGCGGGACCAACCCCGGAAGGTCGCCACGTCGCCCATGCCGTCCCGCTCCGTCACCAGCCGTTAGGGCCACACAATAGCACACGTGGGCGCCTCGTGGCGGACAGGTGGCATCCACCCGAACCACGTGGCCCCACGGGCATGGAGGCATTCTGTGTACACGGATTTAATTGCTAGGTCCACCCGGATATTGTACACAGAGATGTATAAGTACCATTTCGTGTCGAAAAAAAATTCCCGAAAAATTTGTAAATTCATTATTTGATTTATAGAATTTTATCATGTAATTAGTTCCAATTTGATTACATGATAAAATAATATTATAATATTACCCTAATGATTTAATTAGGGATTAATATTATAAAATCGTATCTCATGAATCCAAACTCCGTTTCGCGTGAAAACGACTTCCATAATTCATCTAAAATCTAGCTCTATGCATCTAACCCATTGCACCATAATGTTCTATGTTTGTTTTGTATGCCATAGTTCAAGCTAGGTTATCAACGTATCTTGTAGTAGTTCTACATCGACCCGATTAGGAGCTTCCGTCCGGCACGCTAGAAGACGTTCGACGTCGTGCCGATTCGTAAGAACCTCCCGAGGCAAGTCCTTACCCCCTAATCATGACTTTAATAATGTGATGATATAATATGATGATGATGATGATATAATAATTGGATTAGTAAATAGAGGTATGAGCCTGATAACGTAGCTAGGGAGTCAAACCGGATGACGTAACTATCCACGTTATCTACGCTCATACATTGTATTCAAGAGAAACCTAAGAATGTCTAATGAACCCTAACCAACAAAAAGAGGTGAGTAGTGGTAGTCCGGTAGAGCCTAAATACCACGTCGGGAATCGCCCATGAGGGTTCCCCGTGGAGAGATACTCGCCTCCCTAAGGACCGGTTCATAGACCTTCTACCTAGTATAATATTACGTCTGACCACACGCCGATATGGGGGCGGCTTGATTCCACACCCGTTGGGTTGAGGTATAATGGAGCCAAGGTGGCCGAGTAGGCGAAACGACCTATTGGGGAGCGGACATGGGGAGAGTGGCCCCATGGTCCCGTTGGCGTGGATGCTTTGAGTGATCTTCCACGTAAGTGTTTGGGCGCAGTGGCGCAGTGCTAGAGGCACATATTTATGATTGATGATTGAGTGTGGTGTTGACAGTATAGGTTGGGTAATAAGGTATTACCTGTAAAGCGTGGGTGATTTGGTATCACCATATTGTCTAGGGTGATGCGTCATCCTTAGGGTGATGTGTTATCCTTCCAACCCCTAAGAAGTCGTGGTGATGATTATACCAATATACCTAGGAGGCATCCAAGCGGGTACGGAACCTCGTTAGGCCTGTCGAACCATGGGCCATGGGTAGACAACGCCTATCGTGTGGGAAATTTGTACACCTCTGCAGAGTTAATTAAATCTATTCGAATAGCCACGCCCCTTGGAATGGGCAAGTGCTAGGCCGAACATCTATGATTAGATATACACCTTGATGATGACTAACTTTGTGGTGTCATGACAAATGATGATGACATGAGATAACCCGGGAACTAGCGAAAAGCGATTTTAGAGACTCTGCCGGGGCCCAAACCCTTAATAATTACAACCCCCTGGTTGGGACTTGCCGAAAGCACGTTTGTACTCACCCCTCTATTTTTACGGATATCGGCACATGTGAATGTAAGATCGGCGACAAGGTAGAGGATAATGTATCGTAGGAGTTCGCGAGGTGTTTGCTTAGGAGAAGGGCGTTGAAGCCCGGTTTCATCCGTGCACAAGTCCGCACGTGAGTGCGGGCGTGTCATAGTTAATCCACCGTTTCTCGGTTGGCCAACTCGATATTGTAACCCGACTTGGTGACGCTTAAAAATCGCCACCGTAAGTCCCCTTTCTATCCTATATTTCAACAGCTCGGTTTACTATCATTTACGTTTACCATTATCCATTACTAATAGGCGTGTTTGTGGCGTGATCCTGGCGCAAACACGTGTGATTAACGATCCATTAAAAGTAGGGCGTGACGTGTGGTATCAGAGCCGAGCTTGTCCATAGGATGAATTTGGGATAACAGAATTATGACTCCACATAAGGATAACTACTTTTAAACCTGTTGCTACAGAGTACGCCTTACTATAATAGTTCATATGTTGCGGAATCGATGACAACATCGAAACTCTTGCAACAATGTACTAGTAAGGAAGACCTCAGTCGGACTGCCTGAACCACTGGAGAGTTTCTACAACTCCCTTGGAGATGTTAAAGTGCTTACAATACTTTGGCCTCCCTCGATATTAAAAATCGAGAAATCTATGAAGACCAAAGTACCAAGGCACATAATAGACTTGTTTGTATCCGAAGCCCTAACGGGAAGGATTCAAATGCTATACAGTTTCGCGAACTCGAAATGCATGAAAACATCCGAACACCTAAGTGGGCGCTAATGTGATGTACAAGTATATGGAATCTCCACAAGGCATTTGGTCCAAGCAACACCAAAAGTTGGAGTAGTATTATCCATGTGCAAGCTTGTGGAGCAAGCAATGTCTTAGCATTCGTAGCTAAGCATTCGCTTGCAATCATAGATGCCTAGGCTTCAAGGCCTTTAGTAGGTGAAAAGTCGCGTAATAATCATCATGGCAGTCACTATGTGTGGTGCGACCTTGTATCATCTATGAAATGACCTGTGATGAGACCTATTGCCGCGCTTGTTTGTTAGTATAAAGTCTTAATTCTTTTCAATCCTAAAGGAAATTTCTCCATTATTACCACACCTAGTGATTAATGGAAGGAAGATTCCGATAGGATGGAATGTGAACGCATCTTTGGAAAATCCCTCAAGTCACGAGTAAACAGATGAGTTTCATACGAACTTAGTTCACCGTGACTAACTTTTTCATGCGTTTCACACCGGTAAGTTTGTGTGTTTCCCGACACTAGTGTAACTAGGATACCCCAAAGTCTATCCCTACCCAAAATGCTTGCTTTCCTCTAATCCCTAGTTAGATAGATCCCTATCGTACCTTGTGCTTTTCCCTCCCAACCCCCTTCTAGTCAAATAGATTAGGAACTAACTTGCGGGAATACGACAACAAGGGACGGACTCCACGGCAGTGGCGTTGAACCACACCAATGTTCTTCCCTACAGTTGTCTGCGCCCGTCGCCTCCGATATTAAGACTGTGACCGACGACGAGTCGCGACATTGCCGACATCTTTGTCACCTCAATGCCGAAAAGCTGGCGATCTGCTTTGTTACTTTGACCCCGAACCACGACCGTCGAAGCCGATCAAGACAACACAACAAATCAAGTGGCAACCAGTGCCAGTAATGCAAACGGAAGTTGAAGATTTACAATGCAAGCAGAAGATGGACAGAAGATTACCATGATTGAAGACAGTCATCAAGCCAATAAAAGGATGTTTACGCCCAGAAGCAAACAGATACCCAGAGACATATAGAAATGCCAGAAAACCGTATGCCGCCAGTAGAGAAGACGCACAGTTTCCACTATAGGGAATCCACCGGCCAAGACCACACAGTTCCCATGACCACACTACTATTACAAGGTCTATGGATACAGGAGACTCACTCCCGTTCCTTCCGCCATACACCACAACCACTATACCAGCAACCAAGCTTCTCCCAGAAGCCATCACCTTCAACCCACTATAAAAGAGCACCACCATCGCTCTCACCACCATCCCACTCCAAACATTCCATCGCTAGCCTCCATTTTCCACCCTCTATCATCACTCTCTTTGTCATCCACCCACCAAGAATCATCACCAACCACGGCCAGAATGGCCGGCACTTGGGTTAGCAGCCAGTGCATCAACACCCCTGGATTTCCCCAACTTCTCTACCACACCGCACAGAACCTTGGCATCCGAGAACTCCCAGAGTACGAGGGTAGCGGTACGAAGAGCGACACCCACCACCTGCCGAAGTCACGACCGTCTACATCGCCAAGAGTCAAGACTACCCCGCCATCACCGACGGCCGGGCGTGACCACTATGGGTTTTAAACTTTCCCGACACCTACCAAGCTGCCGCACGCAAGGCACTACATCGCCTGCGCGGATCTACAAAGGAGCCCATCGCTTTGCACCCCATGAGGTACACGCCCCCGAAGGCAAGAATCACCCGCTGGATTGCTCGCCTAGAAGACGCGGGCAAGGTCCACAAGGCAGCCCGTCATCAAGCACCTGCTATCCTACCTACTTTTAGCCCTCGAGCAGCGATGCGACCGACAAGACACCACCATAAGAAGCCTGATTCGGTCGAAAGCGTAACGAGCGGAATGCTACGTTCAACGACTCCTTCGCGAGCACGCCCGCAAAAAGAGCAAGTCGCCATGACATCTCGTAGAGGCTACACTTGCCGAGACCCCGAGGGCCATCCAAGAGCGACTTACGTCCGAAATTGAGGGACACCACCATGCGCCCTCCAATCAAGACGCCGCGAAGACACGCTATGGCCCGGCCCGAACCGGCAACTCTGAAGGGATGTTTGTCAATCCTTTCACTAGAAGAAGAACGGAGTCCACCAGGCCGCCATCCCCGGCAAGACCGACAAACCGAAGCACCCCCGCCACTCGGTCAAGCACCACCAAGAGAAGAAGCCCCTAGCCTTGAGCCAAGTACCACCGGACCGCGGGAAGCCACCATGACCGACCATGACCGGGAACCGGCCTCCCAAAGGAGGTGTAACCGTAGAGTAGCACTACCTTTTCGCTCTACCGTTGTACTCTCCTTGAAATAATCAAGATTTTTGTGCTTGATCCACAATCCATATCAACGAAGAAAGATTGACGGGTGCCAAAACGCAAAGAGCCACGGGGCAAATAATAAGCGAAAAATTTTCTAAGTGGGGTAGTGCGATACCCACTAGAAGAAAAGAAAATATCAAACGGGCGAAAAAATGAAAGAAATACAGATGGGCGAGGATGAGAAGTAACGGAAAAATATGGATATGGGCTAAGACGATAAAAGAGCAACAAAAAACTTAGGGTTTCCAAATAAGAAGTGGAATCCCACGCTCACGATGACTGTGACCCAGAAGAAGCGAGACAGTGAGATACACCGAGAAGACCTTGAAGAAACAAGCAAGGAGGCAGGCACTAGAAGACACCGAAGATCAAAGACACTAGGGGAATCAGTCCTCTAAGTGGGGTAGCCGCCAATGAAGACTCGAAGACTACGAAGACGAATACAAGACCAAGAAGATGGGGTAAAGGCAGTAGTAATCACCAATAGCAGAAGGCACGCCCTCCACGGTATCATGTTGCCCTAGTAATAGAGTAGCACGATAATCGTAGAGGTTCGGAAAAGACAACACTGTAAGCAATGGAAAGTTTTCCCTCTCTCTCTCTACCTCTATCCCTCTCTTAGGCCTCAAATTAGGACCTTCACTCTGTAGATTAGGAATCTCGGGGACGAGATTCATCTAAGTGGGGTAGATTTGCAACACCCGTGTTTTTCGCATCATTTTAAAATTCACTAAAAATTTGAACTTTTCGAATTACAACTAAAAAAAATGGATTTATTTTCCGCTAAACCAAAACCCCGTTTTTCAAAACCCCGCATTTCAAACTCTCGCCATCTAGAGAATAGGAATCTTGTTTGTTGATTGAAGAGCTTTATGGTGACCGAGGATGCAAGGTAAGCTCTAGATTTTTAATTGTGAAAGAATATCGCATGAGAAACGATTTACAAGTTTATCTGCGGGAATAATAAATACCGACACACATGTGTACCAAAAATATATATGAATATTTTATGAGCACAGTAAATAAATGTTCTCGACTATAATAGTCATGGGAATCTAAATGTGCTCACACAAATATTTATAATATATATACACATGAAATATCAAATTGGGGGACACAAAGTGTGTGGACATATATATATGCACATTTATATGAGTACAACTAAAGAGATATTCTCAAGGATGAAAGTCATGGGAATATACATGTACTTCTATAAATAATTGTAATATATATTCACACACCCAAAATAATAGGGAAGAAAGAATAAAAGAGAAATGAGAAATAGAAATAAGGGAAAGAAATTTGGAAAAGCCATCGGGCTCATTCCCTACCCTCCCTCCTTTCGGCCCAGCCCCACCAGCCATCCTCTTCTCCTCTCTTTTTATCTCCCTACGCGAACAGGCCTGCCCAACAAGGACGGCCCAGCCACCGAGCCACGAGAAGCCGAGCCCGGCTCGCCCTTTCTCTCCCTCCCTCGCCGACGAGGGCGGGACCCGCGTCGTCGTCGTCTACCTCCGTCATGGTCGCACCCGCGCCGCGGCGGTCGGCCCCGCCGACACCTATCGCTGTTCCCACAACCGGACAGGTACGGGATGGTGACCAACGCACAGCGACCGCGTGGGCGTCCAAGGGCACGATGACACACGCACGAGGACACGCACGGGAGGACGCGTCAACACACACAAGGCTCTCGGCGACCTTGCGGTAGCGCCGCCCGGGTCTTGATGGGACAAGGCGTCGGCCGGCTCCCCGACAAATTGCCCGGCTAGAGCTGATTAGGGATGCATGGTGGACAGCTAGACGCTGGCAAACGTCGGCGCCAGCGGCGAGTCAAATGACCGCGGCCCGCGCCGCTGACGCCATGCCCATGACCGCCGGCGGCGACGGCGGGGTGGAGATGGGACACCCACGGCCCGGAGCCTCCCTGTTGAAGTGGAACCCGGCGCGCACTCCACTGGCCGGGAGGTCTCACGGACACGGCCCGCTTGCGAAAAATCGGAGGAGCGAAAAATGTCTCGCCCGGCGACACCCGCGACGGCGAGCCTATAAATAGGCCCCTCAGGGTGCTCAATCGATCGAGCTATCTCGCCTCGGTCCCTTCCCTCATCCTTTCCCTCGCCACGACGGCGAGTTTTCCCCTAGTCGGGATTTCCGCGCCGCGCCGCGAAGCAAGAGGCGCCGCTGATTTGGTCGTCGTCGGTAGTCAATGGTGGTGCAGTATGTTCTCCCAACCTCCCCTTTTTCTTTGCCTCACTAATTTTGCCGAGTGGTGGCATGTAGCCAACTGGCGCCGCCGCCGCCGCCGGAGGACCGCCGCGCCCGCCGCGGCTGTGGGAGACGCACCACCCCCCCGCCCTCACCGATTCCATCTCAACCCGTAGGCCGAGGGAACCTAATGAGCCCCACGCGGGCGAAGCTCGACCAAGCGGAGCCCGATTCAGCGGCGGCCGTGGCTGCCGCCCGCGTAGACACTGGCGGCGGCGGCGGCCCAGACGCCAGACGGCGTCGTCACCCACCCAATAGCGGCGTCGGCCGGGACCAACCGAGGGGTCGCCGCGTCGCCCATCTCCCCGCCACCAGCCGTTAGGGCCACACAATAGCACACGTGGTGCCTACGTGGCGGACAGGTGGCATCCACTGAACCACGCGGCCCCACGGGCATGGAGGCATTCCCTGTACCGCGGATTTAATTGCTAGGTCCACCCGGATATTGTACACAGAGATGTATAAGTACCATTTCGATTGTCAGAGAAAAATTCCCAGAAAATTTATAAATTCATTATTTGATTTATAGAATTTTATCATGTAATTAGTTCCAATTTGATTACATGATAAAATAATATTATAATATTACCCTAATGATTTAATTAGGGATTAATATTATAAAATCTGTATCTCATGCATCCGAACTCCGTTTCGCGTGAAACGACTTCCATAATTCATCTAAAATCTAGCTCTATGCATCTAACCCATTGCACCATAATGTTCTATGTTTGTTTTGTATGCCATAGTTCAAGCTAGGTTATCAACGTATGCGCCGTAGTTCTACATCGACCCGATTAGGAGCTTCCGTCCGGCACGCTAGAAGACGTTCGACGTCGTGCCGATTCGTAAGAACCTCCCGTGCAAGTCCTTACCCCCCTAATCATGACTTTAATAATGTGATGATATAATATGATGATGATGATGATGATGATATAATAATAATGGATTAGTAAATAGAGGTATGAGCCCTCGATAACGTAGCTAGGGGAGTCAAACCGGATGACGTAACTATCCGTTATCTACGCTCATACATTGTATTCAAGAGAAACCTAAGAATGCCTAATGAACCCTAACCAACAAAAAAGAGGTGAGTAGTGGTAGTCCGGTAGAGCCTAAATACCACGCGTCGGGAATCGCCGCGAGGGGTTCCTACGGAGAGATACTCGCCTCCCCTAAGGACCGGTTCATAGACCTTCTACCTAGTATAATATTACGTGCATACCACACACGCTGATATGGGGCGGCTTGATTCCACACTCCGTTGGGTTGAGGTATAATTGGAGCCAAGGTGGCGGGAGTAGGCGAATCGACCTATTGGGGAGCGGAACATGGGGAGAGTGGCCCCATGGTCCGGTTGGCGTGGATGCCGAAAGTGATCTTCCACGTAAGTGTTTGGGCGCATGGCGCGGTGCTAGAGGCACATATTTATGATTGATGATTGAGTGTGGTGTTGACGGTATAGGTTGGGTAATAAGGTATTACTCAGAAAGCCGTGGGTGATTTGGTATCACCATATTGTCTAGGGTGATGCGTCATCCTTAGGGTGATGTGTTATCCTTCCAACCCCTAAGAAGTCGTGGTGATGATTATACCAATATACCTAGGAGGCATCCAAGCGGTGCGAAACCTCGTTAGGCTGGGTCGAACCATGGGCCATGGGTAGACAACGCCTATCGTGTGGGAAAATTTGTACACCTCTGCGAGTTAATTAAATCTATTCGAATAGCCACGTTCTTGGAATGGGCAAGTGCTAGGCCGAACATCTGTGATTAGATATACACCTTGATGATGACTAACTTTGTGGTGTCATGACAGCCCGTGATGACATGAGATAACCCGGAAAACTAGCGAGAGCGTTTTAGAGACTCTGCCGGGCCCAAACCCTTAATAATTACAACCCCCGGTTGGGACTTGCGAGCACGTTTGTACTCACCCCTCTATTTTTACGGATATCGGCACATGTGAATGTAAGATCGGCGACAAGGTAGAGGATAATGTATCGTAGGAGTTCACGAGGTGTTTGCTTAGGAGAAGGACGTTGAAGCCCGTGTTTCATCCGTGCACAAGTGCGCTTTGCGGAGTGCGGGGCGGTGTCATAGTTAATCCACCGCTTCTCGGTTGGCCAACTCGATATTGTAACCCGACTTGGTGACGCCGTCGCCAATTTGTAAGTCCCTTTCTATCCTATATTTCAACATTTCGGTTTACTATCATTTCGTTTACCATTATCCATTACTAATAGACGTGTTTGTGGCGTGATCCTGGCGCAAACACGTGTGATTAACGACCCATTAAAAGTGGGGCGTGACATCTCTTCACTCATAAAGTTAGCAATGATATCTTTGTATGCCAAATATATGTCGATGACATAATATTTGGTAGCACTAACAAAATGTATGTTGAGCAATTTAGTAGGACAATGACCAAGAGATTTGAGATGTCAATGATGGGTGAGCTAAAGTACTTCCTCGGGTTTCAAGTCAAGCAAATGGAGGAAGGGACATTCATATGCCAAACCAAGTACACCCATGACATGCTAAAGAAGTTTGATATGGCTAAGGCAAAGCTAATCAAAACTCTAATGCCAAGCAATGGACATCTTGATCTTGATGGAGGGTCCAGCCGTGGACATGAAGGTATATCGCTCCATGATTGGATCATTGCTTTACCTTTGTGCATCTAGGCCAGACATAATGCTTAGTGTGTGTATGTGTGCTCATTTTCAAGCCAATCCAAAGGAATGTCACAATGTGGCTGTTAAGAGAATCTTGAGATACTTAGTACTCACTCCTAACCTTGGCTTGTGGTATCCCAAGGGTTCCAAGTTCAATCTACTTGGCTATTCATTTCGACTATGCCGGTTGCAAAGTAGATCAAAAAGCACTTCGGGGGACATGTCAATTCCTTGGATGGTCCTTAGTGTCTTGGAGCTCTAAGAAGCAAAATTGTGTAGCCCTTTCCACCGCCGAGGCCGAAAGTATGTTGCAGCCGGTGCATGCTGTGCTCAACTACTTTGGATGAAGCAGACCTTAAAGGATTACAGATGTCATTTCACAAAGACACCTCTTCTTTGTGACAACGAGAGTGCCTCAAACTCGCAAATAACCCGTAGCACATTCTAGAACAAAACACATAGACATCCGTCATCATTTCTTGAGAGACCACGAACTCAAAGGAGATATCGCAATTCGCCATGTGAGCACCGAAAAGCAACTAGCCGATATCTTCACCAAGCCTCTCGATGAGTCAAGGTTTTGTGCTTTGCGTAGTGAGCTAAACATTCTCGATTCTCGTAACCATGGCGGCGGATTTGGTTTGATTATTGTTGGTTCTGGCGTGTCCCGTGCATACCGGGATTTCATTTAGGGAAGGAGATCCTAAGAGATCTGCATGGTTTATTTTTATCCTCTTTGATCTGCCCTAGGAAGTGATCAACTAAATTTGCTTGCTTTCAACCCAAAGAATAAATAAGCCAAAATTTGCTTGTTGCTTTCAAACCAAAAAAATGAGTAAAAACATAGCGTATCGCTCTATACTCAATTCAATTATCATAGATCCCGAATTTACTCATATCGAGAAAGAGATGCTTAGTGCATAAGCGAATTCCCGTCAATTTGGATAAAGCATTCAATTGACACATGTAGATCGAATAACACAAGTACAATCGAGCACGCAGCGTCTGCCTTATTATTTCTATGCAATGCAACTCACAAATAGAACAAATAGAGAGGTCCTCGAAAGCAGCTCATCGATCTCGTCATGACCCGCAATGGAGGGGCAGCCGCCGCCGCTTGGGGGCCAAGGCCCAAGCGTAGCAAGCGCCGATATAACAAAGCCTTCTAGATTATAGGGCCCACATACATATATCATTGTCCCAAAGACCTCTGATAGGATGCATGTGTACCAAATGATCTAGAAAGCACTATTGATTCTCCGACGGGATCTCATTATTAATGAGTCATTGCAGCATTACAACACTTTATTCAAATAATTATACATCAGAGTAAAAGGCGGAAGGATTACATAACATACTTTTACAAACCATTAGTTCCAAACCGAAGTATCTTAAACAACTATAGTAGTGGAGAGTAACAACTATAACAAAAGCATTAAACATAAGACCCTGCCCAAGGGTCACCATCTACTCCTCCTCGGCATCCACGGAACACCGTCATGCAACAAGGGCCAAAGCACATTTGACCTTGACTCTCACCACAACAAGGGTCGAAGAACCACGAAAGTGCGAGTACTCAACAAGACTTAACCGACTAAAGGAAAAAGGGGAGAAGACTCGGGAATCTTTGGTTATAGGAATCAAGGAAAGGTCTTAGCAAGATCAAGGGACTCATTTTTGCATAAAAGATTACTACAAGTGGATCCTTACTTTCATGGTTTTATTTTAAATTTAGTGAAACCTCTCTTCTAAGTGATCCTGTACTAAGTCAAACACTTCTCAACCAAACTATCTTCTCTACTATCTCATTAGTTCCATTCTTAACTACGAAAGAAAGAGACAGTATCGGGGTCTCCTTCACCGAGAAGCAACGGCGATTCGCGAATCAATTCAATAACACCCAATTGGGGATTCCCTTCCACACGATATATGTAGCAATGAAGCTTGCATATATCAACCATCTCCCTGTTTCGTCCAAAACGGGAACGAGGCTGCGCCACCCGAGAATACAAGTACACCTCCAACCTGGGACTTTAACCCACTGAGGGTATCTTGTACTCCCCGCCATCTCTCCACTCCCAAAGTCGTGGTTGCCATTCCCGATTTGGCACACCCCGAGATCGGCTTACTAAAAGCATGTGGTTAGTACTTGCTTCGACTTATCTGGGTGACAACCGGATAATCGTGCCTTTGACCCAACGGTCTCCGGCGCAAGCATGCGTTCAACATTCCCGATAAACTCAATCCGATCAACGGACGGTCCTTAACCGACAAGCGAAAACACTACAAGGAGACTCCTTCTCAAAGCAAGTTATCCGACCGGTCTCAAATTATCATTAACTTTCTTCACTAGATATGAATCATCATTGAAAGCGTATATACACTTTTTAAAACAACCTAAACAATAAAGCATAGCAACTACGCATTTTAAATAAAACTGTAATCTAAGATGATATTTCAATAAGCAAGGATGGTCATGCAAAGAATTAGGTTATCACTCAACTCCTATTCACTTAATGCATCATATCATCAACATAAGTGATATAAAATTTTGTAAAACATCAAGGAAGGGTTTAAATGCATCCGGGGCTTGCCTTCAAATTAGAAGTACTCGGGCTCGGGATCTGTTCCACAAATATCAAACCCAATCTCCACGGGACACCGGACTTCCTCGAGATTTCCTCAACCTTGAACCTCCCACTATCGTTCTCTACACGAAATAAAATGCATGCTTCAACATGATGCCATAATGGTAAACATGATGCTTGGAAGTGCATGGAAAATAAACATTGACTTGAGTACAACTTTCCTTCACGATAAAGTTGCAACCCAACAAAACCAACTTGTTGAACTACTCTACAAGATATCATCACCATTGCCTAAGGAGTTCTCAAGGACCATTTGATTGTGATATGATCCTTTCCCACAAAACAATCCCAAATCACTCATCCTCTAATACTTAACTTTTCTAAATAAAACAAAACATAAAAATAGAAAATAATTTAAACATGTCAAAAGGCCTCCAAACTTTTTCTATAAGCAAGTCCTATCATAAAACAGTTTAAAATAAATTTTCACGAATTTTGGAAATATAAATTATTTTATAAAATTCACCAAAGATCCCCTTTTTGAATTAAAGCCAAGTAATTTTAAATCAGGTCAAAACAGTTCAAAATTTAAATATGAAAATTTTCCTACATTCTGGACCTCATGAACAAAGACCCACAAAAAATTTTCATAATTTTCTAAGCTTTGGATAATTTTCTATGAATTTTGGAAGAAACTAAACTATTCATGAAATAAATAAAACAGAAAAACAAAATTTAAATTGAAATTGGCCATTGGGCGAATCCGCCCCACATCGACTTCGGGCTGCGGGCGCAAGCCTCGGCCCAACCTCGGCAGGCCGGCCCAACCCACAAGCGCCAGCGCTGACTACGGCGACCGCCCGGCGCCGACCGGCGATTTCGGCCGGTGGCGAGGTTCCGGCGACACCGAGCGACCCTGCGTGATCGCCACGACCTAGCGCGCACGCTGACACCCGAAACTCGACACCTGGGACACCGGAGCATACTCGCCGACGGCCATGGCGGACCGGCGGCGCGGCTCGCGGCGGCACGGCTCACTGAAGCCCTCTCGGCCCGCGGCGAGGGTACCGGCGAAGTCCGGCAACGACGGCGAACCCGAACCCTCAACTAAGTGACCCTAAACCAACCTCGGCGGATGCGACCATGCGCGCGGCAGTGCGACCCATCGGCGGACCTCGTCGGCATCGACGTTCCGACGACCACAGCGCGATAGAGTTCAAATTGAAAGGTGCTACGGCTACACTAGACCTCGGGGGGACACGGGGCTCACGTTGGTTTGCTCGGGCGGCAGGCGGAGCAGGTCGTCGGCGAGAAGCGGCATCGGCGGTGGTCTCCGATGGTCGGGCGGCGTTCCGGTGCGACGGTGCTCGGCTGTGGGAGCGGTCAAACGCATCACGACTACATCATCAAGGCGAAAACGGGAACACGAGGCTGGTTTGCTATGAAGCTCACCAGAACGGACAGATGACGGCGACCCTCTGTCTCTGGCGGTCCGTACGGAGATGAGACGGCGGCGTCTGGCTGGCGAATCCCGGTCGATTAGGCGGGGTTTTGGGTGCGTTGGGAGCACAATGGGATTGCGGCGATCTTTGGCAAAGCGAAGGGCGAAAGATCGAGCCGTTGGCGTCAATTTATAGGAGGCGGCGTCGGTCGACCATCGTCGGGATGCTCTTCAAATCGAAAACGGCGGCGTCGGGACCCTCGCTGCCGAGAGATAGGAATGGGGGCGGCGGTGACCACGATGGCGACAATTGCCACATCGAAGCGAGGAGGTGGCACGGTGAAAGCGTCGAAAACGGCGAGGCGGCCCGCGGCGATGAGCTGCATGCACACTCGCTGTCCTCCTCGTCGGACGGCGGGATAAGGATGGGCGAGGGGTTGACACGACGATGTACACGGAGGCCTTGCCACGGGCGACGTTTTCGACACGTCCCAAGCGGGGCTGGGCGCAATGGACGGCGGAACGGCGAGAAACGCCGAGAAGGGCGGTCGGCGACTCGCTTGCAATCGTAGACGGCGGTCCCCCTTCCACACTCCAAAATTCCAAACCCTAACTGAAATTTCCAAATTTCTCTCAAAATTTGAACTACACTCAAAAATCTCCAAGAACGACCTTTGCATAACTTTTCGAGATCTACACTTTTCTCAATTGGAAGATTTTCTAATTCGGCCTCTAACTATGACTTCTTGAAAAGTCAGATTTGAAATTCAAATTGGGATTTGAAATTACTCCAAAAACTTGAACTAAACTTGAAAAACTCAAAACACCAAAATTGTAGCTCTCAAAAAGATCTACAAGGTTGCTGTTGAAAGTTTTCTCAAATTTTGTCTAGATTTGGAGTAATTGAAAAGGGCTAAAACAGGGTTTTGAAAAAGCTAGGGTTTCCACATAAAATATAAAGCAAATTGTCATTCAAACTTTACTTCTACTCAACCAACATACATTGCCATGAATTAAACTTATTTTAGTGAATGCATGACATAGTTCTAAAAATATATGCTTTGCAATGCATATGATGACATGGCCAATTTTAGTGATATAACACCGTGGTGTTACACCTGATGGCCGCCGCCGCCGCCCACCGTGATCGCGTCATCTGCTTCACCATTAAGTAATGATTATTTAGGAAATAAAATAGGAAATCCAATCAGAGATTTTTTTAGATGCAAGTCTTCTCCTGACTATAAATACGATGGACTTGTAATCAGTTGAATCAAGAAGAAAATAATTAAAGGGGTAACTCCCAACAGCTCTTGTCTCTCGGGCTCTCTCTCTCCTAACCCTAGGCTGCGGCATGCGCCCCCCCCCCCCCCCTGCCGCCAGAGGTCGGCGCCACATCACCGGGCGGCAAGCGGCCATACCGCCCCCCGCCCTCCTCCACCAAGCAGCGCCGCCCCTCCCTTCCTCTCTCTCTCTATACTACCTCGCCATCGTCATCAATCTACGTCACCTCGCCGCCAATTGTCGTCATCGGCACCGCCTCGTCACCTTCATCACCCGACGATCGGCAATCGGTGTCAATTCCGGCCCAATCTAGCGAATCGGCCGGCCCGGTATCCGAGACCGGATGATTCCCACCACCGACGGCTTCCGACCACCACCAAACGCCAAGATCCGATGGACAGCCACAAGATCGCCCGAGCTCCGGATGGAGATTTGCGAGTTTCGTGCTCACGCGAGAAATCCGAGGCCACCTTCACCGCCCTCCCGGAGAAGTTGGATGAACAGCTGCCAACGATGAAAAAGCGATGACACCTTGCCCACGGGCGCCACCAACATCGCCGCCAATTGCCATGGCCGCCTCCGACATCAACAGCATCATCGACAACGACATTGCGACCATGGAAGCAAAAGCCATGGAGGCAACTTCAGCCTCATCATCGAGATAAGTACACCGAACCCCGCCGTGCGACGCCTCGGCGTCATCCCTCGCCACCGCCCCGCTTCCTCGCCATGGGCGCCACCGATGGCGACGTCGCTCTCCCAGCGCCGTCTCGTCACCCGTCCAAAATCATCGGCGGTGCAAGCAACAAGCACGCCTACCCCAAGGATGCCCCAGCTCTTGCGACCCGGATCGGTCGAGCCGGAGGCTACCACCGACGTCCACCAACTGTTCGACGAAAAGCCTACCCAACTAGGCCAACGTCTCACGGCTACTACAATGGCACAGATAAGTTCCCGGTCACTACCAACATCATCTTTGACATTGGAAACATCCGGAGTGCCAACAAGGACGACTCAACGACGTCACTTGATGTCAGCACCGACGTCGCCAATCTCAACCCCGACGTCCACGACATCCTGGACAACAACGGCGACATGAACAACAATGCCAACAACTTCGCTGACCGGGACATCACACGCTCCACAGTCACCAGGCAAGTCCATCCCATTCAACAAGGAGCTTCTACCTCTATCACCCATGCTCCAACGATGTCGCTCGGCGTCGTCAACCAAGACATCTTCGACCCCGGCATCATCAATGAGAACAACGACACCCCCCGGCGTCAACAACATCACGACATCGCCATTAACGTCGCTAGCCACAATGCTTGCGGCATCGGCGACATCGACAACGACAAATGCGCTACCATGGGCGCCATGAGCGGCAACGGCGTCCTCAAGGATGCCAACGCCAATGATGTTCTCCGATGTCGACTACGTCTTCACCATGCCTACCATCGACAACAACTACAAGGACATCAACCACGACGATATCCTCGCGGCCAACCTCGACATTGGCAACCACGACATTCCACATGGGCGCCACGGCCGATGAGAACACCGACGCCCCCGGGTGCCACCAAGGAGACGGTCATTCACTTTCGCCGACCTTCGCCCGACAATCTACTACACCCGCGCTGGACATTCGGCCAACATCGCCAATGGTGGAGAACACCATCAATCAAGGCTGCAGCTCGGCAAAGGCGACATCATCAATACCACGCAAGCAGAACATCAGGTACACAGCTGCCAAACTGACGACAACGGCACTCCTCTTTCTTTGGCTCCTCTACGCATCACCAAGGCGCCACGGGAGAACGAGACAACATACCATGGTGCCCCACTCGGTTTTGGGGCGTCCTTCAACGGCGACACCAACAACCATCGCGGCGTCGACTTCTGGCGACTTTGGCGGTAGGGGCGACTCTAGAGTCATACCGATTGGCTCCCTTGTTCCTCAACGACATCTACGTCGATGCGACTACACCAACAAGCCATGGGCTGCAATACACCGGGGAGGCACCCTACACGGAGAAAACGGCGATCCACCTGCGCCCAAGACTTCGGCGCTTCCATCTTCGGCAAGCCTCGACTTGTGAGCTTCACCGACGGCGACAAGAGGTACATACCACCCACATCAACTTACCTCAACGACTTCGTCACTACCTTGGAGGCTCCCATCCTTCATCAAATGGCAACACGAATTGGCGACAACCTACTTCGATCGGCGGAACCATCAAGCTCCAACCAGGAGCAACAGCTTGACGCCCGGCAATGGAGACCGCCGTCTTCCTCGGCAAACATCGCTACTACGTCACGGCCTTATCAAAGGTACTACTGGTGTTTTGCGGCCCGGCAAAGGTCGGCGTCTCCATCTTCGCCTCGCACATCAACAACGACAACAATGCGAAACGGCCAGCGCGAGGACGCGCCTGTTAGCGAAAGGGGGAGAAATGTCATGACCCGCAATGGAGGGCAGCCGCCGCCGCTAGCCCAAGGCCACGCACGCGCTGATGGCGGTCCGCCGCCGCCGCCCGTGATCGCGTCATCCGCCGCCATTAAGTAATGATTATTTAGGAAATAAAATAGGAATAAAATAGGAAATCAATCAGAGATTTCTTTAGATGCAAGTCTTCCCCGGACTATAAATACGAGGGACTTGTAATCGGTTGAATCAAGAAGAAAATAATTAAAGAGGTAACTCCCGGCAGCTCTTGTCTCTCGGGACTCTCTCTCTCCCTAACCCTAGGCTGCGCGCCGCGGGCCCCTCCGCCACGCCGTGCCGCCAGGAGGTTGGCGCCCGGCCGCCGGGCGCCGGTAGCGCCGCCGCCCACGCCGCCTCCACCACCAAAAAACAGCCGCCCCTCCCTTCCTCTCTCTTTCTCTACTACCTGCGCCATCGTCATCAATCTACGTCACCTCGCCGCCAATTGCCGTCATCACCACCGCCCTACGTCACCTTTATCACCGACGATCGGCAATTAATTGTCAATTCCGGCCCAATCTAGCCGAATCGACAATCTCCTTCTCGTTGGAAGGATTAAGCGCGTTGCCCAATACCCATGTCCCATGGAAAGTTCTTCAAGCTCAGCACAGCCTTGCTCGTTGCCGCTGCCGTCCCTACCCCTGCATCATCTTACCCGCACTCCTCTGGTACTTTTTATTGACGAGCACTGCGTCAAGTAACTCTCGTGCCGCTGCCCATAGCTCTCCAAACTCCAGGTCATGGTTGTTTCACAAGAATCGACGCTGCAGTGTCACACCCCAAATTTTAGGATTTTGAGTTGTGAATAGAAAACACTAAATTCATTTTTGAGCTTTCCATTTAATCTTTCATTATAAGTTTCTCGAAACCCTTAGACTCAACTTCAAATCACTTTTCTATGATCGAGTAACATCAATCCGTAAATCAAACCTTTTCAGGGGATTTCTCGGGGCTTTTCTGGAGCTATTTCTCGCTTTCCTGTGAGCCTTTTCTTTTTCTAGATCATCTCAAATATCTTTTCATGAGCTCCAAACACTTTATTTGGCTTCATCATGATTCAAAGTGTCTCTGGGAATTTTCCCTAAGTTTTTCGAGCCATTAGGTATCTTTCAGGGGTTTAAATATTAATTCTAGACTTTTCTAGAATTATCTTAATCCTGAAATTACTTAATTCTGAGAATAATGATAAAATCTAATCCTATTCTAATTCCACCCAAAGCCTACCTTTATAATTGTCTTCTGGAATCAATTGTTTGGTTTCCGAACTTAACTCTCTCATTGTTTCCCAAGATCTCTCTTTTGCTCTAAATAAATATTGTCTTTGAGCTATTTTGCTTTGACGTGATGATCCAAATCAGCAAGCGATCAGGCTAGGATCGGAACTCTATATCCATCAAGCGGTGTCCGACTATTATTAGCACATGCCTATCATCATCGTTCCTTCCAAGCCATATATGCCGTACGTGCCAAGGTTTCTGTGTGTCATCTATAAATAGCAAGTCTCCAGACCATCGATTATTTTATTCTGAACCCTGAAACCACATCAATCCATGTTGATGGAAGCCACCGAGTTGGTCTCATCTGCCCTAGCAACATCTAGCGCCGCCGGCTTTCCTCTCAACCGGCCTCTCCTACCAACATGTCGAGGCTGCCTATAAAAAGCCAAGCTGCAGCTGCGCCGTACTCTTTCCGAACCCTAACACGAGCGCCCCTTTTCCATCGAGCACAGCAGCCGCGAGCCCTAAATCCGCCGCAACTGTGCCCGCCGTCTGCTGCCTTGCCGAGCCTGGCACCAAGTGATCACAAAGCCATAAGCACCATCTTCTCCAAAACGAACACCTAGCGATCCAGCATGCAAGTTTATCAAATTGCACACCGTGAAGCAGTAGATGCAAGTCGTGTTCGCCCAGCTCGTCCACCCCGCCGAGCCCTGCCCCTTACCCGTGCTAGGTGAGTTCATATATGGCCTATCTCTATTCTTGTGTACTTATCAGAAAAACCGATGCTGCATGTACTCTGTTTTCTTGGAACTCCAGCGAGAGAAGCTCCATCACCGGCCATTGGCATAATGACAACGTCGTGCATGCTCTACGTGCTCTAGCTGATTCCGTCCATACTGCTCTTGCAGTTGCAGAACTCTAGCCATCGATCGTTGTTCGTCATCGGTGAGCACTGAACATGCATATGGTTCCTATCTTTTTCTCCTTTCTCTTCAGTTAAGACTAAGCAGCAATTCTGTACGTGCATGTGTTTTGCTAGTCAAAAGCCGAACTGCAGGATGACGTTTTGCTATCTCCTACTGAACCATCCCTTGCCGTAGCTACCAAAGCCCATCGATGGCTAAAGGGTCATCAGCTACAACACAGATCGACCAGCCGAAATCATCAAGATCCGATGTCACCGGCGTAGTCTACCACTTGGAGTTTGTAAGTCCGGCCACCGCACATCCTATTTTCTGTTATGCCCTGCCGTCGACGTCTGACCGTTTCAGATCATCTTTGGCCATGTACCAGTTCATCATCGACTTGTTTCCATATTTGCTAGCATGTTCCTCGGCTTAGCAACTGCAAGTCCGAGCGTCTTTGTCCATGCATGCTACTGAAGCATATTGGCTGGTGAAGCAAGTGCAAACGTGCACCAGGATTAACCGAAGGTCAGCGGCCAGATTAGTCCCTTATCCCATTATTTTATTGATTGATCAAATATTATGTTGATGTCATGAGTGGTCATTCATGCATGATAAATCATCGTTCTCTATTTATTCCTCAACCAATAAATTTTATCTTTCATATACATCATGGAGCTGCTCAGGCGTAGTTGTATATGCTCATCATTGTCGTTATCTTATTTCCATCATATCTTAAATCCTGCTAGGTGTTCTCAAATGTTCATCTTTAATCGTGTTTCCAACTTTTTTGAAGTTCAAGATTAATTCTAATATATTATTTTATTAAAGGAAATCTTGTTTAATTGATAGCTTCTCTGTTCTAGCTCTGTTATCGGCGTTTCTTGTGTTCTCTTGTCCGTAGCTGTCGGTGTTCCGAGAACCGGGGGGTGCCTCGGGCTCCGGCAATAAAGAATTTATATGCTGCGTGCCTCCACCCTCGATGGCGTGGCGTAAGATGGACACGGACACGGCGAGTTATCCTGGTTCAGGCCAACGGGGCCCTACGTCCAGCGGGGGTGTGTCCTGCTCGTGTTACCTCGCGCTCAAATGCGAGCTCGTAGTAGGGGTTACAAGCCTGCGTGAGGGAGAGACGAGGGTCTCAAGCCCCACGATCGTGGATGTGGTGGTAGTGGTCTATTTCTCCGTGCGGACCGAATCCTCTCTAATGAGGCATTACCCTCCCTTTTATAGTGGGAAGGGAGAGATAACGCTTACATAGGTGGGCGCCTAGGTGGCTAATTCGAGGCTGCCTCCGTTTGCATGTCGCTTGCCAAGGGTGGGCTGGCCTGGGCGTCGCTTGATGAAGACACGCGCGTCGATCGATGGTAGACGTCTGCCGTTCCACGGTGCGGCCCTCAGGACCGCGAGGCGTCCCTCACGGTCCGCATGGCGAGGCGGTCCCAGTGGTGTTGGTACGGCGTGTCATGAGCCCGAGGGTCTGGCCCAACGTGGCGTCGTGACGGTTCTTCTGGGAAATGAACAGTGTCATTCTGGTTTCCCGTGCTGGGCGGCGTAATGCGTCACTGGTTCAGCTTTACGTCCCATCGGTCGGATTGGGGAGACGATTCGGTAGGTCGATTTGACCGGGCGTGTCGATGGCGCTGGCGCCTACTTCTGTGCAACCGCATTGAATGCGGCGGTTTCCCTTCCTCCGGACGGAACCTCCCATGCCCGAGGGTATGTGACCCCGGGTGAGTCAGTTGGGCCGTCTCGCCCGAGGATGGAGAGCGGGTCTCCCTCGGGCGAGGCGGAGGTTTGCGCCCGAGGGTGGTGAGCTAGGCCACCCTCGGCCGGCGGAGATTTCTCCGGGACCGGTGAGCTAGGCCAGCCTCGGGCGAAACGGAAATGGGGGGGGCTTAGCCCATGTCGTGATTGGCCGGGTGCCGTCATGAAACATCATGGTTCGCCGTTGTGTCAAGGTCTTTGACCTTGCTCCTTTGTGAGCCGCCAGGGGCTCTTTTTTCGTGGGTGATTCCGTTTGGGCCGCTCGTGGGCCGTCCGTGGCCGTCTCCAGCCGCCATGTACGCGTTGTGGCGTTTAAGCCTGGTTAAGTCGCCCGCCGGGCCGTCTTTTATCTTGGGATGATAGCAGGCCGGGTTTTACTGGGCCACGACAGGTCGTTACATTCTCGTTATTAGGAGAATGTCCCGGGCCCAATATTTGGGTCCCCCGACAGTAGCCTCGAGCCCCCGAGCGAGTGTGGACTCGCCCGGGGGTTGTGCCGCTCCCGCCGCCTTATTTCTTCCCGTGGTGGTTTGTCTACAAGGGGTGCGTGAAGCCCACCCAAGGTGTAGCCCCGAGGCCTCGAATGGAATGGCGGATTCCTTCGTCTCTTTTGAATCTCGACGCCGGCAAGACCGAACAGCTCTTAAGTTGCGCTTGTTGTGCGAACTCGTTCATAGTTGCGTGGGCAGCCCGAGGCCTGCGCTTATGTGCGCGATGTCGACCCAGGCTTCCTCGACTTTGATAATACGCCTCCTCCGCCGCCCTCCTGAAAGGGAGGAGGAGGGGAGATACACCTTGGTGCCCTGAAAGCCGACCATGGTGCATTTCGTTCGAACGTTGTAACGGGTCGGTTTAAGTGGGGTGCCCATGCCCTTGACGGAGCAAGGGTCGGCTATGTGATCTAGGATTCACCCCATGAGAACCTACGGACCGCTTAGCAAATCCCGGGGTTTGGGCGGACCAACCCCCGAGGGCCTGTAGGCCTCCCACCGGATGGGACATTTCTATAAGCAAAGCACCCGCAGGTCTTAAACACGTTCAGAAATCCTAAGCCCTGGAAGGCTCGGGTATAGCCGGTTGTGCATTTCGTCCCGTCCTCGGTTCGGTCATCCCTGAGGCGATCGTAGAAACCCATGTGGCCCAGCTGGTAACCTCGGAACGTAAGGTGCATCGTTGACGTCTCGCCAGCCCGAGGCCGCTTGTTCCCGCCGGGCGGAACCCGTCGACGGACGACTTTTTGCCCCTTAGGGTCGGGCGCTGGCTGGATATGAACGGCGGACGGTTTTACCCGACCGGGAGGCGGGGCGTCTCTTCGCCGCACCCGGCGGCGTGCGCGTTCGATCCAGATGGGGCGTGGCCCCGTGGCTTCGTCGGGGCGAGGATCGAGGGCGCCGTCAAGGTGCATTAATGCTCTTGATGGCTCCACCGCACGCGGCTGAGCCGTTGGATGCGCCGGTTTCCATGCCATCGTGGGCCGTTCACTCCGAGTCGGTTCGGTTGCCCAGGCCGGCGGTTTGCCTTCCCTTCCCTATAAATATGGGGCTCGCCCAGGGTGGCGGCAGATAGTTGCTCTCTTGCTCTCGCCATCGCCTCCTTGCCTTCTTGTCACAAAGAATTAGGAGATAGTAGGAAAGAGTGGGAGAGATCTAGGGGAGATTCACTTGCCTTAGGCTCGTGTGAACGGCGTCGTAGGTGGTTGTCGTTCTTCGTCCCCCTGTTCATCCATGGCGCGATCCGGTAGTGGTGACGGCGCAAAGGAGGTGCTTGATGCGAGCCGTGGCCAAGGGCGACGACGGCGGCGGAGGAGAAGCTTCAGCGCCTGGTTGAAGAAGGGCTTCTCCGCCCTCGTACCAATGCTGAGCGGCCGGAGTGGATTGCTCCACATTGGGCGGAGGAGGAGCCTAACCCTCCTGATGGCTACGTGGTGAGCTTGATGGATCTTCACCGGCGCGGTTTTGGGATGCCGGCGGGCCGGTTCATTCAGCAATCCTGCACTACTACGACGTCGAGCTTCACCATCTGCCCCGAACTCGATCTCCCAGTGTCGCCATCTTCGTTGCCCTCGTGAGGGATTCCTGGGGATCGAGCCGCATTGGGACCTCTGGTTGTGGTTCTTCAAGGCGGATCTTACCACCGCCTCGATATCGCAGGGCAAGCCACGGAGGGCGCTGCGTGTTGGCGGTCGCGCGCTTCAAGTCCGATCGGAGCCGACGAGGCCGAACCGAGCTGATGGGTATATCCTTTCTAAGCTCACCTCCTCAAACAAGGGGTGGCAGGATCGGTGGTTCTACCTCCGGAACTACGGAACGCGCTCCTCGCATACACCGGGCGTGTCCTCAAGCATCGCCCGCAGAAGTGGAATTGGGGTCCGCCCTCGGAGGATCATCACCGGTTGGAGAGCCTGAAGCAGGCGATCCTGCGGCTCCGTGGGAAGGAGGTGAATGCTGCCGCCGTGGTGGCGGCTTTTCACCGGCGTCGGGTGCTGCCCCTTGATGGCTCGCCCTCTGCTTATGTGCCAGATGACTCCCGAGGCCGCCGGTCTTGAAGCGTCTTGGATGCCGGGCCCCTCTGCTTTCCACCGATGGCCTTGGCCAAGAGGGTGAGAGAGGTGCTGGGGTCCCACACTCCAAACCACATCCCGGAGATCCCGATGCGCCCGACCGAGGGTATATCTCTCCAGTAAGTGCTGTTTTGGTTTCAACGTTTTTGTGTTTGTCCTGTCGCCGCCGCGTTGCCATATTGTTGTTGTGACGGTTGTCAACCCACCCTCTTGCAGGGCCGTCTGAACTACCACGACTCCCCTCCTCCGTGCGGACTTGGATGCCGAACGCCGGGCGGCGAACCGTGCTCGGAACGAGCAGCGGTGGGCACCGCACGAAGAAGGAGGAGAAGAAGAAGAAGAACGCGGGCGCGCGAAGCGTCGGGACGAGCAACGTAGGCGGGGCGAGTCACCTGACAGCTCGACCACCGAGGAGGATGAGAATCCGATGATGAGTTCGCCGTGAACTCATCGGATGACGATATGGCGGGCCGCATAGACCGTGCCATGGGGTTCTCGTCCCAATCGGGGCTTTCATCTGAGCCCGAGGATGAGCCCTCGGAGGTGGCTGGTATTCGTGGCGCCCGAGGCCTCCTCTAGCCGAGCCCCCGGGACCGCGGCGGCTCGGGGGATGACCCCGACGTGGGCGCCACGACATTGCGGGGGAGAGGCTCCGGCGAGAGGGGTCGACTCCTCCCGTCGTGGGAACCTCGGCGCCCGCAGACGTTGGTCGGGGTGAAGCACCGACGCCTTCTCGCCCCCGAGCCGGCCTCGGCACGCACGGGCCGCCGTGGAGAGACGGCCCGCGCATCGAGCGCGACGCCAGTCGCTGTCTTCCCGCGCCTCGGCTACGCCCAAGGCGATCCCTCGGGCTTAAATGTCTCTTCAAGTCTTCGCCACTGGTTCCTTCCTTGGTGTCCTTTCTTGGCTTCGTTATGATGTGTCTTGTTTTTCGTGGAAGCGGGTGGCCACCGCCCCTAACCTTGCATCCTCGGAAGGCCTTGAAGGCTAGCGCTGAGGATCAGCGGGGACTCGTAGTCGCGGTTATCCCGTGATGCCGCCCGTCCCCTTCGCCCCAAGTCTTTCTCAGGCGCCACCCCCTGAGCCTCGGGGGGATCGGGCCCGATCCCGACGGCTGAAACGTCATCCCCGAGGCGGTCGCGAACCCTTGGTGGTGACGGTGGGTCGCCCACCCAGCCGATGGTGATCGACTTTCGAGGGCTCGGCCGGGCGGCGCGATTCCAGCCCGGCGCCGAGGCAGGTGGGACGGAGGGGTCCCGCGACGCTGACGCCCTCCCGAGGAGCCAAACCCCTTTGTTCGGGAGTTCTCTCGGGGAGGAGCTCTTCGATGCGGCGGAGACACGTAGGTTCTTCTGCGCGCCACCTTGGTCGATCCAGGGGACCCACGGAGGCATACAATCCCGACTTCCCGATGCTCCACGGTCTCCGGCAGACGCGATTGTCGGCCGAGCGCCGGCCTCGGTGACGGTGAGGCCCGGTGCCCGTGGTAAGCAAAGAGGGTCCCCGGACTTTTCGCGCTCCGGGTTTCTCGAGCCGCGGGAGCCGCCGGTGGATGAGATGTTCCCGCTGAGCGGACCTTCGTTGGGCGGCCCGCCTCGACCTTGGGCGAGACGCCCGGGGCCCGGCCGCCGTGGTGGTTGATGACCGCCCGAGGTCCTAGCATGGAGGACTCACGAGCAAATCCGCCGGTGGGCCACCGATGGCCTGGCGAGGATTGGGGATACCTTGAATGGGCGCCTTGCCAAGCTGACGCGGTGAGTCCCTTGGCGGTTATTCCCCGTTTTATACTTTTGGTGTTTGTATCTTGATCGATGACGCCCCCGCTGCGAGACTCAAAGCGATTTGCCCGGGAGAAGTCCGAGCTCCTTCGCCAAAATGTCCCGAACGGGACAGCCCTACGCAGCGGCCGACCGAGGCTCGAGCGAGGCGTCCCGGCTCGCTGCCCTTGCCGAAGAGAGGGAATCCCAGCGGCGAGACTTTGGCGGCAGAGCTCGCCACGGCCAAGTCCGAGGCCGAGAAGGCGACGGCCGAGACGCCGCAAATGAGCCGGACCGGACGACGCCCGGAGGCAATCCTCCAGGCTTTGAGCGAGGCCCATGGTGAGCGGGATCAGGCTCGGGAGGAGGCGAGGAAGCAGGCGGAGATGTGTGACGCCCGGAACACCGGATCGGGGAGTTGGTGACCGAGGGGAGACCCTCGGGGCGAGAAGGAGCGGCTCGGATGTCGCCGCCCGGAGGAGCACAAATGTGATCTTTGGGCTAGCACCGCATTGTCGTGGTACGCCCTTTCCCTTGGTAAGCTTGTTCGCCATAGGTCGCCTCGCCTTGCCGACTTGATTTGGGTTCTCATTGCCGCAGGCGTAGAAGGTCCATCGGGCCGTGACACCGCGGCCATGCTTGCGCAGGGCCGAGAGCAGAGCGTAGTCGTACCGGGAGCCGGAAGAAGCCCCGCCGGACTTCATCCGCCGCTTTGGGGCGGACAACCTAGAGGTTGGCCCCGACGCACGCAGCCGTCGGCGCGCGTGGGTGGCTACCTCAGTCCGAAGCTTCGAACGCCTTCCGCTCCGGCATGCGAACTTGCATGGCGGTCTTCTCGCCGCACTTCCCGATGGATCCCAAGACGTTGGATGGCGTTGCGGGTGGCTTCTTCCTCGGTTCGATGACGAGGAGGTAGCCACCCTCGCCACGAGAGATGCCGCCGACGCCGCCAAGACCCGTGAGTTGTACAACCGTGGATGGTGCCGCTGACTTCGGTTGTCCTCCCACTTTGAGGACGAGGCGTGCCCTCCGTACTCCCCATAGAGTCAACCTATGAGGCGGATAATGAGATGTTGGATGCCGCCTCTCGAGGACATGCCGACGGGCCCGACCGTGCCCTCGGGTGAGGGCATGGCCGAGGATGTTGTCCACGCCGAAGCCTCCACGTCAGCTGGTTGTGAAGCCCGTGACGCCCCCGACTCCTCCTTGTATGAAAAAGTCAAGTTTGTAAGAGGGTTGTATATAAACAACAATGCTTTGCCCGAGGTCTATGGCCTTCGGCAGGTGCATTCTATGTTTATGATGCGTTTTCTTGAATTCTTCGCTTATTGTGTAGCCGGTCGCTTGCTTTGTCCGCTCGCGAGATGGTGAACATGGATGCCATTGGGGCGGTCCATACGGGTGCCACTAGGGACGGTCCGTGAGACTTCGGCTATCTCGCTTAGGATTTGTGCGTGGGCGACCTTCGCAACTTAAACGATTGATTCGAAAGATACGTGGGAGAACTTTTTCTCTTGAGAAAAAGTTTCAAAAAAAAAGGAGGGGGTCCCCCAGGGGGGTCCCCTTGTAGCCCCCGAGGGAGTTTTAGTCTTGTCTTTGGGCAGGCTAAGACTCCCTTAAGGTATGCACAAGAAGCACTTTTTCGTAAAAGGTTTTGATCTTTTATTAAGCGAAAATAAACACATGTGTTTGACTTCTAGTGCGGAATTTAAGGGTAGAAACGACGTAGGCCGTTCTATGTTCCAAGCGTTGGAGAAGACTTCGCCTTTGTCGTTCTTGAGCTTGTAGGTCCCGGGCCTTAGTATTTCAAATGATGAAATAAGGTCCTTCCCGTGGGGGCGTAAGCTTGTGACGTCCCTTGTTGTCCGTCTTTAGCTTGAGCACGGGTCGTTGACTTGGAACTCCCGAGGCTTCACCGCTTGGCATGATACTTCTTGCGCAGAGCTTGTTGGTATCTTGCCGAATTCGTGAGCGCGACGTCTCGGGCCGTCGACCGATCGATGGAGTCCTGCCTCCTCTTGCCGGGTTGCCTTGCTCGATGTAGGCTCGCAGCCTCGGGGACCCATATTCAATATCTCGTAGGCGTGGATGGCCTCGGCCCCATAGACTAGAAAGAATGGGCTGAATCCCGTGGCTCGGCTTTTTGTTCGCAGGCTCCATAGAACTCGGGCGCCTCGGTACCATCTTCTCCCGCATTTGGTTTAGCCGATTGAAGATCCTCGGCTTGAGTCCCCGCAGGATCATGCCATTGGCACGCTCCACCGGTCCGTTGGTCTTGGGGTGAGCTACGGTGAGGTGTCGACCCGATGCCATAGTTGTCACAAAAGTCAAGGAACTTCTTCCCCACGAAGTTGGTTCCGTTGTCCGTGATGATGGAGTTCGACTCAAACGACAAACGATGTTCATGAAGAACTTTACTGTTTCCTCGAGACGAGGATTCAAAGACCGCCGGGCTTCAATCCACTTCGAAAATTTGTCGATGGCGACCAGAACGTGGGTATGTCCTCCGGGCGCCCTTTTTAAGGGGCCAATCATGTCGAGTCCCCACACCGCAAACGGCCATGTTAGTGGTATGGTCTCGTAGTGCTTGTCTTTGCCGAGATGTGTCCCGCGCGTAGAATTGACACTCCTTGCGGGTTCGCACGACTTGATTCGCGTCCCGTACCGCCGAGGGCCAGTAGAAGCCTTGTTTGAAGATTTTCCCGACTAGTGTCCTCGAGGGCAGCGTGGTGGCTGCATTCCCCTCGGTGGGTGTCTTCTAGCAAATCCTTGCCTTCGGCCGAGGGTATGCATCGCATGTATACTCCCCCGAGGCTCCTCTCTTTGTAGAGTTCTTTCTTTTCTCCGTCGGTAGCGAAGGATTTTGCCCCTCCCGGGCTAATTGGCGAGCCTCGGTCTTATCCTCGGGTAGCTCTCCTCGGATGAGGTACTCTCGTAGGGATCTCTCCAATCGGAGTCTTGGTCAACCGCCATGGCTTCGGTGTGGCTTGTCCTGGACTATCTTCGCCAGCCCCCGAGGGCACTTGCAAGGGCGTGTACTTAACCGAGGGTTCATGGAGATCTCGGGTAAGGACATTCGGGGGTACGGTACCTCGTGTTGCTGCTACTTTGGCTAGCTCGTCCGCGGCTTCATTATAACGCCTTGGAGTGTGCTTGTGTTCGAGCCCATGGAACTTCTCCTCCAATTTGCGCACTTCCCGGCAAGATGCCTCCATCTTGGGGTCATGGCACGCCGAGGCTTTCATGACTTGGTCGATGACCAGTTGTGAATCCCCCTTGTTTCCAACCGCCGAATCCCGAGGTCAGCTACGATCCGGAGACCGTTGACCAGCGCCTCGTATTCTGCGACGTTGTTGGAAGCGGGGAAATGCAATCGGATGGCGTACCTTGTTTGAACCCCGAGGGGTGAGATGAAGAGCAAACCGGCTCCGGAACCCGCCTTCATCATGGATCCGTCGAAGTACATGGTCCAAAGATTCGCTTGATGGGCGCCGGGGGCAGCTGCGTATCGATCCACTTTCGCCACAAAGTCAGCGAGGACTTGAGACTTGATAGCTTTGGGGCAGAAACGATATGGTTTCGCCCATGAGTTCCACCCCCACTTTGCCACTCTTCCCGTGGTCTCCGGTTTTTGGAGAATCTCCCCGAGGGGGAACGAGGATACCACGCAACAGTGCGCAAGGAAGTAGTGACGAAGTTTTCTTCGCGTCGACACGATGGCGTATAGTAGCTTTTGCATCTGCGAATAACGCGTCTTGGTGTCGGAAAGTACTTCACTGATGAAGTAAACGGGGCGTTGGACTGGCAACATGTGCCCCTCTTCCCGACGCTCAACTACGACTACCGCGCTAACTACTTGAGTGGTGGCGGTGACGTAGAGGAGTAGGGTCTCTCCGGGGTCTGGCGGCACCAAGACTGGTGGGCTCGTCAGGAGCTTCTTGAGGTTGCTGAGGGCTTCCTCGGCCTCGGGGTTCCATGTGAAGCGCTCGGACTTGCGAAGGAGCCGGTAGAGGGGGAGTCCCCTTTCCCCGAGGCGGGAGATGAACCTGCTTAGTGAAGCCAGGCAGCCCATGACCTTTTGTACTCCCTTGATGTCTTGGATTGGTCCCATCTTGGTGATCGCATCAACCTTGGTTGGGTTTGCTTTGATGCCTCGTTGAGAGACGATGAAACCTAGCAGCATGCCTCGGGGGACCCCAAACACGCATTTTTTGGGGTAGAGTTTGACTCCCTTCTTGTTTAGGCACTCGAAGGTTTCCCCGAGGTCTCCCACGAGGTCCGACGTTTTCTTGGATTTTACCACTATGTCGTTGACATAGGCCTCCACGATCCTTCCAATGAGTTCCCCGAAGATGATTTGCATGCAGCGCTGGTACGTGGCCCCGGCGTTCCTCAACCCGAAGGGCATTGTGAGGTAGCAATACATCCCGGCGGGTGTTATGAACGAAGTCGCGAGCTGGTCGGACTCCTTCATTTTAATCGATGGTAACCGGAATACGCACGAGAAAGGACAGCGTTTCGCACCCCGAGGTGGAGTCGACTATCTGGTCGATTTGAGGTAAAGGAAAAGGAACTTTCGGACATGCTTTGTTTAGACTAGTGTAGTCCACACACATCCGCCATTTCCCATTCTTTTTTCTCAACTAATACGAGATTAGCTAACCACTCGGGGTGGAATACTTCTTTTATGAATCCGGCCTCCCGTAGCTTGCGAATCTCCTCGCCGATAATCTTCCGCTTGGCGTCATCAAAACGGCGTAAGCGCTGCATGATAGGCTTTGAGCCCGGCCGGATGTCTAGGGAGTGCTCGACAACATCCCTCGGTATGCGGCATGTCCGAGGGTCCCCCCACGCAAACGTCCGGGCGTTCGCGACGGAGGAAGTCGACGAGCACCGGTTCCTATTTCGGATCCAGCTACGAGCTGATGGTCGCCAGCCTTCTCCTTCGGGTTCTTGGGATCGGCGGGATCTTCTTGGTGCCCGAGGAGGGCTCGAAGCTTCCCGCGCGACGCTTGGCTTCATGCTCGATTGTGATCTCGTCAAAACTCCTCTTCGCGTCGGCGATGAGTGCTTCGGCAATGGCGAGTGCCTCAACAGTATTCCACGCTCTCCACGTCGCACTCGTATGCATGGTGGTGTGAGGGGCCAATGGTGATGACACCTTTAGGCCCCGGCATCTTGAGTTTGAGGTACGTGTAGTTCGGGACAGCCATGAACTTTGCATAGCAAGGCCGCCCGAGGAGTGCGTGGTATGTACCTCGAACCCCGAGGATCTCAAATGTGAGAGTCTCTTGCCTGAAGTTCGAGGGGTCCCCGAAGCAGACCGGCAGATCTATCTGCCCGAGGGGCTTGAGTTGTTTGCCGGGGACGACGCCATTGAATGCCGCCCTCCCGGATGGATCTTGGACCTGTCCACCCCGAGGAGGTCGAGGGTCTCTTCATAGATGAGGTTGAGGCTGCTGCCCCCGTCCATGAGGACCTTGGTGAGCCGGGTATTGGCAATGATGGGATCCACTACCAATGGATAAGCCCCCGGGTTCGGAATGTGCCGAGGGTGGTCCGACTGGTCGAAGGTGATGGCTTGATCCGACCACTTGCGTAGCTTCGGGATCGCGGGTTCGGTGGCATACACCTCCCGACGTTCCTTCTTGCGTTGCCGCACCAACATGTTGCTTTGGTGTTGCCGAGAAGATCATGAAGCGATTGTTCACCTTTGGGAAGCCCTTGTCGCCCTCGGCGCCACCCTCGGCGCTTCTTCTTCTTCACCCTCGGGAATGGCCTTGAGCTTGGCGAAATGTTTGCGCACCGTCTTACATTCCTCGAGGGTGTGCTTGACGGGGTAGCTATGATTCTGGCACGGCTTCTTGAGCATGCTGTCGAAGGTCTCCTGCCCCTGCGGCGGGGGTCGGTTTCCTTTGCGGGTCGACAGCAGCCACCATGTCCTCATCATCGGCATCGTGGGTTTTACCCTTGCCCTTGCGGCTTTTGTCTTTCTTCTTCTTTTTCTTGCTCTCCCGAGGTTGGGAACCCTCGGGCTCCTCCTCCTTGCGCTTTCCTTTGCCCGAGCCACGATTGAACAGAGCCCCGACAGGCCTCCTCCCCGTTAGCGAACTTGGTGGCGATGTCCATCGCCTTGTTTGCCTCGGTCGGAGTTCGGCGCCCTAGCTTCTTCATGAGGTCTCGGCAAGAGGTGCCGGCCAAGAAGGCCCCTATGACATCGGAGTCCGTTACATTAGGGAGCTCGGTCCGTTGCTTGGAGAAGCACCGGATATAGTCGCCATGAGGACTCGTCGGGTTTCTGACGGCAGTTCGGAGGTCCCAATAGTTTCCGGCACAGTGCGTGCCACTCGAAATTGCCTCGGAAGGTCCTTACCAAGTCCGCCCGGTTGGAGATGAGGTTGGGTGGAAGGTGTTCCAGCCATGCCCTAGCGGACTCGGGGAAAGGTACGAGGCAGATTTCTGATTATCACCTTGTCATCAAGTGCCCCTGCGAACTGGCATGCCAGCCGGTAGTCATCCAGCCATACCTCAGGACGAGTTTCTCCCGTGTATTTCTCGAGGTGGCCCAGGGAGGCCTGAAAGCGTGCGGGAGCGGCGCTCTCGATATCCCTTGTGAGGCAGGGGCCGGGCGGATCGAGGAGAGTACCCTCGATCCCCTCGACTTGCGCATCTCGCCCCCGTCGGTCGTCCCGAGGCGAGCCGCTCTCGGCGAGCCCGTTGATGCTCGATTTCATCCCGAAGGTCTTGGCCGCCTCGGTTGTGGTCCCATCGTGGATCTTCCATGCGCTCCCGGACCGGGCGGTTCTTTGTGGTTGTCGACCAAGCGCTCCCGGACAGGCCTTGCCGAGGCTTGGCTGCCCGAGGCGCGACGGAGCCTTGCCGACTTCGCCCGGACTCTTCTCGTCGTCGTGATGTTGCGGCGCGATCGCGGGAGGCGAGCTCTCCGCTGCTGCACGGCTGCGGGTGTCGAGGAGATGTCAAAGGCCTTCTCGAATGCGCCTTCCTCGGCGGTAGAGGGCTCGGGCATTTCTCGTACCAGCATGGCGGCCGCCGCTGACGTTGGCCTGGCTGACACGGGGCCGCTATGTCGGGGATCGGAGGTGCTCCTTCGCGTCCACCGCGGCAACCGCCGCCGCGAGCCTAAGGCGCCCTCGGTGCAGGGCGCGCCGAGCCCGCTCCGTTGAAGGTTGCGCTCAATTGTCGGAGTCGTGCGGACTCGCGCGGATTCGTTCTTGTAGATCTTGCAGCGCGCATTTGGGTCGGCGGTCGCGGTGCCGCCTCTAGTGGAACCGGGGCGGAAGCTGCCCGGCGCCGCAACCGAACCCGTCGTGGCGGGATGCGTCCGCCTCTTCCTCGTCGGAGGCGTCGGTGAACGGCCATCTTGCGGTGGGACCTCGATGTTGAAGCATTCCAGCGTGGGGTCATAGTACTCGTCCTCGTCGTCGATGACGGGAGCACCGAACGCATCGGGCGGAAATTTATGTTCTCCGGGCGGTAGAGTGACTCCTCTAGTTCCCGTGCCCAGGCCCCAACCGTGCCCGGACGAGGAGGCTGGATCGATCCCGGAAGCATCCTCTCGGTAGAAGCGTTCATCCGAGTAGTCGGCGATGGGGTAGCGCGGTCGTGGAGCCGACAGGGAGGTCTTTCTGCGCCCTCCTCGCGAAGGCTTCAACCGGTCTCGCGTCGGCGGGATTCACCGGGACTCCCTCCAAAGTATGACCGGAGCGGAGGTGTTTTCCCCGATGGCTAGGGTTTCGGGCATCCTCCGCGGGGAGGTGCCGGGGAAAGATCTATCCGGCACCTAGGGTGCCGTGGGGCTCTCCTGGGAGGCGGCACCGGAGGATTGTTGTCGGACTCGAGAGTCCGTTGCCTGGATGCGCCTTGCGCGTGATGGAGTCCACCTTACCCGCCTTGGCGTCGACCATGATGATGGGCACGCCGTGGCGGGCGATGCCCTCCCCTCCCTCCGCCGGTAAGTCGGGCGTAAGGATCATCTCGTAGTTGTGGCCGGCGCCACGCGAGGCCAGCGTTCGAAGAACAAGTGGGGTTCAGCGCGGGAGCTCGTGCTCCGGCGGCGGGGGTGGAAACGAAGGTGGAAACGCCATGAGGGTCGATGGAGATGTGGATTGCACACAGCGCTCCCCCTACAGCGCGCCAACGGCCGGTGTTCCGAGAACCGGGGTGCCTCGGGCTCCGGCAATAAAGAATTTATATGCTGCGTGCCTCCACCCTCGATGGCGTGGCGCAAGATGGACACGGACACGGCGAAGTTATCCTGGTTCAGGCCAACGGGGCCCTACGTCCCAGCCAGGGGTGTGTCCTGCTCGTGTTACCTTGCGCTCAAATGCGAGCTCGTAGTAGGGGTTACAAGCTGCGTGAGGGAGAGACGAGGGTCTCAAGCCCCACGATCGTGGATGTGGTGGTAGTGGTCTATTTCTCCGTGCGGACCGGAATCCTCTCTAATGAGGCATTACCCTCCCTTTTATAGTGGGAAGGGAGAGATAACGCTTACATAGGTGGGCGCCTAGGTGGCTAATTCCCGAGGCTGCCTCCGTTTGCATGTGCGCTGCCAAGGGTGGGCTGGCCTGGGCGTTGCTTGATGAAGACACGCGTCCTGATCCGATGGTAGACGTGCCGTTCCCTGGTGCGGCCCTGAGGGACTGTGAGGCGTCCCTCACAGTCCGCATGGCGAGGGCCGGTCCCAGCGGTGTTGGTACGGGCGTGTCATGAGCCCGAGGGTCCGCCCAACGTGACGCCATGACGGTTTTTCTGAAATGAACAATGTCATTCTCGTTTCCGTCTTTGGGCGGCGTAATGCGTCACCGGCTCAGCTTTACATCCCATCGGTCGGATTGGGAAGACGATTCGGCAGGTCGATTTGACTGGGCGTAATCGATGGCGCTGGCGCCTCGCCTGCTGTGCAACCGCATTGAATGCGGCGGTTTCCCTTCCTCCAGACGGAACCTCCCATGCCCGAGGGTATGTGACCCCGGGGTGAGTCAGTTGGGCCGTCTCGCTCGAGGATGGAGAGCTGGGTCTCCCTCGGGCGGCGGAGGTTTGCGCCGAGGGTGGTGAGCTAGGCCACCCTCGCCGAGGCGGAGATTTCTCCCGGACTGGTGAGCTAGGCCAGCCTCGGGTGAAACGGAAATTGGGGCTTAGCCCGTGTCGTGATTGGGCTGGTGCCGTCATGAAACATCATGGTTCGCCGTTGTGTCAAGGTCTTTGACCTTGCTCCTTTGTGAGCCGCCAGGGGCTCTTTTCGTCGTGGTGATTCCGTTTGGGGGTCTCCGTCGCCATGTACGCGTTGTGGCGTTTAAGCCCGGTTCGTCGTCCCGTCGGGCCGTCTTTTATGCGGGATGATAGCAGGCCGGGTTTTACTTGGCCCCCGACACAGGCCGTTACATTCTCGTTATTAGGAGAATGTCCCGGCCCAATATTTGGGTCCCCGACGGTAGCAACGAGTTTTCCTTTAGCCGTCACTATGATTGGTGTATTGTTCTTAGTTTATTTTATTTGCTTGCTTGTATGTGTGGTGCTTGCTATGAGTAGAACGAGGATCGCTTGTGAGCATTGAAGATCGAAGATGATGACCAAAAGCAACCTAAGAGAAAGTTGGAGCAACTACAAAAGGCAAGTTTAGTTTTGGAATATGCTAGCTTTAAATCATGATCTTATAGCTTATTTAATGTTTATGCAATGAACGTTAAAAATGAATAATTGGCAAGGTGATGATTTGTCCGTATTAGAGGGCCGGGATTTACAAAGATACAGCTATGGGGGTTACATGGCTCGACATTAGTTCCCTAGAGATCATTTTTCTAGCAACTTGGAGGAATTGCCGAATTAGATATAGGATGCTCTCTATCCTGAAGATATGTGTATAGGCTGCGGTAATGTGCCATATTGGAAGGGGGGTTCTATGTCTGACGACTTAGCTGCCCCAACTTGTTAGACGAACCTTTAGGGGGCTTCTTAGTGGTTCCCGGTGTTTGGGTCTAGCTAACCCTTGCATTTAGGGATCACGACTCGTAGTGAAAGTGTACACCTCTGCGCAGAGTTTAAAAAACTGGTATACTAGCCTTGCCCAAGGACACGGGCGGCCTTGGAACTCTTTGCATCAACGATGATGACTCAATTTGCTAACTGGTTCATAGTTATCGTTTTATGCTATTCATTATTTATGTTATAATGATCATGGTTTTGGATAGATATTGCCTAGCTATTCTTGTGGAGTTCGACATGGACTCACTCTTGCTATTTCCCCCACACCTCAGGAGATGTTTAGGCTCGTGATCAACCGGTTGGTCCCTGTGGAGTCCATACCGTAAGATCGTCAGTGTCTTTCCGCTGTCTGCTAGCTGAGGTTCTTTTCTTTTACATTATGTTCGTAATATTTCTAAGCATTGTGAATTGATACTACCCTTTTACTTGTGGCTATATGTGAGATGTGACTTCTAGGGCTCACATATGGTGTTTATTCGGTTTTGTCCTTAAAACCGGGTGTTACATGCAGATCGAGGTCGTACCCTAGCACATGGTCCCAGGGTTCAGCCCCCAGCCGATACGCGTTTCTCGGTGAAGACGGTGTCGTTCTTGTTGAAGTCCGACGCGCGGGCGACCTGCACCCATACATCAGGTACGGCGAGCCGTGCACCAGCACCGAGACGTGGACTTCACGATGTCGGTCTCCAGCTCTGTCTCGGATACGTATCTTATACAACCTGTTGTCGGTCAGTACGTATATGGCAGCAGAAAAAAAGGTGAAAAACAAAGCTGGTACTTAAATTTTCTCTAATTTTCTCTCTTTATTAGTACTAGCAAAAGTGTCCGTCGCGTTGCAACGGGAGTACAGAACACACATGCATTGTTTTCTTTGCAAAGTTTGGAAGTTTTTCTTATTTACGACATCATTTTTCTATTACACTCAACATTACACATATACTACCAACATATATAATTTTGAAAGTGCATTGGCCAAAAGGTGTAAAAGTGTCATGAGCTTTATTCTAGAAAGTATAGATTTATATATACTTGTGTGCGACCCTTCTAGTTGTTGTCGTTTGTTTGCCTTTCGCGTTGCCATCCATTGTCGCAAGTCGCCGCTGTTAGCTCCGGCTAGAACACGTCGACAACTGTTTCCATACGTGGTGTCTTGAACATCTTGTAATACCCCTCGTTAGTCATTAGTCATGCACTCCATCGACGGCACGTTCAAGGCATGTTACTGACCATCTCGTTCTCCGGCCGACGTTAAAGATTGATTTGTTATCTGTTTAAGATTTCAATTTACGCTCAGATAGTCAGCGATCAATTCTTTTAAAAATAAGCCGACAAATGCATAAAAACTCACGGCATACACTTTCATGGTGATTCTTATCACTGGCTAAACAAAAAAACTTACCTTTTCCTGCTATCTACTGCCTACAAAGCTTTCTTTTAACATACCTTTTTCCTGCTATCTACTGCCTACAAAGCTTTCTTTTTTATCTGTTTGCATGCCGGCTTTGACTCGGCCATGGCCCCCTTCTGTCCAATTGAGCAACAGCACACCGCACCCCTGTCCTGCACCGCATCTTGTGGTCATCGTTATGATTGGCGTCGTCCTGGGCCTCACCGCGGTGATGCTCGGCACCCTCGACGCACAAACAGCCGTGTCCGCCCACGACGGCACGGTCATCAGTGCTGAGCTGTGCGCGGACATAGGCTACGAACTCCAGCGCCGCGAGGTCTCTGATGAGCAGGTCGTGAACTCCCACGCCACGAGGTCAATGTTGAGCGGGCCGCGAGTTGGCACAACACACGTCCGCCAAATTTGAGCTGATCTGTGTCCTCTTGCCCTCGATGGTTCACGGCGATGCTGGACAACGCCCCCGCCGTGCCCTGCGCTTTGACAGATCGACAATGGCCCCGCCACCGCACATCTCGACGGCGCTTCTCCTCTCCGGCGTCTCAGTCCCATCATCTCGCACCTCGACGGATCGGCCACCTGTGCCGGCAGTCCACCACCAGAATCCAGTGTCCAGCAGATAGGTGGCGGCCAGCGCAGTGGCAGTGGCCGCAGGGGGCGTCAGGCGTGGCCGGTCGGTGATCTCATGCGGCCTGCTCGTCCTCTCGGCGGCGTGGAAGCACCACTGCGTGGAAGTCACGACTTGATCTAATCGCGGCTCGCGTGGCGGCGTCGGAAGCGGGACGGACAAATTCAAGTCACGACTCACAAAGGCATCCCAACTCTGATTTGTTGTTGGGCCTTCTTTCTTAGGCCCCCGGCCTGGCTACAGTCACATAGACTAAAAAAAAAAAAAAAAAAAAAAAAAAAAAAAACGTACAGCCGGAGACAGTCCTATACACGGAAGGAAAAGTGACGGAGGAAACCGGAGGTGAAAAGATAAACTCAGGAGGCGGACAAAAAACAGGAGGCGGACAGAAGGGACCATGTAGATGGGCAGGCAGAAAAAGGCCCGACAGAAAAAGGAGGTAAAAAGTCCAGTGAAAAGCCTGGCAGAAAAGGAGGTGAAAAAAGAGGTGGGACTGAAATTTTCTATCTTTATTAGTAGGTATAGATAATAGGTAGACAAATTCAGGCACTTTTTCAGTAGTAGCATTGTAGAGTATTAGTAAAAAAAAAACAGGTCAATGCACTGCAGGTCTATGGATTTGTCTCTGTCGAATAGGTCCATGGACTCTCAAAATGCATATCTGGCCCTATAAACTTGTTGTCTGGTTCACTGCAGGCCTAAATCTGCCCGGTCAGCGATTTTTTACCAACGTGGTCCAACTAGCGTGGCCCAGGGCACCTGAGGCATCCCTGGCCCTGTCTTTAATTTTGCATCTTGCCCCCTGCATCGACAAGATCCTCGAGGTGGTTGTGGGCGCCAGGCTTGCGCCAGAGTGGATGGTGCGGTGTGTGTTCGTGTTCAGCAACATGGAGTTTAACCAGGCGTCGCTGAACCCATGGGAGACAGACTACGAGGCAATCGTGTGCAAGCGGAGGCCGGGTACGACATGGTGCGAGGAGCAGAAATGTGAGGGGAAGAAAGCAGGGGACCAAGATGCAAAAAGACAAGGCCCATGGATGCCTCATGCGCACATCACGTGCCCTAGGCCATGCTGGCCAGGCCACGTTGGCAAAAATCGCTGACCTGGAAAATTTGGGCCTGCGGTGAACCATACAATAAGTTTATGGGGCCAGATGTACATTTTGAGAGTTCAATGTACCTATTTAACACAACGAGACAAAGTCTATGGGTCTGCGGTGTATTTACCTAAAAAAACTAGTACAAACAGATACACAAGTTTCCTCGTACTTTTTATAGAATTGAAATTGCGGGCGCCGAATGAGACAAGCTAAAAACAGATTAGAAGGAACGGGTTTATTTAAGGACATGGATGTACACCCGATTTAAAAAAAAAAATCGAAGTTTTAGTTTCATCAAACAAAATACATGTATACAGTTGTAATTAGATCAGATCCGAAAACAACGAAGCAAATAGTTGAAGTTAAGGTTTGGGTGCTTGGTTTCGCACAACATGAAGAGAAGAGAAAGAGACAGAGAAGAGAAAGAGGTCATACCTGGTGGTCCTTGTCGCCGGCGAAGACCTACCTGAGGTCTGAGGAACTGGGTACGGTGGCGGCGGTCGAGCAGACGCGCAGTTGTCGCCAGAGAGAGAAAACACGAACGGAAGGGAGAACCAAGAAATTAACAATACAAGCGAGACAAATGACTCGATAAAACTAATTATAAGAATGACACCGGAGATTAGTTATATACTTATATAGGTTCGGTCATCAAAAGAGTTATATACTTATATATTCACCTACGAATCCCCCGTGGGGCTCCGGTACAGACATTTCTTTAATTAAAAGCATATGCTATTTTCTTAGTGTTTGCCGCTGCAGGACTTGCTGAAGCACGCCTTTGAGAAAAGCTCCATGGCGTTGGACTATAGTACACTGGCCATTCGCTGGATCATCATTTGATTTTCTCGCGACGTCCTTCATCTTCTGGGAGGGCCGGCCAGTGGATAGGAACGATCCCGGCAATGCGATTTCCATCATCTATGACGTACGATGTAGCTTGCATCATCGAGAGCGGCCATTACCATTAATTTTTAGAGTTGCTTTCTCATAGAATTCTTAGCAGCAAATCCGATGGATGATGTACCTGTTTTTGTTGACCAAAGATGATGTACCTGTTCAATAGTGATATGTTAAGATAGTATATATATACCTATGCTCACTCTTAGCTAGTCAAGTGATTCCCCGACTTCATTCCGCAAACCGCACCAAATCTGCTTACTCAGCCTTCTATGAGGTTCTAACTTCCACAACATAAGAAGCAATGAAGCCTTTTCAATTGAATCTCTCTGCCACGGTCCTTCTAGTCATCATCCTGCTACCCATTGTCATGGCAGCTCGTGGTATGTACGCGTACACATGTATGAACTATATGATGCAAGTGCCGATGTCATTTAATTTGATATAAATCTTTTGCTAAAATCTTTTAATTTTGATGGGCTTTCAATTGCATAAATCTCTATGCTTGGATATGAATCATGCAGAGTTAGATGATGAATGCTCGATCCTTAGCCTGAGCGGCAGTTTTAAATGGGTATGTTGGTCACCTTTTAACGACAAGGGCTGCTTTACTGCATGCAAAAATGATGGCGGTGACTGGTACACTGACGCCTACTGTCAAAATTTTCAATGCTGGTGTGTACACGAAGCATGCACCTATAAGACTGGGGCTATTGCTAGCTCTCCGATCAACAATGATACAATAATCTCCAACTAAACATTGACGATCTGATTCTTCCAAGCTCTTGTCTAATCATAATAAATAACATTGTACTTAATGTACCTACCGACAAGCTGCTTACTCATATTGTATCGTGGACCTATGTGTTTAAATAAATTTGTATTTTCTCCGACAAGCTGCTTACTCATATTGTATCGTGGACCTGTGTGTTAAAATAAATTTGTATTTTCTTGTGCAAATATTGTTAACAATCAAATTGTCAAGTCATGGAAAATGGAGCACTTCAAATGAAAATTTGATTTCTCCATTGCATAGTTCAACTTGAGCAATCAAAATGCATACTCCATCTATGCCTTTTCAATTGAATCTCACTGCTGTGGTCCTTCTAGTCATCATCCTCCTACCCATCGTCATGGCAGCTTGTGGTACGTGCACGTACACATGCATGAACTATATGATGCAAGTGTTGATGTCATTTAATTTGATATAAATCTTTTGCTAAAAGCTTTTAATTTTGATGGGCTTTCAACATTTATTGCATAAATATCTATGCTTGATATGAACCATGCAGAGTTGGACGAATGCTCGATCCTTAGCCTGAGCAGCAGTTTTAAATGGGTATGCTGGTCACCTTTTAACGACAAGGGCTGCTTTACTGCATGCAAAAACGATGGCGGCAACTGGTACACTGACGGCTATTGTCAAAATTTTCAATGCTGGTGTGTACACAAAGCATGCACCTCTAGGACTAGGGCTATTGCTAGCACTCCGATCAACAATGATACAATGATCCCCACTTGAACATTGATGATCTGATTCTTCCAAGCTCTTGTCTAATCATAATAAATAACAATAATTGTACACAATGTACCTACCGACAAGCTGCTTACTCATATTGTATCGTGGACCCGTGTGTCAAAATAAATTTGTATTTTCGTGTGCAAGTATTGTTAACAATCAAAGTTGTCAAGTCATGGAAAATGGAGCACTTCAAGTGCAAATTTGATTTCTCCATTGCATAGTTCAACTTGAGCAATCAAAATGCATACTCCATCTGTTCAACCCTGGACTCCGTGCCACCTTATTTAACCATTAATGTTGGTCACATTTAAATATTATTTATTTTTATAACTTATTTTATCTTTACTGATATTTTAATAACAATTTTTATTTTATAATTAGCTAAAAAGATTTGAATAAAACAAATGGTCAAACAAGCTAGTAAAAATTTTAAAACGACACTTCTAAATGGACAAAGGGAATATATCTTGAGCTCAATTTTAGACTATTACAAGGGGAAGTAGTCGCGGTTCAAACCGGCTCTAGTCCCGGTTATGGAACTGGGACTCACTTTGGGACTAAAAGTCCCCATTAGCCTCGGTTCCTAAACCGGGACAAAAAAAGGTAACTTTTAGTCCTAGTTCACCCCAATAATGACTAAAGGGGTTCTAGGGCCCACAAGGCTGGCAGCAACCTTTAGTCTCGGTTGTTGGATGAATCAGGACTTAAGGCTATTTTCCATTCCTATTTTTACACACTTGATTTGCTTTTTATTTAATTCTTTTGGTTTCAATCAAGTAGCTATTCTATAATAATGTCCTACACCGCTAATAATATATGCCTTTTCCATCTCTATATTCTTTGCAATTCGTATTAATGAAAGGAAAACTATTACACCGTGCCTCAAAAAAAAAAAAACTATTACACAGTGGTTGCCTACAGAATAAAATTCTGTAGCTGAGTCCAACGATGGAACGGCCCGGTCCATGCATCCAGCCTGGGAGCGCACCTTTTACTACCGTAGTGACCTGCCCACGTCCACATCGAATTAATGCATGCATATGCATTGATTACTTGATTTAGGGGTGTTTAAGACTGCTCCACAACTCTGCTCTACAAACTCCCCCGTGGAGCAGTTCCATAAAACACCTGTAGTTTGTGGAGTACCTTTTTTTACCGGATTTTGTGGAGTACCTCTTTAGGTGCTCTCACAACTCGACACTTTTTTTCTCGAACTATGTGCGTGGAGTTAAAACTGTTTGGCAAAAAAAAAACATGGAGTAGAGCTGAAAAACGTGGAGCGGAGTAGTTCTATGGTAGAGCTCCAGCTCTGGAAAAAACAGAGCCAGAGTTGTAGATCCGCGCAACTCCACAATGGATCTAAGATCTCGAAAAGTGTTTAGTACAACTCCAGATTTCCCACCATCCCAATGACATCTAGAACCCGCATGTCAGGAGAACAGAAAAGAAAAAAAATCCTTCTTCCTCCATACATCTACGACCCGTTCGCAGCCCAGGTTGCGCTGCTCCGGCACACAACTAGGCTAGGGGCCGGTGCTCCGAGTAGGCACGCCGAGTCGGTTGCGGTTCCGCCGGTGGCAGCGGCCTGATGTGCGGACACGCTGGGGCAGGGCGGCTACAAAAGAGCTCCATCGTGACGGTTAAAAAAAAGCTCCTTCGCATGAATGCCTCTCGTACCGGCGGCTGCCTCCCGGCAGCGTCTGCTGCTCTTTCCTCACGGGCCGGCAACGTCGACCCTCGGACCACCGATGCCGGCCCCGATGATGGCGTGGTGCGGCCAGTCCCTTCCTCGATCAGCGGCGTGCGGCATCCCTGGTTTGATATATATGGTAAATAAGAAATGAAGTTACGACAAATTTTATGGTAATTTTCATTGTTTGGTATATGGCAAATAAGAATGCAATTACAACAAATTAGGGTCCGTTGAATATCATTACTAAAACATAGGCTAGCATTTTTCATCTGAAATTAGTGTAATTTATTCACTATAAATAATATATGTTTACATCCAAAATTTGAGGAACAAAGGTGCCATTTTATGAACGATTCAGAGCTTCGATATTCTATGGCTCGATCAGACAGACTATTCTAGCAGCAACAAGGTAGTATGATAAATAAATTGAATTGGGTGTACAACACTGGTCGGTAGTCCAGCAGAGTGGGAAGAAGAAATAACTTTTCATCCTGCAAAATGTACGGGCATCAGTAAACAATTTGAATTTCAATATAAAGAAATAAAAATGGATACAACAAGATACGAGTTACTTTTTTTTTTTTTTTTTTTTTTGAAACTAGCTAGATACCAGTTACTCGAATAAAGATGAGTGGCTACAGCCTAATTTTATTCTGCTATTGTTGGTTTACGAGGAACAAACATTCACAAAGTATAGTTAACAAATCTTGTCAAAAAAAAAAGTATAGTTAACAAAGAGCATCGTTGAATTTGCTATACAGAGGTCTATGTGTTCTGACTAAATTCAAAACTTTAGTTCCAAATTACGCAAAGCCTTATGAAACCCAAAACAGTTAGGTGGAAATTTACTTAAATCTAGATAAATCAACCACATCTATACACCAATTGAAATGGACATTCAGAAAAACTAGTTAAACTCACAAAAGCTATATATGATCCGTTGATCCATGGCAATTAATAAAAAGAACTTTGTATTCCTTTTTGGTTAAACACAGGAACTCAAGATCACTGGAAAATTAAGAGGCACAGCACACGTAAAAAATACTAATAATCAAAATCGAATCCTCATCCTAAAGGTTGAAATAGTACTCGCAATTTTCGCACCCGCTAACGTGAGGGTGAGTAGTCTCCGGCTCCCCGCTGCCTAGATGCATCGATACCTCCATTAGCACTGGTCAGCTTGTCTCCGGAAGGTGTTGTTACCCATCACTCTGGGCGTTGGGTATTACTGAACCGATCGGTTCTGTAATTTGGTACTGGCAAAAATTCAGTTCCTGATCAAGTCGGTACCGATCGGTTCCAAAAATCTTCGGTACCGAGCCAATTCGGTTTCGGTTCTTTTGATCGGTTTCAGTAAATACTGAACTGGGTACATCGACATGTAATATCTAGTTCAACAGCCAATTTTGACAGAAATTTAATATGACTCCATAGACAACTAGTGCCAAATCACACACAAATAAAAAGTCACAAATACACAATATAGTTGTCCAACAAAGACCCATCAATATTACTTAGTACGCACTACACAAATAAAACATATTCTAGTAGTCCAGCAGGCATAGGCGCACTGAGCATAATAGCAACAATATTACAGCCTTATTGGAAGCAACGAAGCATTAAGGAAAAAAACAAGCACAGTTGCATGCCTGCACAGCCGTCCAGTCCATGTCCAGGCGTCCAGCAAATATGCAGCAACAAGCCAACAGGAAGCCAACTCAATAATGAAAACAGCACTCAGCCGTCCAGCACAAGGAAAGCCAACAGCAAGCATCATGCCCTTCATTTATGTTTTATTACCTAAAAGTCATTAAGCAGGCTTTGGTGTAGATGTAGAAGTAGGCTTGGAGGACTTGTTCTTGCTGATCGACTTTGGCGTTCGAGGATTTTATTGATTTTGGTTGGGAGCTGATGTTGGTGGCGGTAACCATTTTGCTTTTGCTGCCTTCAATGGATGACTTGGCAGCATGCCCATCAATAATAGCTAAGTCCTTTGAGCTCTCTAATTAATCCTGAAATATAATAAAGAGAGGATGCAATAACTCAGTAAACAAAACAGCAAGAAAAGTAAATGACATACACTACAGGAATCCGCTTTGCCGAGTGCTAATAGGTTTGCCGAGTGGCAAATGTCGGGCACTCGGCAAAGAGCGTCTTTGCCGAGTGCCAAAGCTGAGCACTCGACAAAGACCACTTTGCCGAGTGTCCGGCCGTCGGCGATGTATAGCACTCGGAAAACAATATATTTGCCGAGTGGTAGACCGTCGGCAAAATATTACACTCGGCAAAGGATAGCGGGATGAGACGGTCCGTTCTCCGTCACCTTTGCCGAGTGTCGGCGTTAGCCACTTTCGGCAAACTAGCCACACTTTGCCGGTGCCAAGCGTCCGGGCACTCGGCAAAGCACTTCTTTGCAGTGTCAAACTTGGCACTTTCGGCAAACTATGCATTTTTTTTTGTTTTTTCGTCTCATTTTTTTTTTGTTGCCTTGGTACGATAATTACATCTCATGTTCACAATTTGGGACAATTTCAAGTTGTTTTGCTATATTTCATGAATTATTTCTATTTTCTTTCATTTTCTTGACTACTCCAAATTTGAACTAACAGGTACATGAAATAATGGATTGTGATCATTCAAAAAATGTTATTCACGATGTTTGGCGTATGTTTAGGCTCAATCCAGGGACTCGCCTGAAATTTCGAACATTTATGTGCCGAACATGACGAGTTACGTGCAGGGAAAGGTGTTTTTTAAAATCTATAAAATCCAAAGGAAGTTTAAAAATCATGAAACTTGGCGTTGTGTCTTGTCATCTCATCTCATGCGAGACTGTGGTAAAAATTTGAAAAAGTTTCGAGCAAGTTGTGACGTCTTGTCATCTCATGCCAAACATCTCATGATGAAGTGTGGAGATGTCCGGGTTTTAGCCATCCGACGTCACAACTTGCTCGAAACTTTTTCAAATTTTTACCACAGCCTCCGCATGAGATGACAAGACACCACGCCAAGTTTCATGATTTTTAAACTTCGCTTGGATTTTATAGATTTTAAAACACCTTTCCCAAGACGTAACTTGTCATGTTCCAAGCACATAAATGTTCGAAATTTCACGCGAGTCCCTGGATTGAGCCTAAACATACGCCAAACATCGTGAATAACATTTTTTGAATGACGACGCCTATTATTTCATGTACCCGCAGTTCAATTTGGAGTGGTCAAGAAAAATGAAAGAAAATAGAAATAATTCATGAAATATATATAGCAAAAACAACTTGAAATTGTCCCAAATTGTGAACATGAGATGTAATTACTGTACCAAGGCAACACAAAAAAAAAAAAAAAATGGGACGTAAAAACAAAAAAAAAAATGCATAGTTTGCCGAAAGTGCCAAGTTTGACACTTTAAGAAGAAGAAGCTTTGCCGAGTGCCCGGACGCGCGGGCACTCGGCAAAAAGTGTGCTTTTTTAAAATAATAAAACAGACCTTTGCCGAAAGTGCCGCTTTTTCCGGCACTCGGCAAAGACACTTAAATATCTGTCCCGAGGACCCATTTCTTCTCATTCCTTCTCCTTCACCTCGCCGCCCACGCCCGCCCCTCGGGAAACCGCCGTCGCCGCCGCTTCCCCGCCGCCGGGGGGCCCTCCTCCTCCTCGCCGGATCCGGCCGCCGACCCTCCCCGCGCCGATCCGCCCCCGCCCCGGCCGCCGGAGCCCGCCGCCGGCGGGCCGGAGCCCGCCCGCCGCCTCCTCCCTCCGCTGGATCCGCCGGCCGCCGCCCCACCAGAGGCCGCCGGAGCCGCCGGCGCCATGGCCCGGCCCCCCCTCGCCCCTGTCCCATTCGGGAGAGTGAGGAAGGGAAGAAGAAGAGGAGGGAGGAAGGGAAGGGAAGAAGAAGAGGAGGGAGGAAGGGAAGGGAAGGGGAAGAGGAAGGGAAGGGAAGAAGGGAGGAGGGAGGAAGGAAGGGAAGAAGAGGAAGAGGGAGGGAGGAAGGGGAGAAGAGGAAGGAGGGAAGAAGAGGAAGGAGAGGAGGAAGAAGAGGAAGGGAGGAGGACCGGTCGCCGTTCTTCGTCTTTGCCGCCATGTGATCCACGCCGTCGCCGCTCGCCGCTGCTCTTCCCTTCCTCCCGCGGTTAAGGTAAGCCCTACCCTTCTAGTAGTGGTTAGTAGTTGTTAGTACTAGTAGTTAGTAGTGTTAGTTGTAGAGTTAGTAGTAGTAGTTAGTAAGTAGTTAAGTATCTATTTGTATTACTAGTGTTAGTAGTTAAGTAGTTGTTAGTAGTAGTTGTAGGGTTAGTAGTAATTGTATATGTATGTGGTTGGTGGCCTTCGTGCCCATATTGGTGGTTGGTGGCCTTCGTGCCCATTCTCGGTATATGCATGTGGTTGTTGGCCTTCGTGCCATGTTTTTTGCGGTTTTGGGAACCTCCCGTGCAGGAGGTCTTTGTCGAAATTTTTAGTCGATAATAACTTTTTTTTTTGCCCTTGTTTTGTAGGAGGACTGGGAGGGGACTCGGCGACCCCGATCGTCCCTCGTGGCACCGCGTGTCTTGCTGCACCGCGTCTCCACCGACACCGTAGGTATTAATCACCTCCGTCCCCGCCCTTGTAGTTGTCTTACATAGCGCGACCCGGTTAGGCGTCTCCCGTCCGAAAGAGATACGAGCGTTGGTATGCGCATCTGCGCATATCTGCGACCGTATCTGCTTCGGATTGTCCACGTTTTTGGACAGCCCGCGGGATGCGTAGACAAGGTTTGGATCCATGCTCGCCCCGTCCGAGCCGGATTTTTCGGCACACCTCCCCGTTGTTCTCCGGATACACACTCTCCCGCCGGGGCGTGTATCGACAACAAATGGGAGGTGTTTGCCGAAATTCGCCCTGACGGGAGCCGAGCATGGATCCAAACCTTGTCTACGCATCCTCCGGTGGGATTAGGACCTATCCCTCACCTATTAGATGGTAGGAACGCCGTGTAGATGGAATTGCTTTGGTTATGTGGCTCGGCCGACATGGGCGTATGACGAGAGGATGGATAACCGTGAGTGGATGTACACGGGCTTCGCAAGTAAGAGCCTTGAATGGGTTAGGGGGACGATGCTGCTTTCCTAGAGCATGCATTTGGCCCAGCCGCTAAAGGGTCTATTCGGATGCCGTGTCCGTCGCGCGCAAATGTAAGAACAAGAAAAAAGCGAGTCAAGGTTGAAATGGGCAAACATATTTACAACAATGGATTCGTCCCCAAACTATAGCCGCTGGATCTTCCACGGTGAAGTCGATCGTATTAGAGAGGGCGTGGTGAGGCCCCTCCTCGAGGAGTATGATCAAGATGCGGGATGGCGTAACATGATGGCGCACTTTCACGATGCACAATTCAATGGAGGATTGGAGGAGGAACCCGAGGAAACAAAGAAAGGCATTCTACGAGATGATGGAGGCGGCACAGCAGCCCTTCACGAAGACAATGGTTACAAAGTCGGATGCCATTTCACGCCTTATAGCGTTGAAGTCGCAATTGAGCATTAGTCGAGACGGCTTCGACACCTGGCCGGGCTTATTGGCAAACTGCTTCCGAGAGGGTCACGCCCCGCCGAAGAACACGTACGAGTCACGCGAGACTTCTTCGTGGACTCAAGATACCGTATGAGTGTTGGTATAAATTAACGCACACGTAAAAATCCGCAAGCGCACGGGATACCAGCGTAGCTTTCACCTAAGAGTATTCCAAGGTATCGATTTCTACGGGGAACGTGAAGTGCACTAATCAAGATAATAAGTTGTCTAAGGATAACTATGGGTTTGTGGGAAGAGAGAGAAAGTTTCTAAGGCTTCTCTAATAGATCTAAGAATCAAAGATACTTCAAGATTTATTTATTTTGGGACATCGAGCACTAACCACGTAAAGGGATGAGAAGGGGGCTAGGAAGGTCCGACAAGGTCCTACAAACACCAACCCGAACGTGGTGGAATACGCCGGCCGTCGTGGCTGTCACCACCTGGGGCTACCACAAACTATCCGTGGGATTGGGTGCAATTCCAGGTAACCACTAGACTAAGCACCACGCCTAATCTAATAATTACTACTCTAGCGTTGCAAAGACTAGAGCACTTGATGCAAGCGGGAATCCAATAAATAAAGTAGAAGTAAATGCTAAATGAAAGTAAATAGAGAACTTAGAATTAATAAATGAAGAACACGGAGATTCGTTGAAGACCGAACTAGTTGCCACAAGATTACAATGTTGATGAAGATCCGACAAGTCCGGCTCTTCAACTCTCTCCTCTTCTCTCCCTTGATCTAGTTACAACTAGATGAACTAGTTGAACTAGATGAACTAGATGAACTAGACAACTAGACAACTAGAGGGATCTCTCTTCTAATTGAAACCCTAACTTTTTGCTCTCAGAGAATACTAATGAATAATAATGAGAGAGATAAGCCTTGGGGCTGAGCCTGGGGCTGCTTATATAGTCCTTGGCGATGAACGATGACCATTGGATCAAACCGACCTTGGCAACGGTGTAGATACAACCTCAAGGTCGGTGGTAAACCGACATACTGGCCGAGCCTGATTGGCTATCGTTCACCGGCGGCCGCCAGGGTGGACCTTGGCAGGCGCCAGGCTGTCATGCCACCTCGGCATCCCGTTTCTTCTGGTGTCCTCTGGTACCTTCTAGAATGTTTTAGTTCACTTTTCGGGTTGAGTTGCTTCACGGACAAGTCTGGTCTTCATATGCCTTGTATATTCCGAACCTTCTCCATTATTCTCTGCAATTATCTATCAAGTCCCCGAAAGTCATAGAATACCAAAACTCGTGGAATTATGTCAAGAAAAACCCTATACTTATGTTGATATTCATTTTATGCCCTTATTTTATATTTAGTTGACTATTAATTTTATGCTATAACAGGTGTCAACAAGCTCCCCAAGCTTACCTCTTGCTAGTCTCTTAGCAAGACACATTATATTAATTTACTTACTTGGATCGGGGAGTTGCTTGCAACGCTATCACACCTTTAAAGTACACATACTTTCAAACAAAATTTCTCTCCGATAAAGATAAACTTTTTCAAACTTTAGTTATTCAATTCTCATCTTTCGAAGTTATATATATATTTCTGCAATCTTTGATAATTGAAAGATAGAAACGATCAAGTCAAGCACTAAATCTCAAACTCTTTTGATCAACTGTCATTCTGAGTTTTTGCAAGTTTTCAAATAAAACTCAAAGTTCCTCAAGATGACTCTCTAATCTCTCATTTGTGGTATTTATGGATCCTTTCTTAGGCAATAATATAGTGTTTGCCTTACTCTCATAATATATAACATTTTTAGCTAAGGCAATAGCATACTATGCCTTCTCTCATCTAATATCTAAGGCTTATATAAATGGAGCTCATAGGTAGGAGAAAATAATTTATTTTCTTACTAAGCATATATTGTAAATTCAAGCAATGGATCCAAAGATACAAGTCACACCGATCAAGTGGTGCATGTGTATGGTGGATAGAATATATATTTGGTATGGAATGTAGTAAAGTATGTAGTGTAGTGAATAGAATAGATAAGGGAATCTTACTTTTGCTCCTTTTTGGAATCTTCTCTTTTTTATAATTTTGTAGAGAACCCGGGTTGCCTCTCTTTTTCTTTTTTCTTTTTTTCTTTCTCTCTTCTTTTTTTTTTTTTTTTTCAAGAGAGGTGGACTCTACTGGCCCTTGGACTTGTGTCCATTATTTCCTCTCTTATAAAGATGTGGGTTCTATTGACCCTCGGACACTTGTCCATTTTTCATCTTTATTTTTAGAGATGTGGGCTCTACTCGCCGTCGAACACTTGTTCATTTTTCATCTCTTTTATTTAGGAGGTAGGCTCTACTCGCCCGTAGGACTTTTGTCCATTTTTCATCTCCCTTTCTTTCTTTTTAAAGATATACAACCCAGATCTCTTTTTGCAATAACTTTTTTGAGAGGTATAAATGATGGAGCTTTTGTAAGATATTGGCTAGCAATGAATGGGTGGATGGGTATAGTAAATATTTTTGGTTGTTCTCCCTGAGAGATAAGAGTAGAACATTTTTGTTGGCTAGAGTGAGTGGATGATAGTAAAATGAATGGAATGAGTGGAGTGTACATGATCAGCATGACAAGCTTCTAAGGGTCGACAAAAGATTGAACAAACTCAATACAAAGCAAGCAGCCTATATATATATATATATATATATATATATATATATATATATATATATATATATATATATATATATCTTTCAAAAAGTTTTCCTAATCTAATTTGCATGTATACATGGCTGTGGTAGTTGGTTCACACTCTTGTCACACAGAACTTATCATGTGCATTTTCAATTTTCAAAATATAAATCTCCGTAAATCTAGTGTCACTAGGAGTAAGATCAAATAGCAAAATTCGACTATCATATATCATATCCGTCAATTACCTAGACTTTAGAGCAAACATTTGCAACCCAAAGGTTTCAGATTTCAAAGTAAATATTAATTTAGCAAATGGAGCTCGAGAGAAATTAAGCTTGAAAGCTAGGTACTAGAAAAGTATAACAACGGAGCAACTATTCATCATCTCCTTGTTGACAAATTTTAAGGTTTCTTTTAGTTGAGCAAAGTAAAATTTAATGTGCACTCTCTCTAGATCATTTATTCACAAACTCTAACAAAGACTCTTTTTTTAACACTAGACTCTTATTAAACAAAGCAAAAAGATATAGACTAATATTATATAGTAAAGGAATACTTATCGTGATAATTGAGGGTGTTCTCCCCAAGCTAGATTTTGCATGTCGGGATGTTGATGATTGGAAGTTGAGGTAGACAAATGATGAAGGTGTCATCCTATCATGTCGTTCTCCCATGAATCCTGCAACACTCAAATAGACAACAAAACTTGTGGAACTGATTAAAGGTTAGGCAATTAAGCATTAGTTGTCTAGAGTGGTCTAATATAATAATCATATAAACTCAATTACATCTAGCTCCTCAACCATGTTGATATGTGGCTCTAAGTAAACTTTCAAGCGTTGTCCATTTACCTTGAACGTGTTACCCGTATCATCTTGGATGGTGATGGCTCCATGCGTTGACGTGTCGACGACATTATATGGTCCATCCCACTTACTTACCAAGAATCTTACGATGTCCAAAGAGCTTTACTCTTGAATTGAATAGTAGAACTTTGTCTCCGTGCTTGAACTTCTTGTGCTTGATTCTCTTATCATGCCATCTTTTATTCTCTCTTTGTAGATTTTGGAGTTGTGATAAGCCTTTTCTCTCCATTCTTCTAGCTTAGATAGTTGCATCGACGCTTCTCGCCCGACTAGGTGGAGATCCATGTTCCATTTCTTGATCGCCCAATGAGCCTTGAACTCTAATTCAACAGGCAAATGGCATGTTTTCCCATATACAAGTTGATAAGGCGACATGCCTATAGGTGTCTTGTATGCGGTTCGGTAAGCCCATAGTGCATTTGGAAGCCGATCCTTCCATGTCTTCCCCATTTCATCCACGCCTTTTGCGTAATATTTTTGATTTGTTTGTTAGATGTTTCTCGCTTGACCGCTAGTTTGAGGATGGTATGGTGTTGCAACATTATGACGAATCCCATGATCCGCTAAATACTTTCAAACCTTTATCGATGAAATGGGATCCACCATCGCGCTTATAACCATCCGGTGTACCAAAACGAGGAAATATGATTTCATGGAACATTCTCTTTGCATGTTTTGAATCACTTGTTCGACATGGCATTGCTTCTACCCATTTGGACACATAGTCTACGACCACCAAGATGTACTCGTAATTTCCGACTTAGGAAATGGGCCCATATAATCAATCCCCAAACATCAAATAGTTCAATTTGGAGATTGTTTACGAGAGGCATTGCACTTTGTGTATTTATGTTTCCATGCTTTTGGCATCCGTGGCATCTTCCTCGACAAATTCCTTTGTATCGGCATACATCGTTGGCCGAGAAAAAACCACTTTGCCGGATCTTGGCATGTGTTCGAATGCTCCATAATGTCCTCCATATGGCGAGGCATGACATCTTTCCATAATTTGAGTAGCCTCAGCCATAGGAACACATCTTCTCAACAACCCATCGGCGCAAACTCGGAAAAGATAAGGCTCATCCCATAGGTGATGACGACTCTCATAGACTAGTTTTCTTTTGTCTACACCGTGGGGACATAACCCCGCCACTATAAAGTTCACGATGTTTGCATACCATGGATCGGAGTGTGTTATCATGAGCAAGGTGTCATCCCTTAGATAATCATTGATAGGTAGCTCATGTGCCTCCTTGTATGGAATCCTAGACAAGTGATCACCTACCGAATTCTCTACTCCCTTTTATCTCGAATTTCTATGTCAAACTCTTGGAGTAGAAGAATCCATCGAAGTAGCCGAGGCTTAGCATCTTTCTTAGTGAGGAGGTACTTAAGAGCGGCATGGTCTGTAAACTATTACCTTTACCCCCACTAAATAAGATCTAAACTTGTCTATAGCAAAGACAACAGCCAACAACTCTTTTCGGGTATAATAATTGAGTCTGTGCTCCGCACAAGGTTTTGCTAGCATAGGATATGGCATAATGCTTCTTATCCTTGGTTTGGCCTAAAACGGCACCAACCGCAAAGTCGCTAGCATCACACATGATCTCAAAAGGAAGATTAAAATCGGTGGTTGAATAATTGGAGCTGAAGTGAGTGCTCTTTTAAGGATTTGGAATGATTCATGACACTCATTACTAAAGATGAAAGGTGCATCTTTAGCTAAGAGACTAGTCAGGGGTCTAGTGATTTGAGAAAAATCTTTGATAAATTGCCTATAGAACCCCTCGCATGTCCCAAGAAGCTTCGGACTCCTTTAACATTTGTAGGAGGTGGAAGTTGTTCAATTACTTCAACCTTTGCTCTATCCACCAGATCCCACGTTCGGACACCTTATGTCCAAGTACTATTCCTTCCTGAACCATAAAATGGTATTTCTCCCAGTTCAGACTAAAGAATTTTCTTCACACCTTTGTAAGACTTTATCTAAATTTCTCCAAACAATCATCGAAAAGTTTTGCCATAGACAAAGGAAATCGTCCATGAACACTTCCATGATTTTCTCGATCATATCGAGAGAAAATAGACATCATGCACCGTTGGAAAGAAGCCGGAGCATTGCATAATCCGAACGACATTCGCCGGTATCGTAAGTTCCATACGGGCATGTAAAAGTGGTCTTACTTTGGTCAGCAGGGGTGGATTGGAATTTGATGATAACCAGAATAACCATCAAGGAAACAATAGAAAGAATGATTTGCAAGCCGCTCCAACATTTCATCAATGAAGGGTAACGGAAAATGATCTTTCTTTGTAGCCTTGTTGAGTTTTCGGTAATCAATGCACATGCGCCACCCCCGTGATGGTTCGTTGAGGAATAAGTTCATTCTTTTCATTCCTAACGACCGTCATTCCTCCCTTCTTTGGCACAACTTGGACAAGACTAACCCATTCGCTATGTGGCACAGGGATAAATAATCCCAGCGTGTAGGAGCTTTAGGACCTCTTTATTAACAACTTCTCGCATAGCCCCCGTTAAGTCTACGTTGTGGTTCCCTAGAGGGTGATGCATCCGGATCAATAGGGATACGATGTGTGCAGAGTTTGGGGCTAATCCCTATGAGGTCTCCAAGTGAGTAGCCTATGGCCTTTTTATGTCTTTCTAGGACAGTGACAAGTTTATTAGTCTCTTCATGGGAAAGCTTATCACTGATAATGGCAGGAGTTTCTCGATTATTATGAAGGAAGACATATTTTAAGCCAGGAGGAAGTGGTTTTAGTTCTATTGGAGGAGGTGGAGGTTCGGTTTAGTCTAGCTCAATGGGTTCTACCAACTCTTCTTCTTCTTCAATGAAGTGTTCAACGTCGAAGGATGGTTGGGCCATCTCTTGTAGAGATGCCATTAAGACCTCCTCAATAGGGTCTTGTTCAGGTCTAGATTCCACTAACGTATTAATAGATCGATCAAGAGGAATAGTCATGGTGGAATTCCCAACCTTGAAGTCTAAGTGACCTTGCAATGGTTCTTCCTGTAGAAGTCTCATGATTGGTCTCGCTAATCAAGAGAGCAACTTCGAGATGTCATAAATATGAAAATCTAAACATAACTCGAGTTGTTGATTCTAACAGAATAGCCCTTAAAACTCCATGGCTTTCAAGAATAAATCCGATGGGCCTTGTAGAAGTTTTTTGTGATGGAGTTAAGGACATGTCGGGATAAAGAGTATTGGCTAACTCCTTTGAAATAATATTTATCCCGATTGTAAGGATTATAGTGGACTCTTCTAGCAGACCTTCTAATTTGGCATAGAAGAATGGTTGAAGGAGCAGTGACTCGAGCAATCTCGGTGATAACTCTGCTTCAGTTAGCCATTCGTAACTCATGATTGCTGAAAAGGCTTTTAAGGTGTTCTATGCTAACAGCATTCTTCTAGTTGATTATGTGGAGTGGTCTTTTCTAGAGGTCTCGCTTGGATAGGAAAATTCGAGGTGTTCCCATAATCTTCAAAGATATCTTCCTCGAATTCGAAGGGAAACTCTAAAGGTGATGGTTCATCATCCTCTAATTGACTCTCTCTTCCCTTTATCGAGGTGGTGTTTCAACAACCAAAATATTAGAAGAATCAACCTGAAGTTCCAATTTGGTTGTATGTTCCTCCTTAATTGGTTCGAGGCTTGGTTCGACTTCTTCTTCAGGAAATTCATCATAAATACCAAAGTAGGGAGTATTCTCAAGGATTTTCTCAAAAATAGCTTGTCCCTCACTAATGGTTTGATGCGAGAATGAACCTCCGTAAGCTAAGTCAACATGAAGAGCAAATTCCTTAATGAGTCCAAGATAGAAGTGGTATAATAGGACATTTTCGTAAGGAAAGGTTTGGACCTGTTTTTAATAAGACTCATGAATCTAGCCCAAGCTGCTCCTAAAGTTTCCTTCTCTTTTTGTTGAAAGGTAAGAATTTCTATTCTAAGGGCAAATGATTTGAGAAAGAGGGAAGAAAGCAAGATAGAATTTGTTTCGAGTTCTTCCCAATTTCCATTTACGCCCAACGGTATGAGCATACCACTTGTTTTGCTCTACCCAAAAAGGGAGAACTTAAACAATATCCATTTAAGGGTCTCTTGTGTCATACCGTATATTTAGGCAGAACACAAATCCTAAAATTCTCGAATGTGGGTATAAGGATTTTCGCCTTCTAGCCCGGGAAGGGTTTCTCCCGAACCATGGCTATAAAAGCGTGACGAATCTCAAAGCCATCCGTAAGAATAGGATGTGATGATTTTGGAGGCTCTATCAATTCAACCTTTGGAGTGGAAAAATTTATATATAGGAGTGGAATCCATGTGGTAAAGGTAGTGGAAAAGGTGGTAAAAGAATAAAAAGATAAAAAGAATTAAAGGACGAGACTTGTTTCGAGAATAGCACAGCCTACCGTCACCAAGAACGGCGCCGAAAGCTTGTTGGTATAAATTAACGCTATCACGTAAAAATCCGCAGCATCGGGATACCGCCGTAGCTTTCACCTAAGAGTATTCCAAGGTATCGATTTCTACGGGGAACGGAAGTGCACTAATCAAGATAATAAGTTGTCTAAGGATAACTATGGGTTTGTGGGAAGAGAGAGAAAAGTTTTTAAGGCTTCTCTAATAGATCTAAGAATCAAAGATACTTCAAGATTTATTTATTTTGGGACATCGAGCACTAACCACGTAAAGGTTTGAGAAGGGGGCTAGGAAGGTCCGACAAGGTCCTACAAACACCAACCCGAACGTGGTGGAATACGCCGCCGTCCGTGGCGCCACCACACCGCTACCACAAACTATCCGTGGGATTGGGTGCAATTCCGTGGTAACCACTAGACTAAGCACCACGCCTAATCTAATAATTACTACTCTAGCGTTGCAAAGACTAGAGCACTTGATGCAAGCGGGAATCCAATAAATAAAGTAGAAGTAAATGCTAAATGAAAGTAAATAGAGAACTTAGAATTAATAAATGAAGAACCTGGAGATTCGTTGAAGACGAACTAGTTGCCACAAGATTACAATGTTGATGAAGATCCGACAAGTCCGGCTCTTCAACTCTCTCCTCTTCTCTCTCCTTGATCTAATTACAACTAGATGAACTAGTTGAACTAGATGAACTAGATGAACTAGACAACTAGACAACTAGACAACTAGAGGGATCTCTCTTCTAATTGAAACCCTAACTTTTGCTCAGAGAATACTAATGAATAATAATGAGAGAGATAAGCCTTGGGGTTGAGCCCCTGGCCGCTTATATAGTCCTTGGCGATGAACGATGACCATTGGATCAAACCGACCTTGGCAACGGTGTAGATACAACCTCAAGGTCGGTGGTAAACCGACATACGAAGCTGAGCCTGATTGGCTACTGTTCACTGGCGGCCGCCAGGGTGGACCTTGGCGGGCGCCAGGCTGTCATGCCACCTCGGCATCCCGTTTCTTCTGGTGTCCTCTGGTACCTTCTAGAATGTTTTAGTTCACTTTTCGGGTTGAGTTGCTTCACGATGCCTTGTATATTCCAGAACCTTCTCCATTATTCTCTGCAATTATCTATCAAGTCCCTGGAAAGTCATAGAATACCAAAACTCGTGGAATTATGTCAGTAAAACCCCTATACTTATGTTGATATTCATTTTATGCCCTTATTTTATATTTAGTTGACTATTAATTTTATGCTATAACAGGTGTCAACAATGAGTCGTACCATGCATGTCCAAAGGGGTGCGTCCCTATTTAGGGGAGACCTCAAGGAAGCAACGCATCGTCCCAAAGTGCAAAGCCTCTAGGTTTGTGGAGGTAGAATATAGTGATGGCAGGAAGAAACGTAAACAATCCCAAGATCCCCGAGATGGTCCTACGACACCTTCCTTTCGCATCGAGGCTCCAACGGCCGTACATGACAGAGGAGTCCGCGAAACAAATGACATGGCACAAGAAGGGCAAAAGATACAGATCCCCGAGAAGTTGGTACACCCATCGGATGGTGATGCATGGAAGCACTTCGATAATATGCATCCTAAAAAGCTATGGAGGCTCGAAATGTACGCCAGAGCGCTCGCAATGAATGGGTTCAACCCGTGCGGTCAACTCGGCGGCCCCCGTACACTTGTTGGCCCGTGTTCGTGATCCCTCTCAATCTTCCCCGGTGTCATGTTTGAGGTCAAGCACCCGTTTGACCCCGATAATACCCGGCACCCGCAACAATATGGGTGAGTTCATGCGGCCAAGTGTGGGATGAATTGCAAGATGCTTGGCAAAATGGGGTACCGACGCATTTACGAGCTACAAAGACAAACTTTACAATGCATGTGTGGTACCTATATTCAATGCATGACTTCCCGGCTTATGGCATATTCAGCAGCATGGTGTGTTCATGGAGGTTCCCTTGCCCAACATGCAAGGCAAGGCGTGCGATTCACCCGGCTTCTCAAGGGTGGTAAGTATTCTTCGTTTGACAAACATCGTCAATTCCTGCCCGAGAACCATGAATTCGAACTAGACAAAAAGCACTTCACGAAAGGTGTTGAAGTCACCGATCCCATCCCAAAGTTTATGACCGTGAAGAGGTCCTTGCCGAGCTAGTCGGTCTCAAAATCGATGAAAAGAAAGGTGGTTTTGTTGGATATGGTACCACACACATGTGGACTTATATATCGGGCTTGACTAATCTCCCCCTACTACAAGGATCTTCTTCTTCCACACAACATCGATGTAATGCACACGAAAAAGAATATCTACGAGGCACTCTTCGCAACAACCATGGACCTTAAGAAGTCAAAGGACAACGTTAAGGCTAGACTTGACATAGAGATGTTAGGCGATAGACCAAAAGCTAGTGATAGAGACCCCTAGCCCCGGAGGAGATGGAAAAAGGGCCCGCCGACTACATCATCAAAAGGGCCGATAGGAAGGAAGTGCTACAAAGGGATGAAGACGTTATCGTTCCCCGATGGGTATGCAAAATAACCCGAGTAGGGGAGTGAACTTGCGCACTATGAAAGTCTTAGGGATGAAGAGTCATGACTTCCACATATGGATTGAGCGGATCCTTCTCGCGATGACTGGGGATACCTCCCCGAGCCGATGTGGCGCGCCCCGGCAGAGTTGAGCTTTTTCTTCCGCCCGGCTTTGTGTTAAGGAGTTATCTCGGGATGCGATTGCTGATCCGGAGCGTGCTTTTTGTGTTGATCCGCAAGTTGGAGATGATATTTCCACCGGGCTTCTTCCCGCCGATGCAAAGACACGATTTTGCACCTGCCCGGGAGGCACGGTTGGGAGGGGCCCCTGCGATTCCGTTGGTGCTATCCAATCGAGAGGGCTCTCAAGGTACTTCGAGAGAAAATGCAGGAATAAAGCCAAAATTGAGCCTTCCGTGGCGAGGGCATACATTCCGGAGGAGGTGTTGACCTTCACACAGCGTATTATACCGAGAAACTTCCCAACATCCCACAATCCTACCCCTCGTTATAACGCCGACGAGAGTTCATCGAACCTCAGCCTTTCGGGAGGGCAAGTCGGAAGAGGAAGCGCAGCCCACCCACAAGCACTTGTCCTTTGATGAGTGGCGCACTATCATGCTCTATGTGTTGTTGAACCTTGACGAAACTACTCCTTATTAGCAAGAAGTTCTCAATGAGCTTGTTCCATACGCCGTCACTATCCTCCACCTATCGATATTAATACTTCCCTTGTTTTTTCGAGGAATTTATTGGTCAACACCGAGAGGGAATGGGGCTCCTACCTTGCAACAAGAAGACAATCTTCTAAAAAATGGGCAGCCCGATTTTATTTCCTGGTTCTCGCTCAAAGGTACCATCCAACTAACCTCGTTCCGACTTTGATATTCCACTTTGGTCCTAGTAACATATAATGTAACGATCTACGGGCCTCACCTTGCGTGCCCGCACAGATCTTTGAAATGTGCGAAGATTTAAAACAGTGGGCAATGGCTTCCCCGTAGGGTCAACTCGCTCACCGCTTATGATGTGAATGGCTATCGCCGCACGAGAAGCTACGAGGAGAGTCGGCCCAACCGCAAAAACAACATGCACCGGAGTTCGTGACGCCCGCTTGGATAAGAAGGACTATTACAAAGATAGTCGAAGAAATATATGAGCTCAACTTCGAGGGTCCTAAAGAGCTCAAGCTAGTGGTATTCAAATGCCATTGGTTCGATCCCGGCGACACGAAAGTGGACCGTGACGATTGGGCAAGTCGAAATTCGACAGATTCCGTGATATGGAGGAGAGGATGTCTATATTGTGGCTAATATACACGCCACACAAGTTTATTACCTCCCATGGGTGTGCCAAAACACGAGGACCTTGGCGGGTTGGTACCTTGTGCAAGGCGGTCGCCGCACGGTAAAGCGCCGTTCGAACGATGATGATTACAACCCCGACCCAAACACCGGCGAATTCTATCAACCCGAGGGGCTAGAAGGACGCTTTGGAGATAGACATTCTTTCACCGATGGGCATGGAAGTAGACAACGCCATCGATGAGGACGAGGGTGATGAGGTGCGTGATGCTAAGGACCCGCAAATTCTTGAACGATGGAGGCCGGTGCGCGAAGGAGCCGCGGAGGGCGATGCACATGCCGAGGGCGAAAACAGATGATGAGGATGGTGACATTGATGATTACAATAGTGTAGTGATGACTACATGCCAGCCCTTAGGCATTCGGGAGATAATTTCTAAATCATGTAATACTATTTTGTTATTATTGTTACCTTTCAATTATATTTCGTTCATTTTGCAATACTAATTGGTTTACTATTTGTCTTTGCAGGGACTCGACAAAATGCCGCGGAAGGCGGCAACGCCGACAGGGGGTCCACCCCCACGCGAGACCCCCTCCCCCCCCCCTCTCCCCACGCCGACGAGGAGGAGGCCGACGAGGAGGAGGCCGACGAAAGCAGCACCGACGGTGGAGACGCCGAGGCACGCGGCCGACGCCGCCCATCCACGAGGAGGCTTGAGTTTGTGTCGCCGTCGGACCAGCCGGCCATCGTCGGCCAGCCCCTAGGCCGCCGTCGGGCCAGCCCCTCGTCGGGCCACACCGCCACTGGACTCGGCGCCGAAGAGACACCTGCCGAGACGCCCTCCCGAAAGTGCCGCCAGGTCTACCAAATGCGGGGCCTCGAGCCTCCCACAGGGCCGATCCCTTTCCCCCAACGCCCGGTGATTCACCCAACGGTGACAAGTAAGTAGCCATTGATATTTTCACTACTTGTTCATATGACATGTTGCAAATCAAACTTCGTGACTAACAATTTGTCTTAATGGCTCGTGCAAGTAATCGTTGATTGTAAGCGGAGGGGGCAGTTCGCGCCATATCAATGGCATCCGAGCCCGCCGATTAAACAACTACCCCGGCCGGTGACCGCCGGGGACGTGAGGGAGGTTCCCCGACGTGGGACCACTTCGTCGGCGCTGCGGAGGAGGGCGCCCTTGCCAGAAGATCAAGACGGACTTCGGGTGAGTCTCAGATGCGGGATTACTTCACGCCGCTTAAATATCGTGTTTTGTAAATAATAGAATGATACATGTTGTCCGTATGCGTAACTACTTCATGTGCGAGGGCGCGCGGAGGCGGTGGGTCGCTAGAGTGCGGGGATGTGGTCCGCCGAGACCGAATCAAGGACCTGTACCACGAGGCCCGCGGTCCGGTGCATCGCCTCCTACAACGCCGACGTGCTTGGCAAGGTGGTGAAGAAGAATGAAGCAAGGGAGATGATGCTCCGTAGGGGAGACCGACCTCACCGGGGACTAGTACATCCAGGTTCGTGAGAACGATTTATTCCCGATTCCTTCAATGAAAAATAAGCGCACTTCCATTCATCCTCTCTATGTCATGCGGATGTGTCCGGAGTGGTGCAAAGAAGTACAAGGATCGGCTGGGTGGCCATTGTGGACAAGTGGCTCTTGGGCGAGACGCATAAGACCAAGAGATCGCGTCCGAGGTGTCGCTTGGAGATGCAAGGGAAGCCACACCACCAAGGAGCGTGCCCCTCCCAAAGGTATATGAACAGATGGGTACGATTACGTTGATTTTTTTATTCAAGCGCCAAATCTCTTCACTTAACCATCTCTCGTGTTCTCATCGCAAATTCCGCGATGAAAAACCGCCAGATCGCGAGTACGCTGGGTGGGCCTTGACTCACGGCCGCGAAGCGACCGACCCGCCAACGTCTACGACGACCCGGCGAGGGGCCCGAGGCGTACACCAACGCCCGTCTACCCCAAGCTTACCCAAGACGCCGAGGCGCTGCAAAGCGGCGCTATGGGGACGACCGATCCGACCCCACCGCGCCCGGACACGCACCGGTGATGAGGTTGGGAGGAGGAAGCAAGACGGCCGGTTCGATGGCCACCGCGATCAACCCGTCCTTCGATGGGATGGGGCCGAGCGTGATTCGCTCAAGGAGCACGACCTCCACCGACATCCCCATAGCACCTCGGCAAAGAGCTCCACGCAGATGATGCAGACTTTCGTGTAACTTCGCTTTAGTCCGTCGTTCACCGGTTTTTACACATGTCCGCTACCTATGCATTGTTTCAATGTTACGGTTGTAATATTGCAGGCCCGGATGGCGGCCAGTGGAGGCCGCAGCGCCCAGCGCGAGTTTGAGGCCAGCAGCGCCCGGCAGAGGCCCATCGGCGGGAGTTGGAGGCAGTCCAAGAATACTCGGGCGCCCGGTACCGCAGACGTGGCGAGCTACTTCCGTGGCCTCCGATCCCCCGGTGTGACCCTCGCCTCCATTGCCTCCCTCGCTGCTTCGCTCCACCCCCGCTTCCCCCGTTCCTCCTCCCGTATGCACTCGGTGAGTATATGTTGTTGTTTATTTATTTGTCCCTGGGCGCTCACCCGCAGTACTAATGAGATTGCCTTTTCTTTTGTGCAGCCACGAATGGCGGGTTCGAACCCGACTCCTCCAGTGGCCCTTCTCCACCCCATCCAGCCTATCCGGTCGGCCCGACTCCACGTTACACGTGGCCGTGGCGTTCCTCCTCCCGCACGCAGCAGCCACACTACGGGCTTCCACACGCCCCTCCACACCACGGGTGGACGTATTCAATCGGGCGCCGCAAAGACGGGTGGTATCCGGGCAAGGTGAGGGCCCCTCACACTCTTCGCACTGGGGAGGCCACGGGTCGGGTAGTTGCACCGCGATGGATTTATTTTAGATGTTGGATATGTTGCAATCGCCATGGATCTCGCTTCGATGTTGGACATGTTACATTTCGCTTTGGTTGTTGGACATGTTCGATTTCGCCCCGATGTTGGACTATATGTGTAAATTTGTGGTATTTGTGGATTATATACGTGAATTTGTGAGATATGTGGATTATATATGTGAATTGGTGATATATGTTGATTATGTGTATATATGAATGCTTATGGTATATGTATACGTGTATTTGCAAAGAAACAATCAACAAAAAACAGCAAAAAAAAAATAAACTCCCAGCTTTGCCGAAAGTGCCAAAGACTGCAAAGCTGGTTACCATGCAAAATGGCAGATTTGCCGAAAGTGCGAGAGGTGGCACTTTCGGCAAAATGACCATAACTTTGCCGAGTGCCATCTATATTACACTCGGCAAAAGTTTATTTTTTTTTTTTTTAAAATAAGTACTTTACCGAAAGTGCTGAATTCGCACTCAAAGAAAGTTTTAAAATATTCAAATCTTCGCCGAGTGCCAGACGTTTGGCACTCGGCAAAGGGCCTTCCATTTTTAACGGCCGACATCGGGTTCGCCGAAAGACGACATGGCACTCGGCGAACCCTTCGCCAACTGCCCATTTTTGGCACTCGCAAAGAATGGTTTGCCGAAAGTGATTCTTTGCCGAGTACGCCGCCCGTACGACACTCGGCAAAGGCTTCGCCGAGTGGGTACCAGATTTGCCGAAAGCGCGCCCGCACTCGGCAAAGCAGCGTTCCTCGTAGTGATAGAGATAGAGTTATGAAGTTATCACCTTCTTGATATGAGGTTAAATGTTCTTCATGAAAGATTCACCGAGTTGCCCTTCGGCCAATCGTGAGTACAAACAAGAGCTTCAACCGTGAATAGAGTTAGTGAAGTCTTGAAATCATCCAAGACACGGCCACCAAGCTAAAAGCGATTCACTACCAACAAAGAGAGATTTGGATAGTGAGCACATCACGAGCTAATTGAGTAAGTATGGGAAATCTAGTGGCCTCGTGGCCTTCCACCAAGCAAGAATATCAAATATTTTCACATCTTCTAATTCCTCACCCAAGTACTTGTCCAATTCAGTCCCGTGCCTCTATCGCTACATTTTTTTCAAAGCGAGCTTGGCTCGTACTTAATGAGAAAACAGAATGTTTTAAGTTACACAACCTTTGCCCCTTCCATGCCGAGGTGACAGGAAAAGAGCGCGGGTAACACACTAACACAAGGCACCGACCAAACGGTGGAGCGGAAGTTGTAAACTAAGGAAACACTAATGAGCTATAGAAATTGGGGCGTGGGGAGCACTTTAGAGGTGCTCAACCGTCCGCGCCCAGCGTGACCACGCAAGGGAAGAGCTTGTGGACGACCGCTTTCTTCGAAGACGGAACAGTCCACAAAGTGGCTAAAACCTCATTGCAATCGTTGATCCGCATGGTCGACGGCGCCAGTGTGACCAACCCACTTGTCGAGGAGCACCCGGGCGCGCTCGTCTCTCGTTGGGGGCGTGGAATGCCAACTCGATCACTGCGCCTCGGGAACTAGTCGTCGCTGACCATGTGCATAAGCCGGGGACGAGGCGGGGACGCGATCAACGATCGCTTTAGGGGCAGCTCAAGAGAGGCGATAAATTCGACAACGGCCGGCGATCCCGGCGGCACAACCTCGCGAGGAGGAGGCGGTGTGTCTTTGTCTTGGAGGTGTGGCGGCTGAGGAAGAACCGGGGGGCGAGGCGACCTCGCTCGAAGTCGCGGCAAACCATGCCACGGGTAGGACGCGCCCCTGGTGAGTTCACTGGGCGGTTGCGGAGGCGCCGGGTAGGGGACAAATGATGTTAGGGTCCCGACAGCCGCATTGCCCGTAGAAATCGCCTCCAATGCCTTTGTAGCCGCTGGCAGAGCTGCACCATGTGGGGTGGCGACAGGGGGATCCAACTGCCTTGAACCACGAGCGGGAGGAGGGCGGGCGGCGACAAGCAAAGCCGAGAGTTCATCGAGCATTGGATCCACACGATGGTGGTTCTACGCTCACCACCGACACAAGCTCGAGCGGGTCCGGGGAAGCGACGGTGTTGACAATGCAACCGAGAGCGAGAGCCCTGATGTCCTCCACTGACTCGAGAGGAGGCTCCCACCGGCCCGTGGGGGGCATAGGAATCCTCCACCGTCGAGGCCCACCGAGCTCTCGCTCGGAAGGAGCCACCAATGGCCTCGACGCCCCAGAGCCCCCCGGGTCAACACCCGTGTTGAGCGAGCACGAGCATGGCTTCGGCCGCTTCGCCGAGGTGTGCTTGGGGTGGACGCCGATACCAGAAGCGCCGGTGCCTCATGCGAGGCAAGAGGCAACGAGACAGGAGGGGCATCGAGCGGCGATGTGATCCCTGGCCGTGCAGTTGAAGCAGCCCGACAAGATGCGACGACACAGCTGCCACCGTCGAGTATGGGGCGAGGCACGCTAGAGCCGACACCGCGCCTAAACGAGCGTGAAGTCGCCGCCGTTGATAGCGACAAACGGTTAAGGTCCCCTGGCCTCATTGGGGTGGGCTCGCGATGGCGGCGACGGCGGCAACAAATGGCGAATCTCGATGTCCGCGGGCCCAATCGTTGGTGAGCAGGGACGCTCGCGGCGACCGGTAACCGACCCAGCCGGGGAGTGGGCACCCTAGTTGATGGGTGAGGCAACGCACGGTCTCCGCCGACGCCTCGATCCTCGCCCGACGACGAGGACGGCGGCCCGTGGGAGCCGATCCCAGCTCGGGGTAGGAGCCCGGATGCTAGAGCCATCGTAGACGGAGCCGCGCCCGCTCCCAGCCGGGGGGCTCAAACCAGCCCCGCGCCATGGCGAGGACGACGACGCCATCTCGCGACCGCCAATGGCGAGAGAGTGGGATGCAACACCGGGTAGCGCGGGGAGGGCTCGAAGTCCACCTCTTCCTAGAGTCGGCGCCCTCAACGAGCCTCACCATCCAACGCTCCGCTTTGGTCCTACCGGTCGAGGGCGTGACGGTGACGGCGCGCCGGGGAGGGCTTACACCGGCCGCTGAAGTGTTGTCCGACGCTAAAGAGTTTTAGCGGCAGGACTTACACCGCTGCTGAAGTCCGTCGCCAGTAACCTTTTAGGGTTAGATTGTATGTCGCCAGAACCACTTTTACCGTCAGATCGTCCATCCCTAGAGTTGGTGTTGTGGTGTAGTGGGGGCTCGCGTGCTGCTACCAGAGACGCCATCCTTGACGGCCGCCGACGCCGGAGAGGCCTGCATGGGGGCTATGGAGGCAGGAAGACGGCGATGAGCTTGGAGCGGACGAATGCACGGAGACAGCATCAGGCTCCGACGATGAGGGGGGCGTTTCCGCAGCGTTGGTGATGAGCGGGGACGTGCCTGCAAAGAGGTCAAGGATGTGCCAGATGTTTCCATTGCAATGTACGGACACGTTAGATTGTTATAATAATAGGTATGGTTTCTTCAGTATAAGTGGGCAACCGCAGGCTAAGAATTCCTGCATATTCTCTTCTTGCCCTGCTTGGTACACTGAGACTAAGAGCCATTGAAAGCCATCATCCTTATTTCGTAACTTGACACGATTACAGGAAGCGAAGCCTAAGTGTAACGTACAATATGTGTAACAACATGTGACTACGGTGTCGCCTATCCTATTTACACTTGCAAATGTCAAAGCACGGGCCATAACGGCCTCTCTTACAGTTGAGCACACAAGCGCGCACCTTTGGCGCCGTAACCGCAGCTCGTATGGATAAACCTCGCCGGCGGCGAGCCTATTACGGATGTGCCCACGCTCCACCTGCATAGTTCTGAGCTCGACAGAGAACAACCAAGTCTCCTCCGCCGGGGTCAGCACAACATACCCCTCCCCGCCGTGACAATCCTCGCAGTATGGCTGAAGAAGCACTCCTTGAACGCCGGAAGTCCACGGGCCACCTCACGTAGGTTCAGGCTCCGCACAGGCACCCAATCGATGCCACCACCGTTACTGAAACCGTTGTGCTCCTGCTTCAGAAAGACCGTGAGCTCGTCGCCGACCAGACTGACGACCCGCACCAAGTTGTCGTTGTTGCCGTCGCCGTCGTCGACGAACCGGAAGGTCGACGTCGACCTGTGGTATTGGTGTGATCCGCCGCCCCGGACGTGCTCTGGTAGACGGAAGCACGAGAGCTCACAACTGCCCTCCCGTGCGGCGACGACGGTGCCGTCATCATGGATGCCCCAGAATATGAATCCCTTGGAGCGCCCCGCGTAGCGCGCGGACTCGGCGGCCCTGAGGTGGACGCTGCCGGAGCTCGCGAGGCGTGGCATGCTCCACCCATGTTTCCATCGGCTCATCCTCCACCCAGGTGGCACCTGCCGGTAGACACGGGCCGTCACGACACTGACGCCATCAGCGATCCCCGCGGAAGGCTCGTACAGGACGCAGGTCAAACTGAATCCGCACATGCTCGTAACGTTGCGGTAGCGGTCGAGGAAGACGCCGAGGCAGTGGCGATGCTTCATGTCCTCGACTGGCTGGACCCTGACATAGCGCCGCGAGATGGGCTCGCAGACTACAAGGTCGGGGAACGTGCCAGGACGCCGGTGGTTGTTGGCGACGAGCAGGGAGGCTGCCGCAGCCGTCGACGACGTCCCAGTCCCAGCGCTGACGGCGGCCGGGGCAACTGGGCAGGAAGTCCAGGGTGAAGTGGCGGGCGTCGATGGAGGGCGATGCAGGGACGAACACCACGCGACGGCGGGGTTGCCCCGGCGATAAAGACGACGGGTCGGCGACGTGGTAGTAGCCCATGGTGGTGAAGTCATGGTGGTTCCAGTCCACGCACATGATGCCACGGGTGGAGACAATGCGGCGCCACCGTGTACACACGGCTGCCGCGCGGACGTAGGCGACATGTGAGTCCAGGCGGCGGAAGATGAGCTTCAGCAGCTTGTCGGGGATGTCGTTCACGGTGGTCGGTGCCGATCTGGACGACGCCGGCGGCGTCTGCTCCTTGCTGTTCCTGTGCCGCGTCGTCTCTTTCTCCATTTCGTATGTGGGAGTTCTAGTGTGTTGTGCCTTGCGTCGAGAATAAATTTGCTCTACCCATTTTATTTGGGCGGCCGAAGCACGACAGCAGGTTACTAAACTAATAATGGAGTCGGCCAAATAATTGAGATGGTAGAGTGGAGTGCCCTCCAAGTAGGTGCTTTCCTGCTGAAGACGTTTCTGTTTGTCAACGATCAAAGATTTAAGATAACACGATGGGTTGACCAATTAAGCAAACTAATAATGATGCAGGATCAACGGCCAACAATCCGGTTCATAGGGATTCACAGTTTTCTTACGGTATAATCCAAACTGTTCAAAACCCGTCGCTCCCGTCGCGGGCGACGCGGACGAACCTAAACCTAGCGCCGCCGCCCATCCTTCCCATGCCTCCCGCCGCCGCCGCCGCCGGGCGGGCGCCGGTGCTCGCGCGGGCCGTGGGGATGGTGGCGGCGTGGCCTTCCCCCTTCTCCCCTCCCGTGTTCCGGGGTGGGCGCGACCGCCATGGACTCGTGGAGCCTCGCTGAGGGGCCGTCCCCGTGGCGGTGGGGTTGTTGCCGCCAGATCCGGATCTGGTGGCAGGGCGGTGGGGAAGCGCAATGGTGTGGGGACCCGATGGCCGGAGCTGGGTGGTGGCGATGGCGGCCTTGGCCGGCGTGGACGGCGGCCGACGCGTTCCACGACGCTGGCGGCGGCGGCCGGTGTCCGAGGAGGAAGCCGCGCGGCGGCGGTGCGGTGGCTTCAGCTGGCGGCCACCGGCTTTGCCAGCTCCAAGCCTTGGCGGAGTTGGTGGGGCCGAGGGGTCTATGCGCCGGGCGGCTGGTTTGAGGTATGATAGTTGCTACTCCTCCTCCCCTTCGCGTCGGCAGTCCCGTACAACGCCTCCTTGGTGGAGGGGCTAGGGGCCGTCGGCTGCTTGCCCGTGGTCGTGCCTTGGGTGGTGCCTGGCTTTCTCCGGTAGCGGCGAGGTGTGGCGGGGAGCGTGCTCCTAGCAGGGCTGAGCGTGTGTGGCAGGCATGGTGCTGATATGGGCGAAAGCCTTCGCTACCGCTTTGTCGGTGGCAATGGTGGCGGCGACCTTGGGTTGTCGCTCTCCCGCTGGGGGCACCATTGAGGGCATCCATGTCCTGCAGCTTGGGATTCTCGGGGTGAAAACCCGCCCTTGTGGATCGTGCAATGGCGGTGCCACTGGCGTCGTTCCCCCTCCTAGAGACCCAACTCGGCTAATGGCAGGGGTGGTGGTGTCGCCTGTGCGTTGCGGTTGGGTGGTGCACACGGTCCGTGTTGGCAGGGAGGTGCAGAGGACCCATGGGTGCTGGAGGTCCTGAGCTGCCACGCATGGAGCAACGCACCAGGAACGGCGTATCGTATGCCATGCCTGTCATATGTCACTTCCAGAGAAGTCTGTTTCGATCTTCCTCTAAAATTTGGCAAAGTCTAGAAATTTGCTATGCCATAGACCAAACCAAATTTGGAGTCTAGGATTTTGTCTTAGACCAAGTTATTTTTAGGTGTCAATAGTTTTTTAGTCCAGTAAGAAACCGAGCTGACACTTGCCTTTTCGTTTTTTTTCGTCTAATAGAAATCATGGCAAAACTTTTTTATGTCCTTTTAAAAAACAATCCGGTTCATAGGAGCTGCAGAAATAACGGGATGGCAGGTAATGTTTCTCTTTTTACCAAATTTTAGGTGTCTTCTCTTTTATTGTCTTTATGACAATATCCTCGTGGGAGGGTTCAATATTCTTAACGTGTTATTGGTGATTTTTAATAAAATCTTTCACTCGGCATTGTTCTGTATTGCTGCACATCCACCAGCCCACTTCGCATTCTTCTGGGAGTTCTGGCCCTGACCATCCATCGACATGACCCAGAAAATTCTTAATCAACGATAATTTGAAGGAACAAAAACTGAGGTGTTTAGGGTACATCAGCCAACGAAAATAGTTGACGGTGCTCCAGTGACTCGTAATCAAGAGACTCGTAAGTAGTAATCCTGAACAAACCAAAATTAAGGATGGACTGCAGCTAACAAGACAGCATATTCTACTTTCTGCTATCTTGTGTCTAATAAATACACGGATGAATTCTCCAAATCACGTATTATTATCATTTATTTTTGAATATTTATGAACACAGGCATAATATGCTGGTGCTACGGAGGCTCAAGCTGCAGACGGCCTCAACCCCACCGTTCGAGTGGTGGGCCGGGGTTCCCTGCATGGCCGCCCCTCCCTCCAATAAAGCGGCCATAGCCTGCTCCTCCGTGCCCGCCGGCCCCTCCACCACCGCCAGGCCCTCCGTCGCCGCCAAGCCCTCCATGCCCGCCGGTGAAACCCTCGCCGGCAGGTCCTCCGTGACCGCCGCGCCCTCCATTGCCGCGGGGCCCTCCTCCATCCCCACCACGCCCTCCGTCGCCACCAGGCCCTCCGTCGCCGCCACGCCCTCCGTCGCCGCCGCGCCCCGTCCTCGCCGCCAGGGTGCCCCTCCGTCGCCACCGTGCCCACCGCCGTGCCCTCCTCCCTTACCGCCGGGTCCAGCGGGCCCTCCCTTGCCGCCGTCTCCTCCGCGGCCACCATCACCTCCACGGGCACCGGCCACTCCACGGCGCTTCATCACGCCGCCCTCGCCGCCGAGCCCGCCCGCGCCGCCCGTTGCCGCCGCGCCGCCACGCCCTCCGCGCCCGCCTGCTCCGCCGCGCCCGCCACGCCCTCGCGCCCGCCCGGCTCGCCGCGCCGCCCGTCCTCCGCGCCCGCCTGCTCCGCCGCGCCGCCAGGGACCACCTTGCCCGCCTGCACCGCCGTGACGCCATGGCGCCTATCCCCGCGCCCACCACGCCCGCCACGCTCGCCGGAATCGCCGGTTCCCGGGCTCGCCTGGCTCGCCGAGAAACCCTCCTTGAGCCTGAGGTTGATGGACGACGACGATGTCGTCTTCATCGATGACGATGATGTCGTGCATTGCTTCGTCCATAGCTGTAGGAGAAGTTTGAGGGCAATGCGGTACCAATACGATGGCGGCGGCGGCGCTATATAGTGGCCTCCGTTATTGCTTTCCAAAATTTACCGATCGAGCTTGAGGCAAAATCAGGCCATACGTATATTTTCTATAGATTTAGTACCAAAAACTGATGCACCGAATTTTATTATTACCATAATTCACTTTTGCCGGACCGCGCAATCACATGGAGGGCCGCGACTGGGATAGGCGAGAACTCCGGCACGCTGCGCAGTCTGCAGCAGGCACAGCGACCGGGGAGAACCAAGCCAACGACGGCCGCCGGGCACGACACAGCGGGCCGTAGGCGACACCCCTGGCCGGCTACAGCTAGGCGGCGGCCGGCCAAAACCCAAAACCCATGGCCGTGAACCCAGGGGCATGAAAACAAAACTTCAGTTTGTCCATCAGACAACCTCAGTTAGTTTGATGTAGCGGCTTGTATAGTTAATAACCTTCATTTGTTCTTGTATGGCACTGAGAAAGAAATCCAATTTTACGGAGTGCAAGCTTTTTGCTGCAGGTTGCAGATGTTGAGATAAAACCAATTATTTACCCCATGTAAGTACTTCTAGATGCGAATTGGATTGTAGTCCAATGGTAGGACGGTCCAGTGGGACGCTACCCACCAGGGTTCAAATCCTGGTGCTCGCACCTTTTCTTGGGATTTTCCCAGGATTTACTGGCGTTATGCATTAAGTGGTAAGCGACGTTCCCGTCGACGACGAGGCGCCTATGGTGAGCCTATGGTGACTTCGAGAATCTCCAGATCTGCCAGTTGCCCAGTCCTTCGGAGGTGCTCATAGGGGTAGGGTTTGCGTACGTGTGTTCATAGAGGTGAGTGTGTGTGCGTGTTATGAGCGTCTGCGTTGTACTGTGTAATTCTCAAAAAAAAAATGTAAGTACTTCTAGATTAATTCATTGTCATTATATTAAAAAAAGATTAATTCATTGTCAAATGTATTAGAGGCCTTGGTTTTATGTGCCAGCAGACTTCCTCCATTATATTGGTCACGTTGCTGATTTCTTACCGTCTACATTTCTGCTAGAAAATGGGAACTAAATTGATCTGCTCTGAATAACTACAGCTTATATGCAGCTACTTAGCATTGAACACTAACACTCCTCATTTTTATCCCAACTAGATAGCACACTGCTGTCTTTTGGCTACCTCTTGCTACTTGCTAATCTACCGAACATGCTTTGCTTTCTGGCCTGGATTTTTGTCGGTGACTTTGCAGTTCCGGAGAACTTGAGGAGTATACGAGATTCATATACTTTTCTAAACATTTCACAATTGGAAGAAGATTTTGTCTGTAAAATATTCTTGATCTGAATCTTTGGAGGAAGTTGAATCTATGATCAAATTGTCCAGTCTTTCTATCCAGCCTAGCACTGTTCACCATCTGGCAATAGGCATCTGGATTGCTCTTTGCAGTAATAGTTTTCCGCAATTTCTACAGTACATTCCATATTTCAGATTTCACTGTTCACCATCCGGCAATAGGTATCTGGATTGCTCTTTGCAGTAGTTCTTTTCTGCAATTTCTAGAGAACATTCCATATTGTCAAATGGGATTCCCCACCAGAGTGGATTCTAAGCTTGATCTTTCTAGAACCCAACTGTTGCTGCATCAGTGATTCTCCTTTCCTGTCATCTTCAGTTCATATAAATGTCATTGTGGTCAAATGTCAGCCTACTCCTTTCTGTGAAATAATTTATTTAAGTAGAAGAGATTATTTGTCGGGCCGATGGAACCCTTCAATCCACTGATTAAACCCTGTTACTTCCTTCCTTTCCAGGTGTTCCTCTAGAAGGTCCTAGGATAGAGGACCTCAGTCAAGAAGTTGGAGGGTTTATATTTTCCAAGATTTTGGACTGTTCAATTCCAAGAGTTTCTATCTTCTATTGAGTCTAGGAACGCGAGCTCTGTGATGCAAAAATAAAGAAGTGTTAATACTATTGTGGTCAAGTGTTAATATTCTAAGAGAATATGGTGACAAGTTCTATTTGTAAAAAGCCACACATAAAAACTGTGAGTATAAATTTGCAACTTTTCAAAAGAATAAAGTTGTGAAAATAGCCTTTTTCTAGAAAATATGGGATTGATAGCTGGATTCTAGCCGAGTGATCGTTCGCTAATTAGCTGGGTGGTGGGAAACAAATTTGGTACAGATGGTCCTCACCAAAACATAGTGTGCAGCTAACACGTGGACCAAAATATAAATGATACGGTGCTCCACATGTCAACCAAACAGTCCACACCACGTCCTGGTAGGGATGGTCCTCGGCTAAATTTTTTCCAGACCATTCACTAATCTATTTGCACATGAAAATGTCAAAGCAGGGTCGCCTCTGGCGGCCTCTCTTACAGCGGAGCACACAAGCGCGCACTCTTGGCGGTAACTGTAGTTTGTATGGAGTGTCCACATGGGCGAGCCTATTCCGGATGTGCTCACGCTCCGCCTTCATTGTTTCGAGCTCGACGGAGAATAGCCATGGCTCCTCCACCGGGGTAAGCACAGCATATCCCTTCCTAGCCGTGACAATCTTCGCAGTATGGATATGGCTGAAGAAGCATTCCTTGTACCCTGCGAGCCCACGGGTTGCTTGACGCAAGTACTTCTAGGTATGGGTATGGGTATGGGTAGGGTATGGCTGAACCGAGCCCGTGAGCCCACCCTTCCAAGTCAAAATGCGAGCCGCCACCGAGTCGCTGCTCCTTAGTGCGGCTGATCCTGGATAGCGAAGGAGGCGTGCTCAGATACCTGGAGGGAAACTTTTGGACCTTGCAAGGGAATAATGGCGCCCTGCATCAATTTGAGGCTGAGAACAGCGGATGGGTGTGATGATGCACTTGTCGATGTTGGTGATGAGCCCGGATGCGCCCGCGAAGAGGTCAAGGATGCGCTAGACGCTTCCGTTTGTTAGTTATAATATAGGTATAGTTTCTTCACGATAAGTGGCCAACCGCAGCTAAAAATTCCTACATATTCTCTTCTTGCCCTGCTTGGTACACTGAGGACTAAGAGCCATTGAAAGCCATCATCTTTATTTCGTCATATGACAGGATTACTGAAACTGAAGGCCATCATCTTTATTTTGTAACTTGACACGATTACAGGAAGCTTAAGTGTAACAGTATGTGTAACATGCGACTACGGTGTCGCCTATCCTATTTGCACCTGCAAATGTTATAGCACGGGCCATAACAGCCTCTGTTACATCTAAGCACACAAGCGCGCACTGTTGGCCGTAACCGCAGCTCGTATGGACAAACCTCGCCGGCGGTGAGCCTATTATGGATGTGCATAGTTCTGAGCTCCGCCTGCATAGTTCTGAGCTCGACAGAGATAAACACCGTCTCCTCCGCCGGGGTCAGCACAACGTACCCCTCTCAAGTCTGAATCAGTGAAGACATATGCCAGAGATCTTTGCAAGGCAATTGAACGGATTTCGTTCTGTCCTTTGTTTTTGCGTTCCTCAACCCCTGTGCCAACGACTGTTGCTCGCACAAGGCTGCAGATGGACACTGCGCTACTGACGTTCTGTGCTCTAAGGTCCAAACACCAAACAGAACAATCTCTGCTAGCTGCAACAGAATCAATTCGGCACGCTGCACTTTTACTCTGATGAGACTAAGCCAGTAAGCCTTACCAATATCCTCACACGGATCTGTTTCATTGATGGCAGTGGGGCGCAGCTCCATACTATACTACTGACGATATTTCCATGTCAACTTCTGAAAACGCAAGCCCATCCCAAGACCGTTGAGCGTCACTGATTGGTCGACAGCTTCATCAGGTCATGACGACGCAATGTGCGAGTTACACGTGAGGCTTCTCTAGCGGAGGTAGGTCCCGGCCGAAGCTTGTGCCAGTTGTGGATCTTTGTGACGACGGAACACAACAGCTACAGGCCCGCGGCCAGCAGCAAAAGAACGAATAGCTCGTGTAACTGAATTTGATGAGTGAGTGAGACTGCAAAGGGTTGCTCAGACCGCTAATGGCTCATCTAAATGATTCGTCCTAATAATATAATATAAGAAAAGTATGCCAATATGCACGCAGCGGAAACTCAATGAAATGGCTGAAATCAAGTGTTTAACGTCCTATCAGCTTGCTGGCCAAGAATAAAGTCCAGTTTAGAAAAATCGGATTACGACCACTTAAAAAGTTGCAATTACAGCCTTCATCCACGTCGGGAGGCGCGCCGCCGCCGCCGCCGCCGGAAGCCGAGCCCGCGCGCCGTCGGGGAGCGCGCCGGGGGAGGGCCATGAGAGGAGAAGATGGACATATGGGAGGAAGATGGAAGGGTGGGGAGAGAGAAGTCTGGTGGTGTGTGGTGACCGAGTGAGTGTGTGTCTGCGTTGGAAACCCTAACTCCCCTCTTCTCTATATATACGAGCCCGGTTTCGATTGATTTTGGGCTTTTTTCTGGATTCTTTGGGCTGGCTAGTTGGACTACATTTTTACCATGGCGGTTTTTAAAAAAACCCGCCACGGTTAATTGATTTACCGTGGCGGTTATTAAAACCGCCACGATTAATAAAAAAATGACCGCCACGGTTAATCATGATATTAACCGTGGCGGTTTTTTAAAAGCCCGCCACGGAAAACGATTTCCAAACACCATGCAAGTTCAATCCTGTAGTAGTGCCCCCTCACCCCCCCTTTAGTGCCCCCTTCACCCCCCTGTTTAGATCTAATCACTAGGACATCCTTAGATGGACCCTAGACACCAATGGTGTTTGCACAACCAAAGCAATCTACACACACCTAGACCCCTAAAGAGCACACACTCTCCCCAATCAAGGGTCTAGAAGCATTTCAGATGAAGCAAACACCATCTTGCAAAAGGTATGGAAGAGTAAGATCATCCCACCAATTCTCAAGACCTTTGCTTGGAGACTCATAAGAAGGGATCTAGCCACGGGAGAAAGGACAGGTAGGTACTCAAGGCATATTGACAAACTTTGGTCCTACTCAAGGGCAAATGAGGATGACATCCATCTTTTCTTCAAGTGTGCTCTCCCCACACGGGTATGGGCTTCCTCTAACCCCCTCCCCCCCTTTAATTCCCAACTTATTACTCACACTCGAGGATGGGGTACAAAGAGCCTTGCCGACATTGACAACTACCAACCCTACTGACCATTCTCTTTGTACTACTCTTTTCACTCTTTGGTACTTATGGAAAGCTAGAAATGATCATCGTTTCCAGAGAAACAGGTGGACATCCTTTTAGGTGCATAAGGTGGCATAGACACACATGACAACCCATCTAGATGCACTCGCGAACCGGTGGCACCAATCTCCACCCAAACACAGGGAGAGACCAGGAACTCCTTCAGCACCTGTGGCTCCCTCTGTCCACCAAGGTATGAACAATTTAAATGCAGGAAATACCTCAAACGGACCCTCTCCCCACCAGCACCTCTCACCGGCATCCCTCCAACCTCGACATACTCCGCCATAGGTATGCATTATTTATCCGAGGAATGCTGGACAGATTCCTAGTATCTTCTTCGGCTTCAATCCAGGGGAATACGTTGCTACACCGATGCCTCACTGCGGCTGGACCCTGCTACCCGTAACCACACAATGGCAGGGATTGGAGTATTCTTCGTCAGCACAGACTCCCAGTCATCGTTCGTTTTTTCATCAAAGCAGGCTTGCGGGGCGCGCTTTCGGTGCGATGGTCGAGATCGCAGCCATGGCGCCGGCCTGCACTCTAGCCGCCCACCTTCGACTAACTAGGGGTCAACTTCTACTCCGACAACCAACAGCTCGTGTCATTCCTCAATGGCACAGATCTCTCAATTCCACCACAATGGACGATCAAACCACTCACACAGATGATCACCACGGTGGTACAAAGCTCAGACTCCATAGTTCGCAGGATAAGAAGAACCAACAACCATATGGCAGACACTCTAGCTAGGCAAGCACTAGCTTCCATGTATTCAGGAGTCTCTCTTTTTTTCGTGTGTCTGTGCTAACCCAGCACATGCTCAAGGGTGTCCTCTATTGAGCGCACTCCAAACTGTATCCATTACCCCTGTAATGGTCCTAACAGCTTCTTGCTGTTAATTAATATATGTGTTTTGTTGTCAGAAAAATGTAGGACCTCGGTTTCAGACAAAAAAAAATATATGTATCTCTTCTATAATGTCATTCTTGAATTATTTTAGATCCACCCAAAAAAGTCCCCGTTGAGGTGTCTAACCTTAAACCCTGTTTGGTTTAGGGACTTTTTTTGGTGTTGGAACAAAAAAAAGTCTCTTTTAGTCCCTACCAAAACCAAATAGTGTGGGACTTCTTTTTACTACTTTTAGTTAAAAGTCCCTAGAAGACCCTCATGAAGAGTCTTTTTCAAAAAGTCTCGGGGACTAAAAAAAAGTCCTTGGACTTCTAAACCAAACACCCCCATAGTGCACCCACCAAATGGCACATAGAAAACTTTCACCATCAAAATCAAAGGTTCACCAAACAGCTACATAAAAATCAAGGGCTGAGATCGAAGTTTGTCACAAAAGTCTTGTCAACGCTGAAGCACGATCGTTCAACCACCGCTTTGAATCATGGGAAAACCATGGAAGAAATGAAAAAAAACACAAGAAAAAAACATGATTCGAGCGCCCTTCAACATCCCGTCGCGGCGATCGTCGGGCTCCTCTTGACGGCGATCGCGGCGCTCCTCCCCGACGGGTCTCGTGGCGATCACGCCGCTTCTTCTAACAGTCCGGGCGGCGATCTTTCCCAGCGGACCTCTGTCGGAGGTGCGATCGCCTTGGGCACCGCGGCCACCCTGGGGGCGCACCCTTGCCCGGCGAGGCGAGCCCCCCCCGCCACAACCCTGTCTGGTGACGCGACCATCCCCACGACGGCCCTCGACTATGGCGTCCCTCTCCTCGGGCGGCCCTCCCACGGCAGAGCGACCTTCCTGTGGTGGTGCGAGACATCTTGGTGGTGCGCCCGACCGCGGCCGTCCCCCGACATTGCGGGATGCCCTCTCCTCCCTCGAGGCCTTGACCACGGCGCCATCTCCCCACCGGCACGACCTTCCCAGGGTGGTGTGGATAGCTTGGCGGCGCACCTTGACCGCAACCATCTCACCAACATTGCTTATGTCTATTGTTTCCCGCTTGGAACAGATTCTAGTTGCTAACCTTTTAGGAAGGGTGAATTGTTAGAACTTTTGTTGCGATGGATTAGGATGTTGATGCTTGGTGAACTTTTTTTTTTCTTATTGAAAATGTATCATGTATTGTCATTGTCAGCTTATGTTTAGAATGCCTCATAGATAAACTGTAATCGGTTGAAAGGAATACAAAAGGGAACAAGTAGGGCATGTCCATTTTCACCGCATCATTTACTTGTGTTATAAGCATTAGTTTTTTTGTTGGACTAAGCATGGAGAACGCAGTTGTTATAATGCAACATAGTTGTGTAATTGTGTAAATTGTAAAATGCAACATAGTTGTATTTTAGCTAAAATCAGGTAAGAAATGCCTCATAGGCATCTGATCATTTACATTGAGTTAATAATGCTAGTGGCAATGAATTCTTAGTATTTCCTTGTAATAGCATCCATTGCAACTTGGAATTCTTGTAGACCATTTCTTTATGCTCGGACATAATGTGGTTACTTTTATTTCTTTGTAAGGTGTTTTTGGTTTGCGGCTATAGTTCGCACACCTAAGGTTGGTCAGGTTTGACCATCTTAGGTAGCTGTTTCGTTGTTTGCCATGGTTACTTGACTATTTCCTTGTTTTGGAAATACTACTTTCTAATTTTCATATAATTTAGATTTGCTAGCTTTCTTGTGGAGCCATACTTGGAGTTCATATCTAGAGAAACTGCCATTGAGTCCGGCACCTACATAGAAATAAACCAATCTAGGGTGAATCAACTCCAACGACATTTGACATCAAAGGATCATCCTTATCATAAGTTCAGACCTGTTCGTCTTTCTAGTTTCTTTTACTTTTTTGATCCATGACAACATCTTATAACAAGACAACATGAATTCAGCTAATAATGAACTAACTTTAGATCTTCTATTTTTATAGACAATTGGCTGACTACAAAAGGGGATGTGTAAATTGAAAATCTGCTTAAAGACTTTTTTGAGTCCCATTATTCCGCCAACTTAATGACTCTTGTCATTTGTGGCTCAGGTTTGCCACCAAACTGTTTCTATTGTTTTTTGCATCTTATGTTCTGTTTCATTTAACATCTGTTTTGCAGGTAATCTTGATGATTTAATTTCAATAGCTAAAAAGAACTTCTATGGTATAAAAGACCTTGAGTTGAAAGGGAGCATTTTTTGTGTGACTCTTTGCACAAAATGAATATCTAAAGGTACCATATTTCTCTTCTTTTTTTTTATGTTCCCTTTTATAGAAAGTATTTATACTTGCACAACTCATTTGGTACCAGTTCTATTAGATTGAATCAATATTTTTTAAAAGTTAGTTATATCACTTTCAAACTGTTTTGAGGTGTTTAATTGGAGAAAAATTTGAGTACGTTTTTTTTCAGGTTTAATGTTCGTTTACTAGTTACCGTTAGTCTAATATATGATCCTGCTAGCAGAGTGGACTGTGACTAGCTGGAAATTGATTCTTTCTTTTACTCGTTGATCTAAAAACTCACTGCGTTGGGTGTCGGTGTTTTTTTGTCTTGAACCATCTGCATATTTAATTTCAGAGATCTTGGCAACCTTATATTCAATTATTAATGATAGAATATTTAAAAGAGATTTGTGTGGGATCATCTTTAATAAAATAACTACCACTCATCTTGTTGTTTCTAATTCCCTTTAAATGTATTATACTAGTTGCTATTAGAAATCGTCCCTCGAAAGGGCACACAAGAGTGACTCGGGAGACAGGAGACAGAGAGATGGAGGGCTTCACTATATTCTTTTTTCTGCTTTCGGGTAGTTTATAGGGTGAAACGAACCTCCTATTTATAGGGGAGGTGGAACTCTCTAGATTTGCTACAGTGTACAAAACATCTCCCTCCTTGTTTTAAGATTCGTGCTCGTGACATTAATATATTTATTTGTTTGATTCCATCTTACCATATTTACACTGCACGCATCGCGTCGCTAGCAGTGCATCCTCTTGATCGGTCTAGAGTTAGGATGGTAGGGCTCGGTGGCTGCAATGAACCTCGTAACCTGAGTCTATGGCCCGCACCTCCTCTCTTATAGGCATTGTGCAACGGAGGCCCACCAGCCTTTCACCGGGCTAGACGCCTCTGATCTGGGCGTGAGTTAAGGCCCACTTGTCTGTTGTTGGGTCAAACCGGTGGAGATCGATCTAAAAATTAGAACATATAAACGTGATTAGATCATTAGAATCACTAGCCTAACGATATTGTACCAAGACTCTATTCTTTCCAATGCAGTTTTTCTTTATATAGAGTCCAAATAAAAATCAACCAATCAATTTCTCTTATATCATATCCTCTGCGACATGAATCGTAGCAGGCGGACAGTGCTCCCGGCCAGCTCTACGTGGTTGGGCGGGCGGACGCAAGAGCGCACCGCGAGGCGCCATTCATCCACGCGGCCATCGCGAGGATCCCCGACATAGACGTCCTTGAATACGAGCCAGTCGCCTGGCCAACTGGTGATTGATGAATGCCCACCGGCAGTTCGCCAGTTAGCTGACTCGATGGGTCGGTCAATGAATGGACGGCCGCCCAAAGGCAATAATTGTCCTGCTGGACTCGGAGGCATACATACGGTCTGCAGACGCAAACGTACAGTACGTGGCACCGCAATTGTTGACACGCAGTTTGCCTCCGATCCACAACGCACAATCCGCACTGGGCAAGTGGAATGTAGTTTTACCTCCTTCGAAGATCGATTTCCAATTTCGTCGTCTAATTCTAATAAGAGGATATATATTCCATTGAAAAGGCCACACAAAAATGATTTTGTGATGACGTTTCTAATATGATATATATATTCATTCCACAACTCAAAAAACAACCTAAAACTTTTTTTTGATGACAAACTCCATCCAAAGAGGATATTAGGTTGCGTTTCATACTTCATAGGGATGCTTACGACTATAATTTTTTTTTTGATATGGCACATTTTTTTTAAGAAAATGGATACAATTGGAATCTCGACTAGAAATCCAATCAGAGGGACTACTACTAGCGAACATACTGCCTTTGGAAATCAAGAACTCAAGGGCGATAGTGTGCTTGTAAATCAATTTCCAAAAGTGATTAATGTTGCGGATCGTCCTGAAAAATCACCTCTACATATAATTAAAAGAGCCTATGTTGATTCCTTCTCCTCTGGATGGAATTGTAGCTCGAGTAGAAAAAAGAAGCCTTTGAAGGGCAACCCTTAATTGCAAATCTAAATAGAAAAGGTTTTGCTCTCGAGTTGGAGATGGTTCTAGATGGTAAGAATATGCGAGTCTAATGTTCTTTTTTTTATTATTATTTTAGTGCTACATTATCAACTTAATTAGGTTTTTGTTTGCATCTTACTCATTCTATCCGTATATGGTGGTATGCCACTTAAAAATGGAATTAGCTCACATCTTCGGAGGCCCGAGTAATTTGAGTAGGGGCAAAAGATTCTACTATTGTTTGGCAATGACTTTTAGGGTCCAAATGAATAGGGATCATGACTTCCATGTGGATCTAGATATAAACAAGGAAAGAAAAATAGTTAAAATCATTGGTTTTTGAGTTGTGGAATGAATATCAATTGTTGCCCCAGCGACAAAGCCAGCGGTATGACAATAAGGGCTCAAGCTCCCCTACCACCACTGAACAGGTGGAACCCCGTGGATGAAGATGCAGGAGGAGCTGCTAGAGGTACAAGACCACAGCTCCCCCGGATTATCTCCCGGCTTCGTCCCTGTTGTTGCCACAATATTATTTTCTTGCAAATTGTATGCCTAAGTTTTAAATTAGTTAATGCTTTGTTAACTAAATTCATGGTTGAATTAGGGTTGGTTTGTATCTAGCTGCAAACATACTTGTTCGTATCAATGTTTTGGATATCTTAGCGGTCATGCTGATTAGAACAAATTTGGTGCGTTATGAGTTATGACGAATATCTCACCGCACTTGGTTAAGCTAGCGTTTATGGACCCAATTATTACATCATATTATATGGCAAATATTTAGCATATATGGACTTCAGTATGTCTCAGTAAACGTGTAATGTGAAAATGATTATGGAAAAACTTGTCCTCTGGGAGACTTTTGTGTCTGTGTGTGAAGTTACAAGTCTAAGTGTCTCCATCGTCTCTCTCTAGTTCAACAAATTGATCGCTATAGGTTTCCAACTCGATTTGTTGTTTTGGAGAAATAGTACATTTTGTGAAGCTAGAGAATGAATGTGACTGCGAAACAGCAAGGACAAAAGGTACCACTCCCGGTCTTAGCAAAAGATGGGTGATACGAACAAATGACCTTGTTTGTATATTTTTTAGGAAAAAGAATTCTTATTTTGGCCTCTGCATAAGTTACGCACTTAACTGTCCATTTACTACTAGTCTAGCCTCCGGCTGAAGAACGCAAGCCCTCAAAGAGCAGAAAAAAATTTTTTTAGATAAAGGAATTAACATTCCGCCTCTGCGGTGACGCACACAAAGCTAAGCCTCTGCGTGACCACACACAGCCAAACTTATTACAAAAACTAAGAATAATAAAAAAAACTTTAGTACATGAAGATATATGTACTAAAGATATACTACATCCAAAAAAGAATTGAGTTTACTACTCAAGACAGTGCTAAATAAAGAAAAAAAAAACTCATGCACCAGTTTAAGCAATAAATTATCTATTAAAAGACAATGACCCATGCTTGACGAAAAATCTTCATTGATGCAGTCTCTAACATACTACATGCTCACTTTAGAGTTGGCTTGTCTTTCTCCTTTTAAAGGATATAGACGAAAAGCGTGTCCAATATGTGGCCCTGAAAATAACCTGCAAGTAGGAATAAATCCTCTTTTCATCAAAAACATTTTGGCTCAACTAAATAGACCAAATAATTGCATTTGCTCCCACACAAACTTGGGGTCGCAATTTAGAGTCTCCTTTTCTTTGCCAAGGCCCAAAAAAGAAATCTTGTGTTCCTTGGTGGTCATAAATCAAAAGCAACCTGAACGATTCTCCAAACAAAATGTTCCACATGACAATAAAAAACAAGTGTTAAATAGTTTCTTATTGTTGCAAAAGCAACAAGTTTCAACACCTTTCCAATGCCTCTTCATAAGATTATCTTTAGTTAAAATTATCTTCTTCATAAAGTACCAATTGAAAACCTTAATTTTAAAAGGCAATTTTAACGTCCAAATGGCCTTTGAACATGAAGCGCAATTTGGTTTACTAAATGTTTATACATTGATTGTACTGTAGAAGAACCTTTTGTTATTGAGATTCCATATAATTAAATTTGGTCGGTCATCTACTTGCACAAATGCTACTTTTGCAACCAACGCATTCCATTTTGCTAGCTTATCACCAATGAGTGCTCTCTGCAGTGGAACATAAGATTAAGTGGTCTAGAACTAAAGACTGAACAACTGAAACCTGTTTCTTCATAGCGATATTATAAAAAAAAAATATGGATATTGTTCTTTGAGAGTAAAATTTCCTAAGCACTTATCCTCCTAAAATCTAGTATTATTATTATTGTGTATTTGAATCTAGATAACTCAAAGAACTAGCTAGTCTTTTGACCTTCATAAGGCCTTGTTTGAATGTTGTCGGATTTGCAGCAATCCAAATGAATTGGGGTGGGAGTGGAACCTTAACTAAATTCCACACCAATATACACCCCAACACATGTGGATTAAGCTAAATCTACAATATCCAAACAAGGCCTAAAGGGATAATTCTCACATAGCTCTCCATTTTTTTTAATCGAAGTGATAGTCTAGAGTACCACAACAGCATGTGCACTTACAACCAAAATGGAATTGGTTCAAACGAACTGTTTTTTTTTGAAAGACAGATACGAACTAGTTTTGAAGTCCCTTTTAATTAGCAGTGTGTACAAAGAGATGCATGTAAGTAATCCCTCATCTCATTTTAAGTGTTATGTGATATTCATACTGGTCAAGCTTTCTTAAGTTTTACTAGATTTGTAGAAAATATTGGCAACATAAGTTTATTATAAAAATAGATGTCACAATCTATCTAAACATGCTAATTATGTATCATGAATATATTTTTTATATATTAAATCAATGTTGAGTACGTTTGAATTCTAGAAAAGTGAGAACGACAGTTTAAAATGAACGGTGGAAAGCGTTGTCGTGTGTACTAATGTGTTTATGCTCATATAATTCTAGTGACAGAACAAAAAGTTTGTTACGCCAGTAGCTTTGAATATTTTTCTGCTCAAGCTCGAGAAGATGGTGTGTCGTTTTACATGATATATACACATATACACATTGTCGTTGTAGACGACTTGACCTACGCTGTCTGGTTGTGCATTGAGTCGCCAGATGTCTTTTTTTTTTTTTTTTTTGGACAATATATATACACATTGTCGTTGTAGACGACTTGACCTACGCTGTCTGGTTGTGCATTGAGTCGCCAGATGCCTTTTTTTGGACAATAATGAGTCGCCAGATGTCATTTTTTATGGGGATCTTCTCAGGTATAAGTAGGACGCTGGTTTCCGGACCTTATATTATACAGCTGGGAAGAGATGTCTCGGACTCTTAGCGGAAGAAAAAGAACAATTGCGCCCAAATGAACACCTCCGTGTCCAAGGTACTTTTATACTATATTTCACGCAATTATTCAATCCGTTTATCCATACGCTTGATGTTGAGGGTCGATGTTGCGTTTCATATGCTATTTTTCGTTCCTATTACTGTTTTTCACAATCCGTTTCAGATGCAGATCTTTGCTCTAGGCAACGTATACTAAACCTTGCTTTGATTGTTCAAAGCATCAGGAATCCAAAGGGATCCTTCTAAATATTCATGGATATGGATATGCAAGCACGAACGTATTCAATATTCAAAATTAATTTTGTGGATAACTCATATGTCAGTACGTATTCAATATTCAAAATTAATGGGGGGGAGTAGCTCGTGGGTCAGGGTTGAGTGTGAATGTATAGAGGAAGAAGAGGACAAGATATATAAGGTGCAGAAAGAGATATTTGATCTGGGCCCTCCATTTTTTTTTTTTGTAATAAGGGTCAAAATTTGAGTGACGGTTGCCCTTGAATCACTCAGTAGCTATCCAGATAGATTGCAACACTTTGAAGCATGTAGTACGTATGAAGTTAGCCGGTGTATATTCAAAGGATTGTTGAAGACATACAAGATCATGCAAGAGTTTAAGGCACAAGGTGGAACCAAGCGGGCGCGATGATCACGAACAAACAAGCCAAGAAAAGGAACTGCAAGGCGTTAGACCCTTAGGTTGTCGGACCAATAGGGACTAAGTAGCAACAACATTAAGGAAGGAGTTAGACTCTACTATCGCACTGTTCACCAAGAGCGGCGTGTGTTGCAGGCGTTGAACCCTAGCTACAGTAAGGGCGTCAGACCATTTTAGCAGGGTCCAACAATGTTCCAGATAGGAAAAGGGGAGTCAGACCCTAGCTAAAGTAGAGGCATCAGACCATTTCAGCAGGGCCAGACAGTGTCCAGTAAGGTTCTAGAGAGGAAAATGGGTAAATACAATGAGGGGACAACCGGCAAGGGCAAGATAAGCATTCAAAGATACATTCAAGTGTCATCGTTTAGCATCATTTGATCTTGGCTTTTGCATTACATTCTAGCAAGTAGATTGTATTTTAAATTTTTATCTATTATTTGCTCGCTTTGGTCATGTTGTCATCAAGCATCAAAAGGGAATATTGTAAGCAAAATGGAGCCTTGGCCCATTTAGTTTGGATTTTGGTGTTTGATAATCAACATAACCATTTGGACTAACATTATTTGCTAGTGCATTTGGATATTATTCAAAGGGTGCAAAAGTGGTTGGGACCTAGGCAAAGTGATGATCTAGACAGAACCAAGCCGAATGCGAAGATTACGAAGAAATAAGACATGAAATGGAACTACAAGGCGTTAGACCCTAAGGGAGGTGTCAAACCCTGAGGTCGTGAGGTCATGGGACCAATAGGGAGCGAGCCCTAAGCAGCAATAGCGTTCAGCAATGCATCATGCCCAAAAGAAGTAAAAAAAAAAGTGCGGTGTCGAACTATACTATCACACTTCACCAAAGGTAGCATGTGCAGCAGGCGTCAGACCCTAGCTATAGTAAGGCCATCAGACCATTTCAGAAGGGTCTAACAATATTCCAGAGAGGAAAAGGGGCATCAGATCCTAGCTATAGTAGATGCATTATACCATTTTAGCAGGGTCCAACAATATCTATTAAAGTTCCAGAGAGGAAAAGAGGTTGGACTAGTCTAACTGGTCATTGTACCAGACGCTACACTGGTGTTCCCAACAGCAGCAACGACTAGTTCAATGGTCATATGCGGGAAAGGCGTCGGACCCTAACTACAGTAGGGGCGTCAAATCATTTTAATAGGGTCCGACGGTAAGCAAAAAGCTTTACCATGGTTCCAAAAGCTATATCTTCCATGGGGCTATAAATATGAGTCCCATCCAACCATTTGAGGTGTGAGGGTAAGAAACTTGTGAGGGTGTTAGTACACCATTTTAAATCGCTCCACTTGCATAGTGCATGCTTAGTGATACACTTGGTGATTAGTGTAGGTGCTTTACAAAGAGATTAGGATCTTTGTCCACCGCTTATGTGCTTGCTCTAGATTTAGGCCTAGTGTTCAATTAGGTTTGCACACCTATTGTTTTAGGTGCTTGCGCCCACCATGACCTTTTGGCCTTGTGGTTTTGCGAGACCACACCAACTGCATTTGTGGTGTGGTCGCCACCGAAGCCTTCGGAGTATCTTTTTGATAGGAAACCGAGGGAATGAAGCATGCAATAGTTTGGCCAAAAGCTCAATAGAGAAGATGGCAAGGAGCAGTCTAGGAGAGGCATTCTGGAGACCCACTTGTGTGTGTTGAAGGCCTGGTGCTATCAACTGAGTTACCTAACTAGGACCTTAGCCATTGTGAGGGCTTCCTTGCATGGGGCTCCAATGAGGAGTGGGAAAAGATTACACGCTTCTCAATACCTCAGTAAAATACTAGATTCATCGATGTGAGTTTGCACCTCTATCACAATTAAGCTCCCATACTTACATTTTTTTTTTGAGATTACACAGTACAACGTAGACGCTCAACACGCACGCACATTCACCCCTATGAACACACGTACGCAAACCCTACCCCTATTGTGTACCTCTAGTTGTGTGCTTTACCTTCCTAGTTTAGTTGATATGTTAGTGAAAGGATTTTTTGGACGGCTAGTTAAAAGAATTGGAACATAGGTTACATAACTCTTTTTGTGGTAGAGATAGCAACACACTTAGCAAAACCTTAGATGCAAATATAGATAGTTCAGTTATTGCATAGGTTTTGCTTAGGTTGGAAATTATAGGTCATAGTATAGAAATAGAGTTTTAAGTTGCCTACATCCACGTCCTCTCTTAGGCGTCAAAAGTTCCTTTCATTGGGGAGATTTGGAGCCTACCCTTTTAAGCATAGTTGTTGGATTGAAAATGACATTATTAATGACAGATACATATGTAATTAGGACATAAAGGAGCTAATTCCCCTTGACTTGAATCCATTATATTGTTTCGATAAATATTTAGAATACTTTGACCCTATATATTGGTATACAAGGAAGCTTGATATGAAGACGGCGGAGAGCATCGGGGAGAGGCTTGCCGGAAGGCACATCAGAGATGCACTTGCGCGAGGGGAAGGCCTGAGGCTACTGTGATATGATCTTTTATTGGAAATTATGACCGAACAAGAGCCAAATATATAGAGGATTAGCTCAAAGTTATTGGGGGCCGGTCGGACCCAATGATATATTGTAGATTCATCCTATAATCTACGTGTCTTGCTTGAGGTGTTGATCATTTGGATCACCACTTTGCCTAATCCCAAACCCTTTCACCCTTTGAACTATATCCAAAAACACTAGCAAAAATAATGTTAGTCCAAATGGTTATGTTGATCATTAAACTCCAAGATTCATACTACATGGGCCAAGGGTCCAGTTTCCTTACACCCAAGATGAAGGGCAGGAGCGGTAATGTGCTATAGGCTGACCCCTAGGCATGGGAGAAAGGCATGCATACCTTTTTTTAGATTTTGTGGCCCAATCTATAGCGTTTATATGCTTGTCAAGCACTCGCTGGGGAACAATAGCTCTTGGCAGCAAACCTATTGCCCTTATGCATCCCTCATTCCTTGGCCGTCCATATGCGATGTAGCGAGCCCACACATATCCTTATCCAGTCAGCCTTGTGCGTTGTGTACAAGCATGCAACTGTTGCTGTTTTTCTTTACAACTTTTATGTTTCCACCAAGTTTTCTGTTGATTTAAGTGTGGAATTGATCTAAAAGTACAGATTATTCTATATGGATTACATACTTAGATATTGGCTATCTAGGGATGTAATTTGATCAGCTCCACCACGCTGAGTAAGAAAATGTTGTATGGGTCAATTTTATCCCTAATATAACATAAAATCTAGTCTACATTATGTTTGAGGATAGAGGGAGTACAAAGCAAAGTTACTATGGCCGCTCTTATGGTTACAGTACATAGTATCATGTAGATTTTTGGTTACCGAACATTTGTTACCATTAGTGGTAATTAATCTGTACAATACTAGAATTAGTTAAAATGATGGTTTCTACTTTTGCAGGCCAAAACTATGGAACTTGTTCAGTTTGGCCTTGGTCTTCTACTCGTCGCGGGACACTGCGTCCCTGCAACAGCTGTTCCTGGTTCTGCATGCCAAACGCAGTGTGGCGATGTTAAGATATTGTACCCGTTTGGCATCGGCGCCAACTGCTCTGCGTCAGGAGAATTCGATGTCACCTGTGAGCCGGACAAAAATGGCATCTCCAAACCATTCATCAGTGGCCATGAGCTCCTGGACATTTCCTTGACCAATAGCACCATTCGCGTGCTCAACCCCATCACATCCTACTGCTACAACGACACTTGGCACAAGAACTCCTCCATGGTGGTACAAGAGCAGACTGATAATAGTAGTAGCTATTCAGTGGTGAGCGACATTGTTAGAAACCCCCCTTTCCGGTTCTCAGACACTCGCAACAAGTACACTGTCATCGGGTGCTTCGCCATTGGCATCATTGGCAACCCCGACGACGACTCGGATTACATAAGCGGTTGCGTCTCGACGTGTGGCCGGAACATGTCTGATGGCAGCTCATGTTCAGGGAAGGGCTGCTGCCAGACACCCATACCAAAGGGGATGGACTCGTTTGGGATATTCCTCCAGGCTCCAAGTCATCAAAACAATCGAAAACCAGACTAATGTTGATAAAAAAAACCAGACTACGAATAGGTTTGGTGGCCTCCAGTGCAGCTACGCTGTGGTAATGGAGGCAGCGGCATTTTCCTTCAGCGCGGCATATGTCAACACGACCAAATTCAACGACACGGATGCTGGGCAGGCACCTGTGGTGCTTGACTGGTCTATAAGAAACGACACTTGTCAGGTGGCCCAAAGGAACCTGACAGGTACGTATGCATGCCACAGCACTAACAGCATGTGTGTTGATTCAACAAGTGGATATCCAGGGTATGTGTGCAACTGCTCCCAAGGCTATGAGGGCAATCCATATCTTCCAGATGGATGTCGAGGTGCAAACCATATCTTTTACCCATGTGATGCCATAGTATCATAAAACTCTGAATATATACCGTACGACAAATATACATAAATGCATACCTTGATGATTGCAAACCATCAATGAATATTTTAGCCATGCACAAAATTCAGTTTGTAATATTGGCATTCCGAATATCCTGCTCGCATTATCAGGTTCATGCTCATTATCATGACATTATTTGTTCCTATTGCAAGTTGCAACACACAGGAAGGCATAGTGAGACTATGACGCGTACTCTTTATAACTATGTTAATTTCATGAACTTTACTTTTTGGAAAAAAATATCACTATAATGATGTTACTTAATTTTACATTATTATTATATTATTGCGTGATCTGTGTGTTTCTAATACAGTTTAGTTGTCCCAGCAGCAATGCACGGCCACAAACCTAGTGATGCAAAAAGTTATGACTTTTGGTTATGGTGGACTACTTAGATGCACGATTAGAGGGCAACCATCCCCATTTCTATGACTGCACCACGCCTCGTGGAGACTTCTTTGGAAGCGTCCACTTAGGGCGTGCCCAACACACCGTAGCTCGCAATTCCACGTAGGTTCAGATGCCACTTGGAGCAGAGGGCAAAATCAGATGGTGGTTCCGAGGAGGGACAATGTGGCTTGCGGAGAAGAATCATTAAACTTGATTTGACAAAGAATCGAAGCAGCTAGAACTAGAAGAGCATAACCATAGAGCAAAAAGATGTTGGCTACTTGGCTTGACACAAAAAAGCAAATGCCTTGGGAGAGGGGACTAGAAGGGTAATGCCAAAGGAGGACAGCGACGTGAATCACATTGGAAAGACAGCCAACGTTGTTGAGCTTGTAGTCTTGATGTATCTATGTGGAGAAAATCTTCACTAAGGCCAATACACCAAATACACCAAACAGCTCGTGTTGGCCCTACCCTTATGGGCGTGTTTGGTTGTGTTTCTTAGTGGAGCTTGGCTAGAGAAGTTAGCCTCGGCAGTCGAAGCCTGGCTAGGATAGTACGAGACCATTTGTTTGGTTTGCATGTACGTTAAGCTTGGCTAGCTAAGATCTTGTTTGGTTGCTAGGATAACTCCGGTACGGTCACCTCATCTTTGTTAGGGTGACTTTTGGCTCTGTATCACCTCTCAAGTCTTCTTGTTGGCATTCTATGGAACAGGTGATGTTCACACCAGTTCACCGCCCATTTGTCGAGCTCGTGGCCACACTCCCACCACCACCTCGCCTCCTTGATCGCCATTAGGGGCGGAGCCACTTGATCCGGTTCGACAGCAACCACCCCGCTGGGCCATTCAGGCACCTCGGCCCCGGCAACATGTGCACACGCATGCACCGGGACCTTGCGCTCGACACCGCCCGCCAGAGCATCGTGTTGCTGAAGAACTAGGCGGAGAAGCACAGTAGGGACAACGTCTTGCTGCTGAAGACCCTGCTCCCAGGGGTAGGTGTGAAAGGCAGCAGCGGTCTCGGTATCCAGCTGTTCTGGCTTCATCAGTGCTATGGCGGCGTGCCTCCACCAATGGGCGAGCACGGGGCACTAAGCACCAAGTCACGGAGGTGCGGCTGTCTCTGGCTCCAAAGACGCCCTAGTCGCCCTCGGCGATGACATTGTGGAGCGAAGCTACACGTCCGGCTCGCCCATCGGTGTGCCGGTGCCGCCAAGGGTGGTGGTGTCACTTGGGAGAAGTAGGGGCCCAACCCGATATGCTCCAGCCGGGCCTCCATGGTGGCCACGGCCGGAGGTGACTCCGCGATGAGGTTCCCCGGGCCATGAGCTTGGGCTCCGGCGGTGTGGAGTTTTGCTAGGCCGATGGAGCTCACACGTGAGGCCGGCGAGTAGAGACCTCCCGCGTGTCGTGTAAGAAGCAGGCGAGCGGTGAGAAGACACGCTGGCATGACCCGGCTTACGGACGACCGGTCCGTTTTAAAGGGCCTAGCTATCCCTAGTACGGCCCGACGTATTTGGCTAATGAGTCGCCGTGCCAACCAAACGCAAAGATGTTGGCTCATCTTGGCCTTGGCTGGTCTAAGACTGGCCGCACTAGTATCTTGGAAACACTCCGATACAAGTATTTACCGTGAAAATTTGCCTTTGCCGCACTATACCCGAGCAAAACTAGCCCGGCCTGACCCGCCCGCGGCCCGCCCGAGCCCGACGGGTTTTGGCCCGCCCACGAACCTTACCGGACGGGGGCCTAGGTAGAGATTTTGAAGCCCGGTAAAATTTTTCTTGGCCCGAACCAGGCCCGAAATACATTTTTAGTTATTTTGTAGTGTAAACGCACGGCAAAGCCCGCCCAAGCCCGGGCCCGGCCCGAGCCCGGCCCGAAAAAGCTAGGGCCCAACTTGCCCGGTGGGACGTCATGGGCAGGATTTTTTCGCCCGAAATAACCGGGTTTTTTCAGCCCGCCCGAACCCGACCCGGTCCGAAAAATGCTCAGGTATAAGCGGCACCCTGTACTGGGCAACGTGGCACATGCAAGCTGCGATTCCCTGGCATATTTGGTGCTGGACCGATGTCCTTGCCGAATGCCACGCACGCACAGTAGAAGAGGGAGGTGACTAAAAAGTGCCATAGCAGCGGGCCCCACGGTTTCAAGTTACTAAAAATGTTATAACTTCGCAAACCAAAAAAATAAATTAAATTTTAATTACATCATTAAATTTGTTTCAATAAATTCTTCAAAACTAAATCTCACATGGATATACTTAGAAAAAAAATTATAAGTGGACCCTACTAATGGTAGTCGGTATAGAGTAGAGATATAAAGGAAGGATGAGTGTGGAAGAAAGATCGTAAAAGAGAGAATCTTGATGACTAGAATGTATAGAGGAAGTAAATAGAGAAATATGAGTGTGGATAGTCTAAGCCACCAAACTAAACAGCGCCTATATGTGTCTGTCCATTTTTCATCGATCTGTTTTGTTTTGTCATCTTTTACAAAGCTTTTTTTTTTTTTGACAAGAAAAGCTTTATATATTTGTATATCTACATGCATGTATCACTCCCATTGCAATCAACGAACAAGAGGAGACCGGTATCTATAGAATAATGCTGGGGCAACGCGTCAAACAAGCATGGCAATCGAGCGGTTTACCAAGATATAAAACTAATGAACAACTGTGGTCGAACGATAAATCGAACCATCTTTGCAAGCACAATGAGCACGAGGCCTGATCCATGTTTATCACCAAAAAGCACGCGGACGCAGGTGCAGACAAACGCTGGCAGGCACGTCAGTGAAGGGAATCTGAAGCCAAGGATGCCGTGCCACTGTATTGAGCTGTACTCCGTATGTCCTTTGGCATCACTTTATTAGAGCTGAGGTTTCGTTGTGAAGCGTCAGCTCGACTGCGTCTGTTCTATCGGCATCTATACTATCGAATATCGATCTGGCAGGCAGCAAATATGTTCTTTGCTTGTGAGGCAAGGCCCATCAATATGTCCCTTCCAGTTCCAGCATAGTAGACGAACGGTATATACTTCCCGAAGAAGTTTAGCCAGATCCTAGCGGACAACAACTCTACATGCATGTCAAAGACAAAAGAAACATGGAGTAAACTTTACAGCCGGTTATAAACTTTATGTTTGGTGGCGAAGTACTCACACTAGAACTTATGAATAAAATTTTTGTATCAATCTCCGTCTACACTATTGATATATCTTCTGAATCTTTTTCAAATTCAAAAGTCTAGTACTCTTTTCGGTTTTAAATTATAAGTCACTTTAATTTTTTTGGTACATCTATTTTGTTATGTATCTAAGAGACATAATAACAAATAACTCTTTTTATATAAAAATAGGGGTAAAGTGCACCAAATGGTCCTTAAACTTGTATTGCTGTGTCATCCCTACCTAAACTCTTAAAATGGTCGTTTGCATCCCTAAACTCTATTCGGTGTCAAAATAGTCCAGCATCCCTAAACTCTATTCGGGTGTCAAAATAGTCCAAACAGGTCTAACGGGGTTTGCTGCCATCTGAGCCCCACATGTCAGCTTCATCTTCTACCTCTCTCCCCTCTCTATCTCTCAGCGTGGTCAGGATGTGGGGAGGCGTACGTGTGGCATGTGTGCGCAACTGATTGCATGGTCCTCCACCGTGCAGCCACTCCCCAGTGTGGTGTGGCCCTGCTCAGCAGCTCGGGCGCCAGGAAGCCGCCGTCGGGCACTCGGGCAGGCACAAGCAAGCACAGCACATGCGGGTGCCGCTGGCAGCACGTCGACGTCCTGTCGGAGAAGGCCTCGCTGCCGGGATTGGAGCGGATGAATTCCGGCAGCATCCACTTCGTCGCCACATCGAGCCTCCTCCAGGTCGCCCGGTGGATGTCCGCTATCGTGCCCCAGCCTATCACCTCGTGCAGGCGTGCAACTCGATCTGTTCCATGGCCGGAGCCGGAGCACACACTACTTACAAATTACAATAGTTTGCTTGCTGCAAGTTTGTTATTGATCGTTAATTAGCTCATCCTGCACAGCTATGTCCTGTGTGGCTGCCAGGTACAGACCGCAGGGCGTCGCCTCCACTAGGTAAGTCTCCGTCCCCGTCGTCTGCATCCACTGTTGTCAGGCCTCGCCGTGCGGCGACTGCTGCAGCTTGCCATATAGATGTCCAACGGGCGGCCCGGTACCGCCCGCGTGGCCCGCCGGGCGGACCGGGCCGGCCCACTACGGGCCGCTACGGGCTACGGGCTGCGCGGGCCGTGCCACCCTACGGGCTCGGGCGGCGCCGGCCCATGGCCCGTCCGTGGTCATTTTGCCGGCCCATGGGCCGAAGTCGGGCCACGGGCGGCGGGCGGGCCAGCCCGGTGATTCAAAAAAATACCTCAAACAATAGTAAAAATCCACAGGCCACAGTTTCAATTAAACATCTTCACATCTTCACTGCTTCACAGTTTCAACAGACAAATTCACAGGTTCAAGAATGACAGATTTCTTGCAAAATAAGTATAACAGAAATAGTTCAACATTCCTTTGCTTTATTCACAGATTCAACAGTCATATTCACAAGTTCTACATTCCTTTGCTTAACAAGTATAACAGACATAGTTGAACAAGTATAACAGACATAATTCAAGTACAACAGAAATATTCACAGTTTGACAACATATTTTTTAAACTTCAACAGAAAATATGAGCTTGTGCAATGCTGCCTCATTAAAAACCTTTCTAGGTAAACCCACCCTTGTGGGAGAAACCCTAGAAAGGAAAAGAGTACAGCAAGCTCATATTTCTGTTGTTCATATATTATGTATAGTTCATAGATCCCACAGATTCACAGTTGTATTACAATAGCCAACATTTGGCAGGCAAGTGAAAAGAGCAAGTGCAAAGAGCAAAATGAATACAGTTTCTGCCTATCTCTCATATTTCTCACTCACTCTCGGGTTTCCAACTTCAAAGTTTGCCAAAAAAAGGAAAACACAATCTGACATGACAAAAGACAACTCTTTAGTTTACAGTTCAAACATTTGGCGTGCAAGTGAAAAGAGCAAGTGCAAATAGCAAAATTGTACCTCTCAGGCTAGCCGGTGCCGCCGCCACCTCTTCCCCGTGCCGCCGCCACCTCCTCCCTCTCGCGGGTGCCGGTGCCGCCACCTCTCCCGGCTTGGTCCCGATCGGGTGCTTCCTAAGTGGCGCCAACCGATCCTCTCCCACTCCCCGCCGGTTACGGTGTCTTCTTCTTACGGAATATCATCACCAATCTCCGTGGTCTTGAAGTGCTCAACAAGTTCTTTGTCCACAACCGTATCTTTGTGCCTTTCTTCTAGCTTGGTCCCGCCTTTGATGCGTCAAGATCTCCACATGCTCGAGGCGAGTCGACGACGCCGGTCTTGAGTATTCTACCCGTCAAGCTAAAACAAGATTCGGAGGACACAAGAGAGAAACGAGGGACAACCATGATATCACGAGCCATAATAGACGGTATGGGATAGGATTGTTTGTGATCACGCCACCAAAGAATTATGTCAAAGTTGGGGTCACCCCATGGCACGAGGTCACCGTCCGGGTAAGATGTAAGCTCATTTACAGCACCGGATGAAGTAGATGTAGTAGAGGAGGAAGTGTCAAAGATCCTCCCCCCCATCCATTACGAGAACCGGGAATAGGAAGCAAAGGCCTCTGAGCCCTTCTTGTATTTGCACTAGAACCATACTTCTCCTCGATACTTGCCAAACAATCTGGGTCAGCTCATCTTTCACATCACCATAACATAATCAATCGAAACCGGTTGCCTTACCAAGAAGATCTAAGGTTATCAAGAACCCTTTCATCTTACCTCTAGGATCAAGAATTGTTGCAAAACAATAAAGCAAAGGAAGGTTATCCCAATATTTAAGGAATTTCATTTTCATAGGCCTTGCAACATGTTTAAAATGTTCATTATTCTCAGACTTCTTTCAAATGTTCAAAGAATGTCAATCAATTGATGCAAAGCAAGTGGAGCAAGAGGGATAATATACACGAGAAAGGACAACAAAGTGGACTCATAAAATACTTTTAAGAAATTAAACATATGTTCAGCAACATACCAATGATTCACAAATCAATAACTTCGGAACCATAATTAGAGTTAATGAACACAATAAACACTTCTTTGTATGGTAACAAATGCTCAAGCATCAAGTAAGTAGAATTCCATCTAACATCCATGTCCAAGCCAAATTTCCTAGGTGTCATACCTCTAGCAATGCAAAATCTTTGAATCTAGCAATCCTAGTATTAGAAGAATTTAAAAAGTTTATTGCGTTCTCAAATCATCAAGCCAATCTTTTACTGATTTGCCAAACCATCTTTCACAATAAGATTAATCACATGAGTAGCACAAATGCCTGCACAAGGAAATACTTAACTTTATTAGGATTATCACAAGTAGGTGCGGGGATAAGAACCCGGATAACCAAACAAAAAATGGACCCAAGATATCATAAGCCTTAGAATTAGCACTAGCATTGTCAAGAGTCACAAAGAAAGACTTTATCGGTCAAACCAAACTCATCAACCACATTAGCTATAGAATCGGCAATGTTTTCACCAAGTATGGTTGCAATCAATCACCTAAAACCAACTACTTTTTTCAATCTCCCATTCTTTATTAACATAATGGCAAACAACGAGAGATATAGTCCTCCTTAGCATTACCGGACCAGATGTCAGATGTCAAAGAAACAGATGATGCAGCAGGCAACACATCTTTCATAAGCATGTCACGTTGTTCACCATACAACTTAGCCATATCTCTAGTCGTGGTCTCGCCTAGAAACTTCTTTAAACAGAGGGTTATGAGCATTCTTAATGTAATTAATCCAAGCCCGTGTGGCACCTATGCCTAATGGAAGGTCCACCCTAGCAATCAAGCGGCACAATTCAATGCGAGCAACCATAGGATCATACTTCCAATTAGCTAAACCATTAGCATTCAAAGCAAGCCTAGACTGAACCATATCGAATGGTTCTTCAACGCATACATTTTTTCATGTGACGCCTTAAGTGACCGCATACCATTAGCGGTATAGCGAGTACTTAGTATTGCAATGTTTACGATAGCCGCAACGCTTAACGGCCGGCGACGGCCCTCACCATCCTTTACCTCATCGGCACACCACACATCGATTTGTTCTTACCGATTGTGTTGAGTGTCATCTCGTCCTCCCGCCATCGACATCGACGTTGGCGATAGGAATGCCGAACACGGCAGCAAGATCCTCACGTAAGTCGCCGTCGTCCTCGACCTCCCTCGTCGCCGCTCGAAAGCAACGGTCCGGGTCATGGACATCGCCGCCGACGTCGCCGGACGCCGATCAACCGCGCCCGGACCCGCTTGCGAGACCACGACCACGCCACGCCCGGCCGACTGGACTGACGGGACGTGCATCACCAGCACCGGCCCCTCAATGCCCGCTTGGGAGGCCTCGGCCATGTCCACTCCGGTGGAGGAGGAGGACTCGACGCCGCACCAACCTGCAAGCATAGAAACAGAGTGTTCAAGCTGCGAGACAGAGAACGAAACAGAGGAGAGAGGATGAAGAAAGGAGGGAGGACGGAGGGAGGAGGAAGAAAGGAGGGGAGGAGGTTACCTCGCGAGACGGAGCCCGGTGCCGAAAATGCAGGAGGTCACCGGAGGACACGACAAAGGTGAGGTTCGACGGGAGGGGAGGAAGAAAAAGGATGGAGCTTGAACTGCAACTCACATGGCGACATGGAAAGAACAAAGGGGGGGGGGAAGAGAAAGGAGAGAGGAGTAAGGAGTAAAGGAAAAAGTCACCGGCTCGGCGGGCGAGGTTGGATCCGCCGGCACCGAAAGGCCGACGCGGAGAGCGGTGAAGCGACCGAACAAAGTCACCGGCTCGACGGCGAGGAGGTTGATCCGCCAGCCGAGAACACGAGATCCGCCGGCGAGGACACCGAATCCGCCGGCGAGGAGGTTGGACCCGCCGGCACCGAAAGCCGACGGCGGAGTGGGGGTGAAGCGACCGAAGAAGGTCACCGGCTCGACGGCGAGGAGGTAGGATCCGCCAGCGAGAGGACACCACACACTAGATCCGCCGGCGAGGAGGAAGAAAGGAGCGGCCGGCGAGGACGCCGGATCCAAATGAGCGGCCGGAAGTGAGCGAGGCAAGGTGAGGAGGGGATTAGGGGTTGGAGGGGATGCGGTCGGCGCCGGGATGGAATGGGAGGGGTGGGATTAGGGTTTCGGGCGCCGGCGCGGCGTTTATACGGCCTTTAGCAGTCGGGCCGAGCGGGCGGACGGGCACGGCCGATCAAGCCGGCATCAAGTCGCTGGTCGAGGCGGCGGGCCCATGGCCCGCCCGGCCATCGGGCGGCCGCCCGTAGCCCGCATAATACGGACCGGGCCGCCCAGTACCGGGTCCATTTTCCGCCACGGACCGCCGCTGGTCATGGGCCAAATGGCCAAGTATAGCTTGCCATCGGATACGAAGGTGCAAGAAGTGCGGTTCGGGCGATCCCGAGGCACGTAACCTCGAGGAAGCCGTCGCGCACGCCCCTCGCTTGAGCGCGGCGCACGACGGCGGCTCAGCGAGGCAGGTGAGGTCCGTGGGCGGCGGGCCACGGCGTGCAATGGAAGCCGCACGGCCCGGCGCGGACCCCCGAGGTGTGGGGAGGCACAACCCCGGGGAGCTTGCGCGCCTCCTCTCGCACTCTCTACGTCGCGGCGCCACTAGCCTAGTGCCCCAATCCGCGTTAGTCCCGGAGTTTGAAACGTGATAGAGAGGTGCAAGGTGGAGTTGACACATGACCATGTGTCAGTGAGCCCTATTAGCCACATCTACACCCGTTTGGATTATTTTTTGACACCCGAATAAAGTTTAGGGACCTATATAACCGTTTTTGAGAGTTTAGGGACCGGGATGACACAGGGGCGCAAGTTCGAGGACCGCTAGCGCACTTTACTCTAAAAATAGACATAATAATGTGTCTAGATACGTAGCAAAATGAATTAATCAAAAAAATCAAATCGGCTTATAATTTGAAACCGAGAGAGTAAAATCTTCCTAAAAAAATTAGGAGGCACGTTCTTTTGTGTAGAAAAAGTAATAGTAGTAGAACCTAAT